>OX103972.1:39155720-39193291 GCA_944470395.2 Schistosoma turkestanicum | reverse complement strand
CTAACGCTCAGCATTAGACTGGTCGGATATACGATGTAAAGACGCAGTACAATTTTGACGAACGCACAGTGACAACGATAATCAGAAATACTCACTTTCTTTATTTGGTGCATTCGCATCTGTCGAGAAGTCGTAATGAAAATGAAGCAACAAAAAATTCGAATGATTTATTGAAAACATTTTATAGTGAATGCGTCAGTCAATATGAACCAGGGTGCATGTGAGTTAAAGAAAAGTTGAAAACAGAGATGCGGCCGAAATCAACCGCGATTACACTGAGCAAGTGCTTCTTCCACCAAAAATGCAAACGATTAGGAGTATGTGTTGGAAGAATCAATTACGAGAAAGTGGTTCGACAGCTACAGATGAATTGAATATGCAAAGAAATGTACGTCATTTATTCATATTGTTGCAAGACAAAATTGCAGAATCGGACAATCACTATTTGTGTGTTGCACGTTCAATCTGTTGTTGATCTGATGTATCTGTCGTCAGAATTTTCACTCATCAGTTTTGTCGACACTAATATTCTATTTTTCGCCTAATCGAAATTTCAAAGCATCAAGAGATTTCACGGGTATGCAATTCTCTTGAAAATCAGCAGTTGCCACGTGAAGTGAAATTGCAATCACTATCACAGGATGTCAGTTATCTGTGGATCAAATTCTTCGAATCTCCACGTTGGTAATCCAGTTCTGACGATACCACTCTATCACAAATGTGACTGTGATTCGAAAGTGTCACAAAGCATTCAAGATTAATGGCAGTCACGATTGTGTCAGCACGACTACGCGATATAGCCACTGTCGGTGGAAACTGTTTCGGTTGTGGTGACGTCACATGTCGATGCGTGGATTGCATTGCTTTATGTCGACCTGTCTGTTGGCGCAGATCTTATGTTGCTTTATATCACTGGTCTTTTATTCAAACGAACATCTGCATATATTTTGTTGCGAAATCGTTTCACATTATCTTGCATTATTCAGTGACATTAAACACAGTTACTGTCAGTGGAAACTCATTGCAATGTTTCCCGTGATTCGAAATTTCAAATGAATGTTAAACTGTTTTGTAAAGATTACTTACCTATTTCTTGTTCATCAGCTATACATGAATATAATATGCAATGATGGATATAGGACAGTTATTCATATGCTTTCAAAACAAAACTTCCTAATCGATCGTTCCTCATGTTAGTATTTGTAAGTTCGATGGATTGCAAATCTTAATTTTCTGCTCTCGGTTTTCTGTTCTTCAGATTTGTCGACACTATCCAACTGTCCTTCGGAAGTGAACATTTTGTGCTATTTCAAGCCGTAATGTGTATACTACATTCCTCAAATCAGCATTACCAACTTTGACGTTTACCCGAGTCCGCAAATTCGATGATGTGTTTTGGCTGAAACGCTTGCACATTGGGAGGTATTCAAATGTAGTCTTGTCGTTTGCTGTAAACTATGCGCCTCGCTTTGTTAGCACAGAATGTTGGAACACGCACTTCTCTAGATTTACAAGCTGCCGCATCACTAACTACAAATTCGTGAGTGCATTGAACGTAGTCGGTTCGTCTACAAAATGGAAACTTCACAAATCCTTCGAAACTCAACAGTGCACTGTGGAATATCCTACACTGAAACTCGTAAAACAATGTATCAATGTTTAACACCAGACGAACTCACGGTTTGAGGTCATTGGCTGTTGAGCTGCGAAATATCCCCATGAAAGGAAACGAAAATCCATGTTCAACTTACAATATTGAAAACTTCGACATAAAATGTTCAGAAATTAGCATGTACGGTGAACGCTCAGCCATTATCACACGATTCCGATCAACTGCGGAACACATTCGTCTGATATGTACGTTGAAACAACTGAAGTTACGACACTACTCAATCACAAACCTGAGAATGAGTCTAATATGTCACAAAGCATTCAGAATACTTGCAGTCACGATTGAGATTGTACAAGCATATGAACACTGATAATCTTACACCCTACCGAATTATGGTGAACAGCTTGTCGTGTTCTCAACTTTGCTCATTTTCGCGTCAACATTGGCGTACACAACAGCTTCTGCCTAAAACACTGTGTAATCACTCTGCTGTGTGTTCCGTCAGTCAAAATGCAAATAAATGATCAAAGCTGTGTTAAGAATATCTTACGTTTCTCTTCTTCATCAGCTGAAATTCAATTGAATATGCAAAGTAATGTACGTCATTTATTCATATTGTTGCAAGACGAAATTGCAGAATCCGTCAAGCACTACGATCTCGTATGCACGTACAATGTAATGTGCACCGAAATACCTGCTGTCAGAATTTATGTTCATCAGATTTGTCAACGCTATGCCACTGTTGTTCGGTAAATCGAAATATTGAAGTATCACAAGATTGGACCTGTATGCAATTTTCTTGAAAATTCTCAGATGACATGTGTGGCGAAATAGCAGTCACAAGAACACGGTGTTAGTCATCTACAGATCGCACTTATCGAATGAAATTATCGGTTCACCTTGTGTAACGATTCCACTATGTCACAATTTGAAGACGAGTAGATCAATGCATAGTTTCTCCGACAATACTGACAATCACGATTTAGCCAGTAAAAGTATGTGATAATGCAAATGTGCTCAGAAACGGCTTCAGTTGTGCGGTCAACACATCGAAGTGTGACGATGTAAAATTATTGAGAACATTTCTTATGCAGTTTAAACAAGGCTAGATTGAGTCGCTACAACAAAGTGTTTCATGCATGCAATATGAGTAGTCATTTGAACTGCCGAACTCAAAATGTGGTTGTGTATTTCCTAACGGCTCAGCATTAGACTGGTCGGATAAACGATGTAAAGACGCAGTACATATTTTTGACGAACGCACAGTGACAACAATCATCAGAAATACTCACTTTCTTTATTTGATGCATTCGCATCTGTCGAGAAGTCGTAATGAAAATGAAGCAACAAAAATTCGAATGATTTATTGAAAACATTATATAATGAATGCGTCAGTCAATATGTACCAGTGTGCGAGTGAGTTGAATTCACGGTGAAAACAAAAAGAGGCAATTCATCAGCAGATCACATTTGTCGAATCTGTATGTGGCTACACCTGATGTTACGATACTGTTTATTCTATCACAAATCAGGGAATTCGCAATGTCTTCAATAATACTGGCAGTCTCTCTTTATCCAGTAAAGATATGTGATGATGCATTCGCATGAGATACATATGTTGTCGTGCAGACACAGTTGCTTAAATGTGAAGAGCGATTACACTGAGCAAGTGCTTCTTCCATCAAAAATACAAACGATTAGGAGAGTGCGTTGAAAGAATTACTTACGTGAATGTGGTTCGACAGCTACAGATGTATTGAATATGCAAAGAAATGTACGTCATTTATTCATATTGTTGCAAGACAAAGAATTGCAGAATCGGACAATCACTATTTGTGTGTTGCACGTTCAATCTGTTGTTGATCTGATGTATCTGTCGTCAGAATTTTCACTCATCAGTTTTGTCGACACTAATATTCTATTTTTCGCCTAATCGAAATTTCAAAGCATCAAGAGATTTCACGGGTATGCAATTCTCTTGAAAATCAGCAGTTGCCACGTGAAGTGAAATTGCAATCACTATCACAGGATGTCAGTTATCTGTGGATCGAATTCTTCGAATCTCCACGTTGGTAATCCAGTTCTGACGATACCACTCTATCACAAATGTGACTGTGATTCGAACGTGTCACAAAGCATTCAAGATTAATGGCAGTCACGATTGTGTCAGCACGACTACGCGATATAGCCACTGTCGGTGGAAACTGTTTCGGTTGTGGTGACGTCACATGTCGATGCGTGGATTGCATTGCTTTATGTCGACCTGTCTGTTGGCGCAGATCTTATGTTGCTTTATATCACTGGTCTTTTATTCAAACGAACATCTGCATATATTTTGTTGCGAAATCGTTTCACATTATCTTGCATTATTCAGTGACATTAAACACAGTTACTGTCAGTGGAAACTCATTGCAATGTTTCCCGTGATTCGAAATTTCAAATGAATGTTAAACTGTTTTGTAAAGATTACTTACCTATTTCTTGTTCATCAGCTATACATGAATATAATATGCAATGATGGATATAGGACAGTTATTCATATGCTTTCAAAACAAAACTTCCTAATCGATCGTTCCTCATGTTAGTATTTGTAAGTTCGATGGATTGCAAATCTTAATTTTCTGCTCTCGGTTTTCTGTTCTTCAGATTTGTCGACACTATCCAACTGTCCTTCGGAAGTGAACATTTTGTGCTATTTCAAGCCGTAATGTGTATACTACATTCCTCAAATCAGCATTACCAACTTTGACGTTTACCCGAGTCCGCAAATTCGATGATGTGTTTTGGCTGAAACGCTTGCACATTGGGAGGTATTCAAATGTAGTCTTGTCGTTTGCTGTAAACTATGCGCCTCGCTTTGTTAGCACAGAATGTTGGAACACGCACTTCTCTAGATTTACAAGCTGCCGCATCACTAACTACAAATTCGTGAGTGCATTGAACGTAGTCGGTTCGTCTACAAAATGGAAACTTCACAAATCCTTCGAAACTCAACAGTGCACTGTGGAATATCCTACACTGAAACTCGTAAAACAATGTATCAATGTTTAACACCAGACGAACTCACGGTTTGAGGTCATTGGCTGTTGAGCTGCGAAATATCCCCATGAAAGGAAACGAAAATCCATGTTCAACTCACAATATTGAAAACTTCGACATAAAATGTTCAGAAATTAGCATGTAGGGTGAACGCTCAGCCATTATCACACGATTCCGATCAACTGCGGAACACATTCGTCTGATATGTACGTTGAAACAACTGAAGTTACGACACTACTCAATCACAAACCTGAGAATGAGTCTAATATGTCACAAAGCATTCAGAATACTTGCAGTCACGATTGAGATTGTACAAGCATATGAACACTGATTATCAGTGTTCATATGCTTGTACAATCTCAATCGTGACTGCAAGTATTCTGAATGCTTTGTGACATATTAGACTCATTCTCAGGTTTGTGATTGAGTAGTGTCGTAACTTCAGTTGTTTCAACGTACATATCGGACGAATGTGTTCCGCAGTTGATCGGAATCGTGTAATAATGGCTGAGATTTCACCTTACATGCTAATTTCTGAACATTTTGTGTCGAAGTTTTCAATATTGTGAGTTGAACATGGATTTTCGTTTACTTTCATGGGGATATTTCGCAGCTCAACAGCCAATGACCTCAAACCGTGAGTTCGTCTGGTGTTAAATATTGATACATTGTTTACGAGTTTCAGTGTAGGATATTCCACAGTGCACTGTTGAGTTTCGAAGGATTTGTGAAGTTTCCATTTTGTAGACGAACCGACTACGTTCAATGCACTCACGAATTTGTAGTTAGTGATGCGGCAGCTTGTAAATCTAGAGAAGTGCGTGTTCCAACATTCTGTGCTAACAAAGCGAGGCGCATAGTTTACAGCAAACGACAAGACTACATTTGAATACCTCCCAATGTGCAAGCGTTTCAGCCAAAACACATCATCGAATTTGCGGACTCGGGTAAACGTCAAAGTTGGTAATGCTGATTTGAGGAATGTAGTATACACATTACGGCTTGAAATAGCACAAAATGTTCACTTCCGAAGGACAGTTGGATAGTGTCGACAAATCTGAAGAACAGAAAACCGAGAGCAGAAAATTAAGATTTGCAATCCATCGAACTTACAAATACTAACATGAAGGAACGATCGATTAGAATGTTTTGTTTTGAAAGCATTTGAATAACTGTCCTATATCCATCATTGCATATTATATTCATGTATAGCTGATGAACAAGAAATAGGTAAGTAATCTTTACAAAACAGTTTAACATTCATTTGAAATTTCGAATCACGGGAAACATTGCAATGAGTTTCCACTGACAGTAACTGTGTTTAATGTCACTGAATAATGCAAGATAATGAGAAACGATTTCGCAACAAAATATATGCAGATGTTCGTTTGAATAAAAGACCAGTGATATAAAGCAACATAAGATCTGCGCCAACAGACAGGTCGACATAAAGCAATGCAATCCACGCATCGACATGTGACGTCACCACAACCGAAACAGTTTCCACCGACAGTGGCTATATCGCGTAGTCGTGCTGACACAATCGTGACTGCCATTAATCTTGAATGCTTTGTGACACTTTCGACTCACAGTCACATTTGTGATAGAATAGTATCGTCATATCTGGATTACCAACGTGGAGATTCGAAGAATTGGATCCACAGATAACTGACATCCTGTGATAGTGATTGCAATTTCACTTCACGTGGCAACTGCTGATTTTCAAGAGAATTGCATACCCGTGAAATCTCTTGATGCTTTGAAATTTCGATTAGGCGAAAAATAGAATATTAGTGTCGACAAAACTGATGAGTGAAAATTCTGACAGCAGATATATTAGATTAAAATTACGTTCATCATGCATACAAGATATTCACAGTGCTTAACCGATTCTGCAAATTTCTCTTGCAACAATATGAATAAATGACGTACATTTCTTTGCATAGTCAATTCATATGTAGCTGTCATACCACATTCACGTAAGTGATTCTTTCAACACACTCTCCTAATCATTTGCATTTTTGATGGAAGAAGCACTTGCTCAGTGTAATCGCTGTTCATTTTGGCAGCAACTGTGTCTGCACAACAACATCGATTTCTCGTGCGAATGCATCATCACATGCCTTTACTGGATAAAGAGAGACTGCCGGTATTATGGAAGACATTGCGAATTCTCTGATTTGTGATAGAATAAATAGTATCGTAACATCAGGTGTAGCCACATACAGATTCGACAAATGTGATCTGCTGATGAATTGCCTCTTTTGGTTTTCACCGTGAATTCAACTCACATGCACACTGGTACATAATGACTGACGCATTCATTATATAATGTTTTCAATAAATCATTCGAATTTTTGTTGCTTCATTTTCATTACGACTTATCGACAGATGCGAATGCACCAAATAAAGAAAGTGAGTTTTTCTGATGATTGTTGTCACTGTGCGTTCGTCAAAAATTTGTACTGCGTCTTTACATCGTATATCCGACCAGTCTAATGCTGAGGCGTTAGGAAATACACAACCACATTTTGAGTTCGGCAGTTCAAATGACTACTCATATTGCATGCGTGAAACATTTTGTTGTAGCGAATCAATCTAGCCTTGTTTAAACTGCATAAGAAATGTTCTCAATAATTTTACATCGTCACACTTCGATGTGTTGACCGCACAACTGAAGCCGTTTCTGAGCACATTTGCATCATCAATTACTTTTACTGGCTAAATCGTGATTGTCAGTATTGTCGGAGAAACTATGCATTGATCTACTCGTCTTCAAATTGTGACATAGTGGAATCGTTACACAAGGTGAACCGATAATTTCATTCGATAAGTGCGATCTGTAGATGACTAACACCGTGTTCTTGTGACTGCTATTTCGCCACACATGTCATCTGAGAATTTTCAAGAGAATTGCATACAGGTCCAATCTTGTGATACTTCAATATTTCGATTTACCGAACAACAGTGGCATAGCGTTGACAAATCTGATGAACATAAATTCTGACAGCAGGTATTTCGGTGCACATTACATTGAACGTGCGTACGAAATCATAGTGCTTGACCGATTCTGCAATTTTGTCTTGCAACAATATGAATAAATGACGTACATTACTTTGCATATTCAATTCAATTGTAGCTGTTGGAAAAGATGCATGTAAGATATTCGGTGACCACACTTTATTATTTATTTGCATTTTGACTGACGGAACACACAGCAGAGTGATTACACAGTGTTTTAGGCAGAAGCTGTTGTGTACGCCAATGTTGACGCGAAAATGAGCAAAGTTGAGAACACGACAAGCTGTTCACCATAATTCGGTAGGGTGTAAGATTATCAGTGTTCATATGCTTGTACAATCTCAATCGTGACTGCAAGTATTCTGAATGCTTTGTGACATATTAGACTCATTCTCAGGTTTGTGATTGAGTAGTGTCGTAACTTCAGTTGTTTCAACGTACATATCAGACGAATGTGTTCCGCAGTTGATCGGAATCGTGTGATAATGGCTGAGAGTTCACCTTACATGCTAATTTCTGAACATTTTATGTCGAAGTTTTCAATATTGTGAGTTGAACATGGATTTTCGTTTCCTTTCATGGGGATATTTCGCAGCTCAACAGCCAATGACCTCAAACCGTGAGTTCGTCTGGTGTTAAATATTGATACATTGTTTACGAGTTTCAGTGTAGGATATTCCACAGTGCACTGTTGAGTTTCGAAGGATTTGTGAAGTTTCCATTTTGTAGACGAACCGACTACGTTCAATGCACTCACGAATTTGTAGTTAGTGATGCGGCAGCTTGTAAATCTAGAGAAGTGCGTGTTCCAACATTCTGTGCTAACAAAGCGAGGCGCATAGTTTACAGCAAACGACAAGACTACATTTGAATACCTCCCAATGTGCAAGCGTTTCAGCCAAAACACATCATCGAATTTGCGGACTCGGGTAAACGTCAAAGTTGGTAATGCTGATTTGAGGAATGTAGTATACACATTACGGCTTGAAATAGCACAAAATGTTCACTTCCGAAGGACAGTTGGATAGTGTCGACAAATCTGAAGAACAGAAAACCGAGAGCAGAAAATTAAGATTTGCAATCCATCGAACTTACAAATACTAACATGACGAACGATCGATTAGAATGTTTTGTTTTGAAAGCATATGAATAACTGTCCTATATCCATCATTGCATATTATATTCATGTATAGCTGATGAACAAGAAATAGGTAAGTAACCTTTTCAAAAATGTTTTACATTCATTTGAAATTTCGAATCACGGGAAACATTGCAATGAGTTTCCACTGACAGTAACTGTGTTTAATGTCACTGAATAATGCAAGATAATGAGAAACGATTTCGCAACAAAATATATGCAGATGTTCGTTTGAATAAAAGACCAGTGATATAAAGCAACATAAGATCTGCGCCAACAGACAGGTCGACATAAAGCAATGCAATCCACGCATCGACATGTGACGTCACCACAACCGAAACAGTTTCCACCGACAGTGGCTATATCGCGTAGTCGTGCTGACACAATCGTGACTGCCATTAATCTTGAATGCTTTGTGACACGTTCGACTCACAGTCACATTTGTGATAGAGTAGTATCGTCAGAACTGGATTACCAACGTGGAGATTCGAAGAATTCGATCCACAGATAACTGACATCCTGTGATAGTGATTGCAATTTCACTTCACGTGGCAACTGCTGATTTTCAAGAGAATTGCATACCCGTGAAATCTCTTGATGCTTTGAAATTTCGATTAGGCGAAAAATAGAATATTAGTGTCGACAAAACTGATGAGTGAAAATTCTGACGGCAGATACATCAGATCAACAACAGATTGAACGTGCAACACACAAATAGTGATTGCCCGATTCTGCAATTTTGTCTTGCAACAATATGAATAAATGACGTACATTTCTTTGCATATTCAATTCATATGTAGCTGTCGAACCACATTCAAGTAAGTGATTCTTTCAACACATACTCCTAATCATTTGCATTTTTGATGGAAGAAGCACTTGCTCAGTGTAATCGCGGTTTATTTTGGCAGCAACACTGGTTTTCACCGTGACTTTAACTCACATGCACACTGGTACATATTGACTGAAGAATTATAAAATGTTTTCAATAAATCATTCGAATTTTTATTGCTTCATTTTCATTACGACTTCTTGACAGATGCGAATGCACCAAATAAAGAAAGTGAGTATTTCTGATGATTGTTGTCACTGTGCGTTCGTCAAAAATTTGTACTGCGTCTTTACATCGTATATCCGACTAGTCTAATGCTGAGCCGTTAGGAAATACACAACCACAATTTGAGTTCGGCAGTTCAAATGACTACTCATATCGCATGCATGAAACATTTTGTTTTAGCGACTCAATCTAGCTTTGTTTCATCTTCATTCATCCGGCTTGTTTTTTGGTTGTACTTAATATATTGACATTGCTACACTTTCTTCTATCTTTGCTTATACCAAAATTGTGTCACCTCACATTGGCCTGATTTCATACGGCTATAGACACAATGCTTTACAATATACTTGAACGCATCGAGACTATTGCGACGGAATTTCTGATTTGTCATAGGGGCGTATTGGAAGGTCAGGTGTACAAAAGTATATCATCTGCATAACAAAATCGGTTTGTGATAGAATAAATAGTATCGTAACATCAGGTGTAGCCACATACAGATTCGACAAATGTGATCTGCTGATGAATTGCCTCTTTTGGTTTTCACGGTGCGTTCAACTCACATGCACACTGGTATAAATTAACTGACGTATTATAGACTGTCTTCAATAAATCATTCGAATTTCATTGGTTTAATTTTCATTCTGACTGCTTGACAGTTGCAAATATATCCACAATTTCGGGTGAGTTTACAGGATGATTATTCTCGTTTTCATTTGTTTTCTATCTTGATGTGCCTCTGAACTTCTAATATTGTACGAGCTTTACTCTTCAGTTCATCTTTCCTTTGAAATACATAAATAATTATACTAGGCATATATCGTTTATCAGACATTTTTATGGGGCTAATCAATCTACCGTTGTTCGCTGCTGGATCCGGTTGTCTTTTTCTTCTCAGTAAACATGTAATAAATTGGACACTTACAAGATAGTATATTTACGCTGTATGATATCTTCTTCAGATTTTATCATTAACCGGATTCTGACATTCAGTTTATTTGAAAATATATTTTGATGTTTGAATCGCAATCATTATCAGTTAGAGAGATATGTAAAATTTGATCATTTGATGATGGATTTTGTAATGGATATTTCAAAAGAGATGCACATTATGTCAGTGTGAATGACGGATTATACAAAATAAGTAAATAATAATTCAGAAAACTATTATTATAACACAGTGCGACAATTTGACTGACAGAAATGAACTAACTTAAGAAAGAAATTCGCTATCACGTAAAACTAATTTGATGAAAAAAAGTCCAAAACGCACATACAAGTGCGCAGAAATAGCAAAATGAAGAATGTTATATTTAACATAACCAGTTTTGCATAAATTCGGGTAACGATAGCTCGATGTGAAAGAGCATTATTTGAATTCAAAAACTTTTGAAGTTGAAATAAAATATATCAATAAATAAAAACATTTCAGTTTGAAAAAAGATGACTATAGAAGCCAGTATTTCATACATTTTGAAAGAAATTGATTCGATGACAACAGGCAAGAATATCAATCCTGAACACACAAAAACACATTGGTCGGTTCTTACATGCGTGTTGATGATCCAACATCAGGAGAAACACTAAATTTGTTCAGTGCCGATTCAACATCACAAACACTGTGAATAAATTCAATTTGCAAAGCTAATCCAAAACTAACATACACGCTTACTCACATCTCAGTTGAACACATATATTCGAAAGACGCATGCTGCAGCAGCCTGTGTTGTTGTATCTAGAGAAACAAACGGAGATGGCCTCCAATAAACAGACAGGAGGTAGGGTAATTGAAACGTCACCTTGCACAGACATAAGGAAATGGTTCAGAATCTGTGAAAAACTCGATTGATGGTATCTCCATTACGGAGATTGAATTCTAACAAGGAAAGCAAGAGTGGATCTGCAAGTGAGCACCGTAGGGAGTCGCGAGCCGTGAAATTGTTAATATGTAGAGCAGCAAGCTTTCAAAGCTATAATGACAATTGCGCGAGAAGGTAAAACAAGCAATCCTCGTACTCGAAAATGTGTGCTACCTGATAAACGAACAGAATTTATTGCAAATGATGCAATGTGATGTAACGTCAGCACAACCAACACAAGTTCACATAACAATTGCTTCAGCACATGCTCCTTCAATCTCAATCACGACTGCCAGTATTGTTGAAGATACAGTCATCTGTTTGACTCATTTTCAGTCTTATAAGAGAATGGTATCCTAGACATCCCTAGTACCGATGTGCGATTCGGATAAATTTGATCCACAGATGACTGGCATTGTTTGGTTGTCACAGCGATTTCAACTCAAATGCCAACCACTTCATCGCGATTAAGAGGGTAAACAATATAGTTACTTACTAATTCCATTAACTTATGCTTTCTTTTCATGACAACTGGTTGACAATTCAAGAATCTATAACTACTACACAAGGTTAGTTAATTTTGTAGTAAGATACGGTGCGGATTTTTAAAAATGTGATTAATAAATCGCTTTGTCGGATGTGCAAGCACAGGTTGTGTGAGACAGTGCTTTCTTGACAGCACTGATTCTGAGGGCTTTGATTGCGACGATGATGAGTCGACCATGTTTTTTGACCAATTACAAAACATCTTTCCTACAATTTCAGACTGAATATGTTTTGTTTCATAGCAATGTTTCTCTTGTTTAAGATCCAAGCATGTTTACCAGTAAGTCGTATTTCCGATATTAAACGATACAATTTCTAGGTAAAATATCTTCTGACTATAAAAGTCGGACATCTGAATTCTCGCTTTCAGATTTTGGAGTGAAGGACTACCTTAATGTTTTGTATGGAAATTTAAATGATATAGTGCACAATCGTCCAGTTTGAGTCGACCTAGTTGTCACTTCTAGAGTTTGTAGTAGTCAAGCTACCTGCGCTGTTAGACCAATAGACACTATCATTTCACAATGATGAGACAGATTTCGAATCTACACGATTTTACATAGAAGCCATCAGATCATTATTTGACTCGCTCAATTGCGACAGTTAGTACTATTGTATGTAACGACCATTGAAGAACATATTCAGTATGGTTTGGGAATGAAACATATTCATCGAATAGTAGACTGTTGTGCACACAGGAAGAAATCCGTTGACACGGACCTGACACCACACAGTCTTGGTAGATAATTCAATGTCTGTGACAGAAACTGCTCAGTTAATTAAAGGTGATGCTCCATTTTTCGACACGCGAATAAATAAATATTGCATTGTCTCATTGTAAATAAACAAAATATAAAGTGTTGCGAGAAAATGTCGGTAAGTAATCCTTTCAATGTTCTTGAAGTAAACATTTTGAATATTCAATCACGTAACAAAGAGCACACGTTTCGTTTGAGCTGGTTAGCAACTAACGGCACGTTAGAGCCTCGAATATCCATCCTGAACACACAAAAACACATTGGTCGGTTCTTACATGCGTGTTGATGATCCAACATCAGGAGAAACACTAAATTTGTTCAGTGCCGATTCAACATCACAAACACTGTGAATAAATTCAATTTGCAAAGCTAATCCAAAACTAACATACACGCTTACTCACATCTCAGTTGAACACATATATTCGAAAGACGCATGCTGCAGCAGCCTGTGTTGTTGTATCTAGAGAAACAAACGGAGATGGCCTCCAATAAACAGACAGGAGGTAGGGTAATTGAAACGTCACCTTGCACAGACATAAGGAAATGGTTCAGAATCTGTGAAAAACTCGATTGATGGTATCTCCATTACGGAGATTGAATTCTAACAAGGAAAGCAAGAGTGGATCTGCAAGTGAGCACCGTAGGGAGTCGCGAGCGGTGAAATTGTTAATATGTAGAGCAGCAAGCTTTCAAAGCTATAATGACAATTGCGCGAGAAGGTAAAACAAGCAATCCTCGTACTCGAAAATGTGTGCTACCTGATAAACGAACAGAATTTATTGCAAATGATGCAATGTGATGTAACTTCAGCACAACCAACACAAGTTCACATAACAATTGCTTCAGCACATGCTCCTTCAATCTCAATCACGACTGCCAGTATTGTTGAAGATACAGTCATCTGTTTGACTCATTTTCAGTCTTATAAGAGAATGGTATCCTAGACATCCCTAGTACCGCTGTACGATTTGGATGAATTTCATCTTTCCTTATTGATTCTCTTTCGATTGGGTTTTTTCCTTATACTTATAAGAATGTACATTGCTTCATGTCTGTCTTCACCATGCAAATAATCCTTCTCATGTCTATTTTTTGGCAATTTTGCCTGCAGAAATTTTGACGGATGAGAACACTACTACTACCCCTCAACGTGAGCTTCTTTAAAATAATTTGGTTGCTTTATTAACAATTCGAACAATAGATATTTTATAAATAATTAGATGTCTTTTGAAAAGGCTTATACTTTTACGTTAGCGGTATTTACCGGATATTCGAATAATTGATGTTGCTCATTTTTAGCATCACTTTACATTATTTCACTCAAATTTTACTGTATCCTGGAACAAAAAATTGTATTTTTTTTTACGCAGCATTATTAGTTCCCTGGTTATTGTGTGAAATTTTTATTTCGAACTCACGCAATCAACTATCTTAATTCACAGAATTTTATTGTTCATATTATGATTTTATTGGTCCTGGTAAACGAATATAGTCAGTTTGCTCATTGATTAATAAACCATGAGAAAGACAGTAATATTAGCTTCAAACAAGTGGACACTCAGATTAATTATATTAAATAGTTATGAATGTGAATTCTCATTTCGTGCTAAGAATAAATAACATACTGAATGACAGATTAATCAAAATTAATTAACACGAATATATGAATAAATACTGATGTTCTTTTATAGCAAGTTACCAGCATGTGAGAGTTATAAGAATTTAAGCGGTAAGTTAATTTCTTAACAACATATAGAGCTTATTTGTATAGTATGAGCACTGACTCTTGAAGTTTTAAATCGGACAATGTACTGTAATAAAATTTGAGCATTCGAATGCTTCCGAGAACAATGTGGCATAAAGTCTTGAAGATTATTGCACAAATTTTGTGGTGAATCAGTATGATATGAGTTTGACTTTAGTTATGATCAACGAATATTTGGCGCTTATCAAAAGGAGTTATGTACATCTATCAAATCACCATGATGTGACTACTACTCAGTGTATGACATTTTACATCAAAATCAAAGAATGGCGTTTCTAGACTTCATAATCCTGGCTGTCATGATTGCTTTCTTCTGAAACTTATGAGTGATACATACCGATTTATGCATAATGAGGAGGTAGGGATGCAAGGAGATGAAAGATGCAACAAGATGCTCACCGCATCTCAAAGAAAACGCTTCTGAATGATGTTCGGGAAGTAGTTTTAGGTAGTGAAAATGTTAGCTAAAGTAAATCGGATTAGAATCATAGATTGCTAGGAGTCTCGTGTAGCAAAGTGTTGATGTTTTGGCCAGCATTTGTGATGATGTTCAAATAAGAATCTGAGACACCAACAGTGAACTTATGCGAGTTTTTACTATCCCCCGTTCTTCAGAATAATAAGTATTAATATTAAAGTGAAGTACAAGTGTTTGAGTCTGGCGCTGCTGATTGTCAACTTATCTGTGTTACTAGACTAAAAGATACAACGTACTGTTATCGACTCACCGTGATGTCGTTATTGCTCGATTTATCAGACCTTAGGCAAAAGTCACAGAATCGTGTGTGTGCGGAATTACACAACCATGACAGTGTCAATTCATGCTTTGAATGACCATTTAACAACATGTTGCGTATGGCTGTGGAGTATACGTATTTTAGACATTGGGTAACGTTTGCAGCTATTTCATCATTAATGTGATCCGGTTTCATCAGAAGAATATCTACGTATGCTATCAATAAGATGGTTAATTACAGATTCTGAAATACTATTTACTATGGGTTTGATCAAATGTTTATTTCTGTTTGCCAATTATTCACAGTTGACACTATTTTGTAAGAGATAATTTGTTGTTTGTTTACTTCACTTTTTCTAAATCACTCCATTTAATTGATTTTTTCCGATTTTCTGTAGTTCCATTTCTGAGGGCTTGGAATATGTAACGAATATATTTCGCTTTCTCATTATATGTATGCAAATATTGCACGCTTCTTTGTATTAATTTATTTTTCCTAATTTGTTTATCTCAATCATTTCCTTCTTCATCATTAAACATTTTTTTTTTATCGTGCAAATTGGTATTCAATGATGTTAATTTTGTTCGTACATTTCGTACATTCCTATCGTTTATTTTTAAATTCGTAATATATATTTTGTAAAATAAATGCATTGTATTTCGCAGAGGGGGGGATCTTTTATTTGCTGAAAATATGAGCTATACTGTTGATAGATTATCTTCTCGTTATATTGTCTCTGTTGAATGAACTTGAGATAAAACTGCGTCAGACTATAGTCATGGTTCTGATATCTACTCTCAATATTTCTCAAAGCAATTTCAGTATATTTGTAAGTTATTCAGGTTGAACAGACATAAATATCAATGGCTGCAAATAGGTGATTCCGTATTATGCGTGAACAATGGGAGACCAGTAAGAGGTGCAGTCGCATGTTGTAATTCATCTTTGTTTTGGTCAAACATGATAGTGTAGTGAGAGAACAAATCACAATAAAAAAAATTACCAGTTAATTAAAAGAAATATTTTATTATACGACTGAACTCAAAGAAAAATAAGTCTAAAAAGAAGAAACCTGCCTGTCATTCATACCTTTTAGTTTGAATTCCTCAAGAAACGATCAAAGTCAAGCTTCACAATAATATGGTATCACATGAATGTCCAAGGTTCAGACAACTCACATTGGATTTTCTATAGGATATTTTGAAGAGCCTTGAAATAAAACCAATATATGTCCATTTTTCACAAACATGTATGTAGAAAAACCGTATGAGATGAGAGTGTCTAATGACAAGTGGAATCATGAGATAAATAATACAGATGTTGATAGCTTTTCATGAGTTTCAGGTTTCCGATGGTTTGTAAGTCATGCCGGAAAGAGAAGCCGTATGTTTGTGTATATAGTCTGTAGATGGATTTTCTACCGTAGCAGTTCAATTTGTTTCCTGTAGGTGTAAGTCGAACGCACCCCTCTCCTAGTCCCATATCAGAATACAATGATTCTAGGAAAAAGTGGTCTATATTATGTTAAAATGGAAATACAAACCAATATCTGACTTTTGATACACTTTCCAAGTCCCAATTACTCTGATGAGTATCCGAATTCAAAAAGAATAAGTGATGCTAGATCCAACCGCAACAGTATCAAATCCAAATATGGCTGTAGCCATATTAAAATATCAAATTTAAACAACATATGTACAGTTCAGAAGCAAACATAAAAACTTCAATATAAGTACAAAATATAGAAATAATAACAATATACAATGATAAAAATCTCGAACTGGAATCAAATAAAATACCAAAAATGTCAACAGAAAGAGTTCATCATGTCATAACAAATATATATAAACATGGAGGGATTTTCCAAAAAAAAAAACATTCAAAAAAGTTTCTACACAGTCAGAATAATGACACATGATTCTGAGTTTTCCGGAATTTTTCAATTTTTTCATAGGACTAAACGTTTTGAGTACTCCTGTGCACTAAAAGAATAGTCTATGATATATAATGAGCCTATCTAGCAAGAACAAGTGATAACAGAAACATGCTACATGCTAATGAAGAAGTCTTTACACTGACGTTTTCAAATGACAACCGTTTCTAAAATGAACCGTACCTTCGTACAATTTTGTTTTGTTATGATTGAATTACATAAAATTGATATGTTGATTATAAAACTTAAATAAGATTTCAATTCGGACCGATCGTATAATCAAATCAAAGTTCAGAATTTTTCAAAGAAAATAAATAATGTTCTGATACATGTGATATAATTTATGTTGAGATGCAAGGTATACGTACCGATTATTCAAACGTTTCTTTAAACAAATAATCAATTAATCAATGTTTAATTAAATGACTTCTGCTGAGTAAAAAAGTCGAATTCTGAAATTATCAAGTTTTACTGAGAAAGCTTTTATGAATAACTCCTCCATATGCTAAGGCTGTTTCCTAGTTAATTTGACGTTAACAATCATTTCTTCATATCTAGGTTATTCTTCTTTCAAATTGTGTACTTGTGTGCTTACTTGGCTTAAAGCTTGTGTAAGCTGTTTTATCTGACATTAAACACTTTATTATGTTTTATTGTATGGTGATGGCTCTCTTGTCTTCTCAATTAGGATTCACCTTGTTTTCAAGCTTTTCATTTCTAACTTTTCTTGGATAAATTACTTACTTACTTACTTTCGCCTGTTACCCCAAATGGAGCATAGGCCGCCCACCAGTTTTCGCCAACCAACTCTGTCCTCGGCTTCCCTCTCCAGTTCTCTCCAATGTTTGTTCATTCGTCTCATATCTTTCTCTATTTCACGGCGTAATGTATTCTTTGGCCTTCCTCTTTTCCTTTTGCCTTGAGGGTTCCATGTGAGGGCTTGTCTCGTGACGCAGTCAGGTGCTTTTCGTAGAGTGTGTCCTATCCACTTCCACCGCTTCTTCCTGATTTCCTCTTCCACTGGAATCTGACTTGTTCTCTCCCACAGTTCGTTGTTGCTGATGGTGTCTGGCCAACGAATACGAAGTATTTTACGTAGACAGCTGTTAATAAACACTTGTATCTTCTGGATGATGGCTTTTGTAGTTCTCCATGTTTCCGCTCCATACATTAGAACTGTCTTGACATTTGTATTGAAAATCCTTATTTTGGTGTTGATTGATATCTGTTTGGAGTTCCAGATATTTTTCAACTGTAGAAATGCAGCCCTTGCTTTGCCAATCCGTGCCCTCACATCTGCATCCGATCCACCTTTCTCGTCGATGATGCTGCCCAGATATGTAAAGGTGTTAATGTCCTCCAAGGCATCTCCATCAAGAGTGATTTTTTTGGTGCATGTTGTGTTGCATCGGAGAATTTTGCTTTTTCCTTTATGTATGTTGAGACCTACTGCTGCAGAGGCTGCTGCTACACTGGTCGTCTTCTCTTGCATTTGTTGTTGAGTGTGCGATAGAAGAGCCAGATCATCTGCGAAGTCCAGATCGTCCAGCTGCGTCCTAACTGTCCAGTTGATACCGTGCTTCCCTCCAGCTGTTGACGTTTTCATAATCCAGTCGATCACCAGGAGAAAGAGAAAGGGTGAAAGTAAGCAACCTTGCCTGACACCGGTCTTCACCTCGAAAGAGTCGGTTAGCTGTCCTCCGTGCACGATTTTGCAGTTGAATCCATCATAAGAGTTCCGTATGATGTTGTTGGATAAATGAATGTAAGAAATAAACCATAACATAAACGTTAAATATGATATACGAAAATGGAAAGAAAATTTATTTGATAGCTTATAAGAAATCCTGCACCACATCGCAATCAGATCACAGGCAATCATAGAAGTGAGCCTTAATTTGAATTTAACGAAGTAACCAAAATATTTTCGGACGATGACAATTTGACAGACAACAGATTGTGAATGTAAAATATAAGCAAATGTTATTTATTGGACAGAAACATTAAAATTTCCTAAGAACGTTAGGTCCTCTGAACTTACTTGAATGACTTTGATTTGTATGCTTGAGGAACAGGTATTTGCTGAGTGTATATGAAATACATTATCATTACTTACTTTCAAGACTTCCTTCTTCCTCTAGTTAACGGAACCTGAGATAATCGGATTAGTATAGCCTATCATTTCATCAGTGCATTGTCAAAGTTAGTTTGATCGATTTACTGAGTTAAGTTAAATCGTAATAGTCTCAAGCATATGCATTCAATTAGCAAACATGGAAAAAAAAACGTCTCGCATTACTTCCCTAAATTAGAATCATTCAATTCAAGGAAGAAAGTTAGTCGCCAAAATCTATTCTTCAGTTAAAATCACTATTCCTATGAGAATGTTTAATAAACAAGTGACAAACAGCTTTGTAAATCAAATAGTTTTCAACGATCTCACATCATTAAATAAAGTCCTTCCAATGTAACAATCTCAATAAATTTCGCCAACAAATGCCTGGTCAAAATATTACATTCCTCATAACAAGTCATAATGTTGATAATAATTTTGCATGCTAAAAAAAATTAGTATCTCTCACTTTCCAACTTACGTAACTGACAGGCTGCCGTTACTTAAAGCAGAAAGTCAAGTTCCTACTGATCTACCATCTTGTATATACTTCCTCTGTACAACCTTTGACTAAAAACTTAGGCAACTGGTCTTTTTAAAGGAGATATTTTCTGTTTGCTTATGCACCACATCATAAGATGATAGGTTGTAGTAAACAAACTAAATGGCAGCTGTTAGTAGGGGAGACAGTATATAGTAGTGAAATAACAACCGGCCAAGAATAACTAACGGTCAAACAACAGTTAATGAGTTCACTGATATCTTATAATGAATAATTATACACAATCATAACGAAAATTTACCAACATAGGTGTGAGAATTTCAATTTTTCTTTGATCTTCGTTTTGACATGACAGAACCGAATCGATATATCACTAAGACTCTGATTTTACATTAATAAATGATTATGGAAATCTTAGAATGAGGTGAGGTAATAAATGTCAAAAAATTTCAGATTGTCAACTGAATGAAAGTATTTTTTCAAACAAAAAAATCATGTATATATGTGTCCTCAAATTGTTTCTGTACGTATAATAATTCCAATCACGAAAACCAAACTCAATAAACAGCGAATTCACAAGAATTTACAGTACATTAAAACAATGGTCGGGATGTTGAACGCTGAATCTTCTTTCGTACTAATGTAAAAAACGTTCATGCTATTTAATAAAATATTAAGAATATTCATGAAATAAAGGTGGTTAGAAGATTTCTCATGAATATGCAATGAAAAAACAACGGTAAAATTTTTAAAAAATATGGCGTCAAATTTTAGGAAAATTAAATTTCAAGCAAATACAACAATATAATTTGAAATAAAAGAACTGATTTAAGGAACTAAAGAGTAATAAATGCTGACCAGTTACCGTTTTCGTTAAAATGGTCGAAATTATTGTATGAAATTGTTTACAGTTTACAAATCGAAGCAAGAATTGCGAAAAATATCATTCTTCGATAAGCTTTCACGAATGATTGAAGCAAAAATTGTTGAATCCTAGTTTCTGGGAAATATGTAGTCAGTCGATGCAAAATTTTTAAGAAAATGCCTCAATGACCATGTAAAGAAACTGAACGTTTATTTGTAATGACAGTCAGTCGAAAAGAAAACAAATTAGTGCGATCCTGACCAAGAATGATGTTAAACCTGCGATTGTAGTTACTATCAGCAAAAAGGCCAGAGCTAACTTAACATTGTCTCATCAATGCACACAGCACTTCATCAGTCCCATGCAACAGCAAACCGAATAGATCAAATTTTCATACAAATATTGTTCAAACGATATATAGCTGACGTAAGGCGATACAGAGACAATTAGGTTTATTTAGCTTACTACCTGGTGTTGGTCCAGATCAAAATGTAGGCAGAAAAACTCTGAACGATAACAAAAGCATCGTTTTTAGAAATTATTGTGACTCTTTTATAGCATGTATACACATGCATCATTGCAGACAATTTTCAGTCTTTTTCAGCTTTCTCGCGTATTTGACTGGTGGTATCTTAACCAACTGAGTTTATGAAGTTTCATTGTTTCAGCAACCATTCTGTCATTTGTAACTGATATTGATTTGCTGACAGCAGGAGAGCTAACTCCATTATTACCAAGTTCACGAACACCTGTGAACGAAAATAACAGTTGTACCAAGATAATTTCTAATCAATTCTCACTTTACATCAATATTAACTAAAACCAGGGCATGCAAATAACAGTTGCTAAACTACATTTCGAATAAATATACAAATATAATACAAAAATTAAATGAACAGTAACAACAATATCAATCATAAAACAGATGAATGATAGTCGATTATTTCATCTACTATATCCTCAACACAACAAAGATATACAGCATCGAGAAGGAGACACCGCCACAACTATTAACCTGAGCTACTAGTTTTCTCTACAATATCACAGAAAATACTGTTATAGAATTATTTAAACAATTACTCTTCAAGCTATCAAAATGAATACATGCTTGGGCAGTAAATACTACTCCAGTCTATGTTAATCTGTATGTCGTAAAAAATATCGTGTATTCGGTGAGCCATATCATGTAATGAACTTTCGCTCTAACCTTGATTGGTCCGACTAAAAGCTGTAGCATCACATTAGATGTCAAGTGAGTAATTCTGACGACTAACAATCCTTCATGGAAGAACTATATTCCAAGATGTTTATATTACTCTCTTGACAGTTGCATTAAAAGAATGTAGAAACACAAAGCATGGACTGAAATAATCTGTGAAAATATTTTAGTGGTTATTCACTATTATCTAGTGTTCTAATTGAGGAATCGGCCTGAGTATTCATTCACACATTTTACTTTATTCAAAATATTATCTGAATACTTATGACTTAGCTTTGACCAAGAATAATTTCTATTCTGCTCCTAGTTGCGTTCTATATATTTTTCTATTTTGACACCTTATCCAATTCTTCAAATATTAGTCTGGATAATTAATTGCCAAACACTTGGTAACTTTATACAGGAGCTTGTAAATTTTTAAATAAATAAGATATTTGCAGACATCACCTGATCAGTTTTCGTTATATGTAGACCTTGCAATCGTTATAAGACATTATTGGTTCCTCGAAAGAAAAAAAACCTTAGTAACTCACGCTAACTATCTCATTGTACGTTGCTGGGTTTGAATAACTGTCAATGTATCTCATAAAATATTTAGGTAGATCCTGTTGAGAACGTCTTCACATTTTACTCTTGCCTGTAAATTACTTAGTCTCCTGTAACATATTGTTATCTGATAACTAATTATTATTATTATTGATCATGTTATTATGCAGCTTCATCCATAGTTTCAGGTAGATAATAGCTTACAAGTGACAACTTTTCGACGCCACCCTTAGTGAAAACAATCTTTATTGTTTTTGATGTGTTGTCAAGATTATAGGTTATAATGAAAACGTTAGAACTTCATTATTGATAAGTCATTGTACTTGATGAGCTGGACAATTAGATATCAAACCTGCCAACCTCAAATACTTCATTGTGTAATACTCAAATTCAGAGTTATCAAACGTTTGCATATATTGTACTGATTATTCAAATACTTTCACTGGTCATTCATGTTTCGTCTGACAATGCAATTTCGACATATTCCACTGTAAACATTGAGTATTTATACACTGTATATTTTATACGCATATAACAGCTTGTTTAATTTCATCAAATTTAGTTTGAAATTGTGTGTATCATTTGATGGTTTTAATTGAACTAAGGAAAATTATTCGATTTTAAAATCATTATTTGATGACAGATGCTGTAGTATTATGGACAAAGATTTTGCCAAGGTGCGAATTTTCCTACAAAAAAGTTATCAGTAATAAAATGAACGATGAAAACGTTCGCTAATTTTTGATCAGGAATTCGGAAAGTATGTTGCTTTAAAGATAATCCTGTACACGATCTCAAAAGTATGTGGTATAAGGCAACAGTGAATAAACCTCAGTAGCTGCGAACCCTTTGACATAGGAGTGACAATTTTTTGTTTATCCCCGATTCTAAACCATTCAGTGTTGTGTTTTCACACTTCCAACCACAAACCACTGCATGAAGAAACCTAGAGCCTTGAGTGGATCGTAAGTCACAATCAATACAAGCCTTCCGTCGCCTGTTTAAAACAATGCAGGAACGGATTAATAATATATGAGGTGTCTCATCTTGCTGTCAACGTCATGCTATATACAATAATCCGATAAAGAAAAGATCTCCGTCATTAGTTCTAATTTTTCCGTCTATTCCAAAAATGTAAGATAAATGTTCGACAAGCTTTTCAATCCGCAATTGAGAAAGATAGATACTGTACCTGATAAACGTGATCCCAATAAAATCACTATGATAGTTTGGATTCGTATAGAGGATGAAGTCAAACTTTTTGTTTAGGTTTGTTTAGATGTTCGTACATCAGATCATATACACATATATGAAGAAAATTTATTACAAGAAATGACATTGAATAATTAAATGTGTATTAGGTTTTTCTGGTTGTGAATAATAATGGGCAAACGTTGCTTTTGATACACCTCTACTTTCCAAAATGAACTAATAGTCTTCGATGTTGAGCTAAAAGTTATAATTTATAAGGTAAAATGTTCAGGAATGTGAAAATAGTTCCCACCTCGAGTCTTAAATAGGACGAAACTCATTTCTGGAACTCCTCAACTAACCGAAATCTGTCTTTTGTACACTTGAAATTCAATAAACTAGTTGTTAGGATTATCATTTTTAAGACTTTTCATCGTTGGTCATTGATATCACTTACAGAAAACATTTTCGCGTCAATACTTTGAATTGATATAATACAGAAAAACATGTGGATCACTCTCTGTCTTCTTCTCCGGGTGCTCAAACAATTATTATTCTTAAGTTTCAGTGACTATTATTGCGGCTGCTACAACCCCCAGCACTACAACAAATGACTATAGCACCACTGCTACACCTATTACTTATGATACTACTATTTTTGAACACAAATGACGAATGAGTGTTGAAGATTATTGATTATTGAAAATTGTTTGAACACTTCGTGTGTACAGAAATAAAGATAATACTGTTTGTTTCTTCATAAAACAGAATACGTTTCAAGTAGATTTATCATTTTATGCAAAAACAAGTTGCTTTTTGTTGATGCTTCATCTTCAATTTATTCCATTCTACTATTGTAGTTAAGTCAAATATTGTGTCTGCGTGTTTATTCTCCTGTTTGTTCATTTTGTTATGTTCTTTTACCGCATTCCATAGATGTTGAAATTATAATGTGAAAACTTAGAAATAGACGATAAATTGCGTTAAAACTATATCATTCTTCTAAAATGCATACGTTATCATCCTAATGAT
This sequence comes from Schistosoma turkestanicum, assembly GCA_944470395.2. Taxonomy (NCBI): domain Eukaryota; kingdom Metazoa; phylum Platyhelminthes; class Trematoda; order Strigeidida; family Schistosomatidae; genus Schistosoma; species Schistosoma turkestanicum. The sequence goes on along the minus strand of OX103972.1, from coordinate 39,168,364 downwards.
ATTACATGAAAAAATTTTGGTAATAAAAATGAAAAATAAAGAATATTTATCGGTAGTGTATAATATGCAATAATTAACTAAGAAACTAGTTAACTGAACCTAATTATTTTCAACAAAGAAATACTTATGATTGGTAACTTCTACTCAATATTTTCGCTACGTTTGCTATGGTGTTTTGTTCAGATAGCAATGGTGCACTATTCTGAACAATCTCATACTTACACGAAGTGCTCATTAAATGCTTCTACGTTTCTAAGATTTGTTTAAATTCGATCAGTTCGTGTATTCAGTCGATTATTTGTGATCGATTGACATCTGAATAAATATAATGATCGAATACTTCAATATGTTAAATCAAATCATCCATACTTCATATAATAATAGACCTATCTTCGTTGATAACCCAGCATTTGGACAGCAGAATGTGATATGTAATCTTTCCTGGAGATAATAACTTTCTTTCTGCAGACATTCTGAGCACCGATTTGGACAAACAGAATCATTTTAAGTCATGACCTATGTGCGGTAGCTTCAACTGTCACAATAATTTTCTCTCTTCCTAGTACTGTCGCAGTTTAAACATATTCATTCACTCGCAAACACCGGATTTGCCGAATGGTTACTGTGTCCATGAGAAGTTGCTTACCTGGACGACCAAAGTGGATTTGGCGATTTTGGTTGACTTTCGAGTGTTTTTTGTTTATTAATAAAAGATGCTGTTACTTTCACAACGCCTAACTCGCCTATTTTGCCATTCCGATAATATTTTTTCACCATCTCTCTGATAACATCTAAAGTAATAAGGTTGCTATCACTGAAACATTATTGCATAAGAAATGCCGGTAGATGTGTGAATGAGGGGCAAAGAGGTGAGTCAAAAATCCTAGCATCGACTGAAATTGTTGTTCAAAAGCTACTAGTGTCTACTGATGACTTACCTCTGAGCAATGTTTACAACTCGGATTGATCGACTGAAACATCTAAACTGGGTCCTTAACATAGAAACCGAGAGGATAATCTTCAGATTCACTCTTACAAGGACCGGTAGACAAAATAAAAAATGGAGGTAAAGGCGCCATGATGCGCAACCGACACAGTCTGTTGTGCAGAAATCACACAAGGATTACTGTATTGGCTACTCTATGTCAGTCACAATCCGTTGATTTAAAACTGAATGCTGCTAACGCACATGGCGAGCATGAGAATCGATGAATATCACGTAGTTTAGTGGCTATACCTTTTTGAAGAGAATGTAATTGTAGTAATATGGACATTCATTATTATAACCGGATGAATCAGTGATTGTTTATTCCTACTCTATATGCGCAGAATTTCCGTTCTTTTGTTGCCATTATATCGGTTACACAGCTCGCCGTAACGTCACCCTGCTTTAACGGCTCTATTTCAATATGCTTACAATCCACAAAGTCGCCGTTGTATGGAATAACTCTTCCTCTCTGTCCTTGGTTCATGAAGTTATTAAATTAAGTGATGGAAACTTGGTCCGTCAGTGATGATGTACATAACCAACATAAATTCCTTCAACTACGATTTTACGTCCTCACTTCGAACAGTCGCCACAAAATCTGCTGATATTGTTGTCACATAGAAAGCCAAATATTTATAATATATTTATTCTCAAATAACTACGTAACCAGAGTCACCCCAGTTTACAGGCTAGATCAACTTGTCACAAATCCTTTCACATTTTCTGTAAACGTTATAGCAGTTAAATTAAGTATAAGAGTCAGTTTCTGATTGCATATTTACACCACTTCACTGACAGAAACAGTATAATACAGCCACATTTTCAATATTAGAGTAAAAATAAGGAAGGTGCTGTAGTAATTAGAAGTATATGTATCAAGAATTAAGATATGCACAAACGAATGTATTGTATTTAGAATTCGAAATCAAGCATTCCACAACAACAAGAAGTTACTAGTTCATTCAAACACCACATCCGCCACAGCTTAAATTGGAATGTATATGTCTGTAATCAATCGTACGTCTTCTTCTCAAATTCATCCTGTGTCTGTCCGACAGTGTATTGGATAAAGGCTCTGTATTATCTAGAATGCTCTCATTAGTATTAGAATTAACAACCGAAATTGGAACAGACTCACCTGGTTCCTGGAATTGTATTTGATCAACATGTCGATTGTGTGTACTTAAGTCATTGATATCTAGAAGTCGCACCATAGATTTCCCGACATTCTTCAGAACAATCCCCGTGGATGGTCGAAGATCATTGCCACGATAATATGTAACTTCTGCAGACTCCAAACATCTCATATTCGACCGAAGAATTCTTCCTTTTAATAGCTTTGATGGAGTCTCTTTCGTCACCGAATGTCTGGCATTTCTATATTGCAGTAGAAAGGTATCTACTCCCCTCTCCAGCTCATTAAATGTTGAGGCGGCAATAGAATCAATAGCAGTTTTCAACGTCCTGACAAAATTTTCTGCCTGACCATTGGAACAAGGATGTCTGGGAGCAGTAAACAGATGTTTGCACCCTATACCATTTAACCAGGTAGTAACTGCATCTGCAGCAAAATGAGTGCCGTTATCAGTCACTAACACCATTGGAACCCCTTCTCGACTAAACACCTTTCTTAATGCTTGAATTGTGAAGTCAGAATTTGGTGAAGTTGTGAAAAAAACTTCAGGCCACTTTGAAAAAGAATCAATGACTACAAGTGCATAGTATTTGCCAAGAAACGGGCCACAATAGTCTGCATGAATTCTCTGCCAGGCCTCCGACGATACTGGCCATGGAGTCCACTTCGAATGCTGATTTTTCAGCTTATGACACTTTTCTCAATTGTTTGCTGTACGACAAATATCTGCATTTATCTCTGGCCACCAACACGTGAGCCTCGCCAAGGACTTCATTTTCTCAACACCTAAATGTCCACTATGAAGATCTTCCAGGACAGCTTTACGCAATGAAGGAGGAATAACAACACGATCATTTAAACACAAAATACCATCAGGAGTAGTGGATAGCTCATCCCGCTTTGAAAAATAGATAGGGAATCTGCGTTTCAGATTAGCATTCCAACCTTTCCGTATAGCATTAATTATACATCCAAAGTTTCTACGAGTTTCTCTAATGAGATCTGGACGTTTCACTGGTAAAGGTTGCACCAACAAACAGTCTGAAGTATTAACAGGTTTATCTTGTAATGACTGTCGAGAAATGTAGTCAACATGTTGAATTTGCTTGGCACTCCTGTGCTGAACCGTATAGTCGTAGGCACTCAAAGCAATACTCCATCGTTGAACCATAGCAGCTGAGGCACGTGCTAAGGATTTTTCAGGATGATAAATAAACTGCAAAGCCTCATGATCAGTAACAATAGTGAATTTCTTTCCGAATAAATATTTATGAAGTCTTTTAACAGCCCAAAACACAGCTAATGCCTCTCGCTGAGTCTGTGAATAGCCTTGTTCAGTAACAGTAAGTTTGCGTGAAACACAAATAACTGGTCTACCTTCCTGTTCCAAAACTGCGCCAATACCCACAGGTGATGCATCAGTGATAAGCACAGACTGTACACTAGGGGAGTAAGTTCGAAGAACAGCATCACTTTGAAGAAACTTTAGTAGACTACGTAAGCATGACTCTTGTTCCTCACCCCATTTGAATGCATTGGATGTCAAAATATTAAATAAACAATTTGCACGACAAGAAAAATTAGGAATAAAACGGGAATAGTATTGAAGAGCACCCACTAGTGAACGTAGTTCCGTAAGATTTTTTGGAGACGGTGCATTTGTCAGTGGAGCTAGTCGTTTCATATCTGGTCTAAAACCATTACCATCAACTAGGTATCCAAGACATTCAAAACTAGATACACAAAATGAACACTTATTTGGATTTACTGTAATATTCTTCTCAATTAAACGACGCAATAAGGCAATAAGTCTCTGGTCATGAACTACCTTATCAGCACCATGAACAATCAGATCATCTTGATAAACTTCAACACCTTCAAGATCACTAACCACCTTATTCATAACTTCCTGGAATATGGCTGGAGAACAACTTAGCCCAAATGGAAGGAAATTGTATTTAAACAGACCAAAAGGAGTATTAATTGTCGTCAAAATAGATGAGGATTGATCTAAAGGGATTTGAAGATAAGCATCTTTTAGGTCAACTTTCGAGAACACTTTAGAACCATGAAGTCGATTTAGAATATCTTCAGCCTCTACCGTCGTGCATGTTTGCTTCAACAAACGGGAGTTCAATGTTAGTCTATAGTCACCACATATTCTAGGAGTCTTGCCATCCGATTTCAGTGGCGTAACAATAGGAGTACCCCATGCAGAAGACTGAACCGGTTCAATTATGCCTTTTGCACACAAATCATTCAATGTCTTATGCACTGCATCTCGAAGACCATAAGGAATTATTCGTCTTTTGAGAAAGACTGGATCACCCTGTACTTGAAGTTTTATAGGCTGGATTTTCATACCTCCACTGCACTTAGCACACGTGGCTATCAAATCTTTAAGTAAAGCATCAGAATTTTCTTTAGAAACTAGGAAAGACAACTCCACTTTAAGCCTTTTCAAATTCTTTAAACCCAGTATTGACAGTCCTGTTTCGCTAACTAAAAATTCACAAGGTATGTATGAGGAATTATCATCTCTTATTAGCAATTCACAACATCCTCGTATAGGCAGTCTGTGTCCAGTAATCCCCAATATTGATACTTCAGTGGGTCGTACCACAACGTTAGGATCTAACGATTTCAAGTTCTTGAATGAAATAATGGACTCTATACTGCCTGTGTCCACAATAAAGTCATGACATGAACCAAGCGATGTATATAATCGCTTTTGAATATGAGCATTACCTTTCGAAATGGTAGACAAAGATAAATGATCATTAGGATCAGCTGAATTATTGGAATCTAAATTACAAGATTTAGTACTACTTGAGGCAAAATGAACAGTAGCTTTGCATACTGCTTGAATGTGTCCTATCTTACCACATCTAAAACATTTAGCATTACGAAATGCACATGAATTACGAGAATGAAGTTTTCCACATGATAAACATTTGCCAAACTTGGTCTCACCTTTGTGATTTCCTTTGTAATTCTTTATTGAAACACCGTTCATATTTACACGAGAATAGGAACCACTGTTAAACGAACACAATTTTGATTGACCCTGAGATTGTATTTCATCATGACAACTAATCAAAGTATTGGAAATCTTCATCGACTGAATATCAAGTTCATTCAACGCCTCGTAGTTAATGCACGCAGTTCTAACATCTTGAAAGGAACAGTTTGACATTCTTAACAGCTCTCTTTCCAAACTAGGTATGTTAATTCCTGCAATTAATCGGTCTCTCAGCTGCACATGAAGTTGATCACCGAAATTACACTTGACAGCCTGTTTCTGCAATTCAAGAATGAATTCCTTAACATTTTGGTCATTTTGACGAATCATCTTATGAAATTTCGCTCTTTCACGGCATTCGAAACCAGGGCATTTTACATGATTCAATAATAACTCCTGTAGCATTGCATAGGGAAGTGAAATAGGTTTCTCTGGATATGCCAAGGTTTTCAATAAGCTGTACGCTTCTTTTCCGATGAATGTTAGAAAATGAGCCACAATTTAATCATCTTTGACATCTTTCCTGGTCATACTCCAGATTTCAAACCTTTCCAAATAATCTTCAAAAGCTTCAGAAGTAGAATGAATATCTAGCTGTTCCATTACAAGCTCCATCGCGACGCCAGTGTAGTAATTAGAAGTATATGTATCAAGAATTAAGATATGCACAAACGAATGTATTGTATTTAGAATTCGAAATCAAGCATCCCACAACAACAAGAAGTTACTAGTTCATTCAAACACCACAGGTGCACAATAGGTTCTTTTGGCGATTTGCCGAGATCAATAGTGAATTTGTTGGGAAAGGTCATATGGAACGCGCTTGATACGAGCTATGATCCAGACAGTCATGTACATAGAGTGCATGTTCCCTAGAGGTGTCAAGGATTTCCCACCGTGAATGGGGTTCTGTTAGGAAGTAAAGAGAGAGAAAAAGGCAGCGGTGTGGCAAGTGTATATCTAAAACCAAAGCACTAATTAACCTGTCATGTTGAAGAAGTCGATACAGTAGTAATTCAAGATAAAATTCATACTGAACACTTAAATTAAAGTAAATTATGGGAATATAAGAATATAAACAACAGATAAAGGAGTACAACGAGAAAGAAGGAAGAGTTGTGCAGTGTCAGGTAGATAGAAGAGAAGTCGAAGTAAGAAGCTGGATTTATGTACGTTGAAATCAAAAGAGTAGAGTTTGTAAAATGAAAACATAGATGAATAAAATTTTAATAATCTATTCCCATTTCACCTTGTTGCACCTCTTATTATATATTATGGTTGTAACAATGTTACGAAATGCCAAATATTCATAAGAATGCTGATAATATAAATACACTCTAAACTGTAGGTCATCGCATCTCCACCTGTGTTCTTCCCATCACCCTGAGTTATTCGTCTACTTGAGGTTCACCATTATCGCATTACCTATTGGACACATGTGCCTAAGTTTCTGTCGTGTTGTCTGGTGGCAACACGTCTGAAGGTGCAGTGCTTTCATATCGCGCTGCGAAGGTCTCTGTCATTTCTACCAAACAACAGCTGAGTATCAGCGTGAATATTGGAAGAAAGTATCTGTGGACGATTTCCCATACTGATGTTTCCATGGCTTTGCAGGTACTTTATTACCCACAGCTCTGTGAATCCGTATTCCATTGACGTAGCGTTCAGTTATTCAATATTTTCTCGAATTTTTTATATGGTAGATATAACTTTTATCGATCTACTGCGCAGATGCGAACACTGCTTTCAATGTCAAGTTCAAATCTGATACGCCTGTTTCCATGTTTGCATACGAGTTAATTTAGCACGTAATATGGTTGTACCACACCTTGCCTTCTCAGCGCTCGCCATCTAGCTTTTGATGCTATGCACCTTATGTCTATCGTCATCAGCAACTATACCTATTTATCCTGGACAAACTCAGTCTAGTTTCTCATAAAATCTCGACAGGTCTAAGTTTAGGAGCGGAAAGTAATGGATTTGTGCACATGTTCATTATCATCCTTTACTCAAAGCACTTCATTTTAGGAGCTTGTGGTAGTACCTAATAAACATACCGATTCGAGGGATAACAAATGTAAATCCCATCGCTCTAGTACTCAGATAAAAGACGATTACACTACTACACTCGTGATATCGAAATAATCACGAGACTGAGGTCAACAGGTGGCTAACAACGAGTGAGGAGAGAAGGCAGAAAGAGCAAAGACACGCTTAGCGCACCATACATAATATCTTTTAGAGATAAACAAAAGGTGTGCAATATTACATATAATGTCAGAATTCAGTACAATAATAAAAGTTTACATTTCAGCAAATGTGTTTTCCTCATAAAAGTGTACCACGACAAGCTTTGGGTAGGTTCCAACTATTTTCGTGCAAATTTTCTGCTGCTCTATATAGTTACATATGTTTGTTTAATACTTATAACCATATTTATTCTCAAATAAAAGGCAAATCAAATTGTTACAAATGCTTACACATTTACTGCATAAGAGCAAATACTCAGATTCTTGCGCAATTTATCTCATTGCGAGTCGTCGCAACTTGAAATGCTCTCCCAGCCGAGGTGACCACAGTCCCCCAGTGGACTGCTTTAAAAAGAGACTTGATAATCACGTACTCACATACGGACTATCATCTCCCTCTTGGACAAGCTGTTCATGATGCATATCTTGAGACCTGCTAGTTGTTACCATAGCAATCTCCTCAGATCACGCAATTAATCTATCTCGCCTATTATCCCTGTTTCCTCTCCATGCTTACACTTCGGTCCTCTCACACAATCCTCACTACCAATTAACAAACTAAATTCATCTATATATTACTCAGTTCTGAAATTTTACTCATATTATAATTTTAATTTATCCTTATTACCCTAATTACTCTCCACATTGCAACTAACTGATCTCCGGTTTGGTAATGTGATGGCTGCTAGTATCCAGAAACCCCACTGCCCTGAAACAAACGTTTCATTCAAATCCCGAGACATACAAACCCACAACCAACTGCCAACTGACTAGAATTAGACAGTCGAGTGGCTAGACCTCCATCCATTGGACATTACCGAACACCTGGAACCGTACTGAAGAAACGAGAATCGAGCGCGAAGAAATCAAACTGGTTTACACTATCTCGTGAAAAAGATGTTGAATATTGGATATTGAAGTTTTCTCAGTTAAATTAAATGTAAGATAGTCAGTTCTGATAGCGCATATACACCATGTCAGTGACAGAAACAGTATGATACAGCCGAATTTTCAGTAGAAGCGTACAGATAAAGAAGATCCACAGTAGGTTTCTGGGGTGGTTTGCCTAGGTCAGTAGTGAATTTATTGGCAGAGGTCAATTGGGACGCGCTCTATATGAGATGTGATCTAGTAATGCGTGTACGTAAGGGTGCATGTTCTCTACAGGCGCCATGGATTGTCCACAACGAATACAGTTCTTAAAAGGGAGAAAAGAGAGAGAGCACAAAAACGCAGCAATAAAACAAGTGTATAATAACCAAAGCAACACTTAACCTGTCATTTTTGAGTAGTCAATATAGTGGTAAGTCAAGATAAAATTCATACTGACCACTAAAATTAGAGTAAATTATGGGAATAAAAGTATAAAACCTACAAATAAAGGAGTGAAGCAATGAAGAAGAAAGAGTTGTGGAGATTGTCAAGTGGATAGAAGAGAAGTTGAAGTACGTTGATGTACGTTGAAATCAAAATTTCAGTTAAAAGAGTACTGTTTGTAAAAAGAGAAGACATTGATGAATAAAAATTTTTCCTGTCTGACTTGTCTTTTGTTAAATGCGAACCTGTAAATCATTCTGTAAGCACCTGTGTAAGCATGTACGGATGTCTTTGTAGAATAGTGACCTCAGTATTGTTCTGAAAACATTACCCAGCAAACATTGTATTTATGGGCGATGACTTCAAACCACTCATGTCTGTCGGGCAGGACATTTTGTTTGCTTTCGGCTCTTTTGATTGGTGAGGTTGCTAATCAGCAAAACTGAGATTGCTCTTATATGCTTCCTACTTCTGAGGCTCGTGTTTTACTGATTAGTCGCCTCATCAATCAAAAGAGCCGGAAGCAAACAAAGTATTCTGCCGCACAAACGGGTTGTTTGAAGTCATCGCCCATAGCATCTATGTTTCCTGGTCAGTAGTAATTTCACCCTCCCTCCTTTTGTGATGTTAGGCTGATGGAAAATTAATAAAGGCTATTCCATGTTCTGCTTGGTTCTCTATGTCCCACATCCAGTTGAGAAACACTATTTCTGCAGGTTTCTTTTCACAAGCTTGTCTGGCTGTTACAACTTATGAGCTATTGGTTAGGTATCAATGCAATACTGTTAACAGTGATGAAGCTATAAGCGTTCAGACGTAGTGGTGGAAATGTGCTAAACGAAGTAAGCAGGAAATTTAAAGAGTATTAAGAGTAAAAGTGGGCCATTAGAAAACACTAAAGGACCAATGATAAGTCAATAGAGTGTAAGTGGGGACAGTAAAACTGGTAACAGGCAACAAGAAACTCGCACAGTTATGAATGTTGATAAAGTTTTACCCAGGACATTAGAGTGCGTTCTAATCAGACAGTTTACAGTTGAACAGTGTCAGTCAACCCTATGATTAACCTGTCTATTTCAAGTAAATACAAAAGAGATTTGTATTCAACTAGAAAAATTTCATGCTACTTAGGAAGGTAAAAATAAATAAAACGCAGCATTGTTGAGGTGGTTGTAACATTTGTTAAGTATGCCTAAACACCGACTGCCGCGACGAGCTGTTTTCTGGTTTAGGAGTAGGTCGGAAGAAAGTTTTGGGCGGCCAGACCGAAATATGGCACAAATTCATGAAGTCACTGACAAGTGGACTGAGTCATGCTGGTAGATGTAGGCTACCTGGTTGGGGTCCGCGAAACGAAAGTCGCCAATTGTTAGAGACCTTGAACAACGTGGCTCAAAATCGTTTGCAATGGCGCAGGTGCATCGTCTCTTTGTGTTCTCTCTAATTCTGACCTCCTGAATTCCTCTTATTCTCTAAATTTATCTCACTGAATTATACATCTAGAATCATATCTTCGCTCCCTAATCTTCTTCGTTACTGCTGATACTTCTTCTATCGCTATCACTCTTGTATTTGAACTGACAGTTACGTCTCTGTGCTGACGTGGTCTGGCAACGTGAACTGATGTGCGAAGTTCTGCGTTGTATCTGTCTGTCTGAAGTTAAGGCTGTGCGAGCAATGCACTCCCAGATCGGTTACAGGTGTGAATTTGGGCAGTACATTCCTGCTGAGATTGAGAATAATTTTGTCTGACGTGTCTCCAAGACATATCCAGCAACATTTCTCAGTAATGAGTTCCAGGTTCCACTGTTTACACCAGTCATCTATATTTGTGAGTTCATGCTGGATTGCGTGCATCGAATTTCCTAAGTCACATTTGTTAGTTTCGTCGATCACTTTTAGATCATCAGCACAGAGGTACGTTTTGCCAGCAAGTGCATATGCTGTTGATGTAGATTATGAAATGCACTGGACCCAAAAAACTGCCCTGCACAACACCACTGGTAATAGGTTTAGGTGTAGATGCATGAACTCGATGTAGAAACTTGCAAAATCGTCTTGAAATAGTGGATAGTTATAAATTATCCGACCATCACTCTACTTTTACTGTGGACGTCAATTATTTTCGACCACTTTTGGCTTGGTCACCTATGTGCATGCTCATGGATTTGTACGAATTTTTCGTTCCGATTATGTCTAGTATACTTACGATTGTGAACCTGGCTATTATAGTCGCGTCTGGTTTATCTTGGTTTCGTCGTACGTCTGAGGTGATTACTGATCAGAGCCCTCACTAATGTCATCTTCAGATCGTCGATACAAAAAAACACAGGTGTTCCACTTCAACTGGAGCAGCAAACATGGCATGATGCTGCTTTGAGCGTTCTGCGTTCTAGTGATATCAGTTTTACGAAGAAGAAAACGGGAAATATTCATAACTTTAACTACATGTACCAGTGGACATGTTCCTGACCATTATACTGTGACTATCTGTATCACTCTTGGTTTCCACCTGAAGGGTTCATCTCCTTGTACTAATGTGGTATTACGACTGGAACTGATGTACATTTATATCAATTTGCACGTTGAATTTAACCCATTAACATTAAACTCGTCAGATTTTTCAGGGGAATATACCGATGACATAGTTGTATTCGGTGAAGACACTAACAAAATGCAGAGTCTTCTGACTACCATAAAGAACAATGTTCGGGATTCGGTTTTCCCCGTCGAAATGCAAAATGTTGCTTCAAGATTGGGTTGCATCGGCACCTGAACTAGTGATAGGGAGTGAAGTAGTCGAGCATGTTGATCGCTTCACTTATCTTGGGAGTTTCATCAGTGCTGGTGGCCTGGTGACTGACGAAATCTCAGAGCGGATACAGAAAGCTCGATTGGCTTTTGCCAACCTGCGTCACTTATGGCGTAGGCGAGATATCCGTTCGCTGACCAAAGGACGAGTGTACTGCGCAGCATTTCGCTCTGTTCTCCTATATGGATGCAAAACATGGCCGTTAAGAGTAGAAGATATTCGTAGGTTACTGGTTTTCGATCATAGGTGTCTTCGAAGCATTGCGCGTATACCGTGGGATAACCGAGTAAGCAATGCTGTTGTTAGGAAACGGGTGCTAGGTAAGAATGGCAGATCAATAGATGAAGTATTGAAACTTCATCCGTTGAGGTGGTTGGGAAATGTGTTACGTATGCCTAACCATCGACTGCCTCGAAGAGCGATGTTTTGTGGTGTGGGTGTAGGTTGTAAGAAAGCTAGGGGTGGCCAAACCAAAACATGGCACAAATACTTGAAGTCACTGACAAGTGGACTGAGTCATGTTGGTAGTTGTAGACTACCTGGTTGGGGTCCGCGAGACGAAAGTCACCAATGGTTAGAGACCTTGAACGACATGGCTCAAAATCATTTGCAATAGCGCAAGTGCATCCATTCTTTGAGCACTCTCAAATCCTAATCTAATGGATTCGTCAGCACCTCTACCCTTGTCTTTCTAACCTTATCTCACTGAACTATATTTCTTGAATAATATCTTCGAACCCTAGTCTTCTTTATTAACATTAATACCTCTACTATCTTTATCACTATGGGATTTGATTTGACATTTGCGTCTCTGTGCTATTGTGGTATGGCGACCTGAACTTATGTACATACGTACGAAGTTCTACGTTGCAACTGACTGACTGCCCTCATCACTAGGTCCTTTGCTTATGCGTAGATCGAGTGTCCTTTAAAACGTTCTTTTTATGTTCAGTTGTTGACTGCTGCCTTCTTTTTCGACATTGTGTGAATCTAGAATGAAAAATCAGCGGGCTCTGCATCTTTTAACTAGATGACATTATCGCCTCTTCAGACCATTTAAAATGATTTCGTCATAGTAGATTGCTCTTCTTTGAAAGGATTTTGTAAAACTTGGAATTCAT
>OX103972.1:39066204-39155237 GCA_944470395.2 Schistosoma turkestanicum | reverse complement strand
AAATTAAAAAAGGATTAAAGATTCCCATTGTGAAAATTAGAACAACACATAGAAGCGAACAATATTACTGTTTTCGATTAGATCGTAATCAGGCTGCTTTACTCTAATATACATCAATATTTATATATGAAAATGTTAAACCAATCAAGGCAATTTGAGTGATAATCACAATGAAATGAAAAAGGCTAAAGTACAAGTGGATAGTAGGAAGACCGGTGGTGAACCGATAATAGTAGGAAAATTTATAAAATATGATAACTAAAGTAGGTCAAATGTGGATGAATAGAATTCAAATAATCATCAAAAAACATCAAAAACATTACGCAATAAGCAGATGTGTAAAAATAATAAAATTAAAATAAATAAAACATATATAATGTCAATCGTTAGTTACGTCATATCCGGCCACGGAAGAGATAGGGGTGTCACGAATTTCTTTTGAACACATAAATCAGGGTTGAATGTGCGTATTCCTATGGCTTCTGCAATGTGTACGAGACGGGATCGAACTCCGTTGGGAAATGATGGAGGTATACGATAGATCATCCGAAAAGATCTAAATTTATCTACAATGTGACCACTATCTACCAGGTGTGCTAAGATAGAACTGCGTATTGTTTTTGACTGACCCTTTGTAAACCATGCTGGGAGATGTTCACTCATTCGTTGTGTAAGTTGCCTGGAACTACGCCCGATATAGCTATCTCCACAGGAGCCGCTGAATTTGTAAATGCAATGTAAATGATGATTATTTGAATTCTATTCATCCACATTTGACCTACTTTAGTTATCATATTTTATAAATTTTCCTACTATTATCGATTCACCACCTATCTTCCTACTATCCACTTGTACTTTAGCCTTTCTTCATTTCATTGTGATTATTGACTCTTAAATTGCCTTGATTGGTTTCAACATTTTCATATATAAATATTCATGTATATTAGAGAGTAAAGCAGCCTGATGACGATCTAATCGAAAACAGTAATATTGTTCGCTTATATCTGTGTTGTTCTTATAACGTGAATTAGCAAATTATTGTATTTCCTCCTTGCTTAATTTACATCAAACTCATTACACAAAGTAAAATAGTATTGAGTCCAAGTTATGATATTACATTTGGCTAGTGTAATCATATCAGGAATTCCTTAATTAGTAATGGTAAGAATGTCTGTCTTTCACAAACATAACAAAATCATATCATAAGACTGATCATTAAGAAAGTTGATAAGGTCAGTAGATAGTGAAAAAAACAAAAAAAAATAGAATTTGGATAGAGAGAAATAAATATAAATCTTAAAATATATAACAAATATTTCATTGAATACAAATAAATATTTTTTTTTCAGAAAAAAAACAAACTAACCTACAATAAAATGTAGTTTGAATCTTTTGATTCAAAAAAAAAAAATTTTAAAAAAATCTGATGACTTAAAAAAATATAACGCGACAATGTCATAATAGTGTTCTTTCTCGATTCTGTATGATTATTATTGTTGAATATTGATTGCTATTCTGATTAATAATTCTATGTTATAACTGACTAAAGTAATGTGACTTCCTTTTTGTTCAATTAGTTATATTGGTTGTACATACTAGAACGTAGTTAGTGTTTTGCTGTGCCTTTATGTTCTGAATCCAACAATGACCTTCATGTGTTGATAGTCGATGCACGAATCTATTTTAATTCACTCGGTTGGTTTGTTTACTGTCAGATTGTAAAATGCTTCAGTTTGACCAGACATAGATGTATAAGTGAACAGTGAGAAGTCATTTGTTTTTATAAATATGCAAGACAGCTACAATGATTATCGATTCAAAAAAAAAATAATCGATTCCATTAACTATCGTGTTGTGAACTACTTACTTACGCCTGTTACACCCAATGGAGCATCATAGGCCGCTCACCAGTTTTCTCCAACCAACTCTGTCCTCGGCTTCCCTCTCCAGTTCTGTTCAATGTTTGTTCATTCCTCTCATATCTTTCTCTATTTCTCGGCGTAATGTGTTCCTTGGCCTTCCTCTTTTCCTTTTACCTTGAGGGTTCCATGTGAGGGCTTGTCTCGTGATGCAATTAGGTGGTTTTCGTAATGTGTGTCCTATCCATTTCCACTGCTTCTTCCTGATTTCCTTCTCCACTGAAATCAGGTTTGTTCTCTCACACAGTACGTTGTTGCTGATGGTGTCTTGCCAACGAACTATACTTATAATTAATTATCTGACAAATATATCATAGAATTCATTAGATTGATTTAGCTAATAAGAAAGTAGTAAGTAGATTGAATAAGAAATCATTAACAACAAAGCGGAAAGATTCCATTCTTCATCTCAGTTAGCTAAAACCCAATGCAATGTAGTTTAACAAATCGAGGATCAAGAACAACTTGAATAATTTAAATTACATGTGATTGGAGTGTAAAAACGGAAAAAACCATCCTGATCAGCTGCTATTTGACTTCACTATCTATCAGCAACAACGTACTGTGTGAGAGAACAAACCAGATTCTAGTAGAGAAGGAAATCAGGAAGAAGCGGTGGAAATGGATAAGACACACATTACGAAAACCACCTAATTGCATCACGAGACAAGCCCTCACATGGAACCCTCAAGGTAAAAGGAAAAGAGGAAGGCCAAGGAACACATTACGCCGAGAAATAGAGAAAGATATGAGAGGAATGAACAAACATTGAACAGAACTGGAGAGGGAAGCCGAGGACAGAGTTGGTTGGAGAAAACTGGTGGGTGGCCTATGCTCCATTGTGGAGGGGTAACAGGCGTAAGTACGTAAGTAAGTAAGTCCATCAGTATTTGATTACCCGCCAATCGATACAATAAACTCAAACTCAAGAAACAATCACGTAGGCATATACTAAAACCAGTGTACACAACAATGATTAAGACGTGCATACAGTTAGAACAATGAATCAATCGGTGACAAATGTCTTTACACTGAAATTCTTCAATTGTCAATATAACTTGTGGAAGACTATTGAAAGTTGGTTGAGGACAGCACCTATTCATTAAATAATGAATAATTTCTGTGAAATACCAGTTTCAATGTCACCAAATACAATTAACTGTGTAAAATTGAAAAAAAACTTCAGTTCACTCTTCAAAATAATAAAAAGTTATTGATAGATTGATTGTAGATGAAAGTTAGCAAAAAGTGAATGACAACAACATGAGAAAGTGTTGAGAAAAAAAATATGCAAAAATGAAAACAGGATGAAATGAAATTGACATATGCCAATAGAATACCCTGATGATTATTAAATTAATTAACTATGCAAACTTACATTTCATACTTGGAATGCATCAATGCATCGTAACTCTTCTCTTAACGATTGTGTGACTTGTTTTCAGATGTACATATGTGAATAACCAGTGACTATTGTATCACTATCGATTCTATAAGTAAATAGGTTAACATTGAAATATTTGACTGTTATTCAAGTAATCGTGATGATGTATAAATGTGATCAGATGTATATATTCATGAGGATAGCAAACTGTGTTATTCGATGATCTCACTCGATGTTGTGCATATATTATTTGATGAAACAGTTGAAAGTACTCAGAAGTTTAGTGGATATTGACACATACACTCCAGTTATAGTGTCAAATATTCTTTGTACCCTTGACTTGGAATTTATTGTCAACTTGAATTGTTTGAGTGTAGAATAAAATTTGAGGCTTTTTTGAAGCTCAGACTAGTCCATGCAGTTATTGCATTTAGGCGTCTTTCCAAATCAACTGGATTGAATTCATCTAAGTGGTCACCACCACATTTTCAGATTCACATCTTTGTCTCTTTTTATAAAATTCCTTTTGCCTTACAACTTTCCATTGACCTCACCAATGAAATAATCAGCTCTTCTTTTTTTCATCAAAATGGTATGATTTTTCATATTTGTTAAAATTATTAATTTCATTGCTATTATTTAAAGAATCGCAATGTGAGTATTCAAGCCAACTCAATATTATCATATCTGATGATTTAATGAAACATGAACGTGAACATACTGAATTTGCTTTTCCAGAATACAGAAAAGAAAATCTATGTTCTAATCATCTTAATTCTGATGCGATTTCACTGAGTGTAAATACATACCTTCGTTTCTGTAAGGTGTCGTGTAAAGTTGCAACCACCTATGATAAGAACTACGACCAACATCAACCGCACTCATAGTTACAATGAGAGGTAGTGCTATTCTTGCGTTCAATACATATCCAAATGAAGTAGAGCACTGTTAAGTTATTCATAATGATTGTTGAATAAAATGAGAAAGCCTCTATGTTCAAGTGACAATGTTTTATTTTTACGTCTCAACAGAATGTAAACGTTCACAGATGTTGTTCAGTGGTGAAATTACCTTCGTTGTTTGTGTTCACCTATGAAACTCTTTTGATATTATATTTGTCTAAGGAGATCGAAATTCATCTTTACGGAAGAAATACATACTTAAATACACACATTGATTTTCTCAAAAAACTCTCTTTTGAGGCACATTGTTCAAACTCAGTTTCAGTGGGATGATAACAGATGAAGAGTATTTTTAGAATAAGTTCAATTATTACAGTTATTATATGGCTGTGTATGTCTTCAATCTCTTTTCATCATTGATATTTCAGTGAACTTTTTACTTGAACAACAATGAAACTACCAGGTGAGATCATGAGTAGGCAAAATGGAAGTAGCGTGTCATTTGACTAAATTATTTATCAAAGTTGAATGTCTTCAGTTCAACCACGGCTGAGATTTCAGCAGTTTACGTACTACTGAGTAGCTTGGAATTAGGATGAAACTATGTGAGTTTTCACTAGATAATGATTGTGATTTTTCATTTCACTTGATTTTGTATAATTATTTTTCCCTAAATTCGATCGATGTTGTATTACCTTTTTTTTCAAGTGCGTTTACAGTGATGCGAGATCATATGATTGTTCATTACTTTGTGAATGACATAAATTGTAACTTTATGATTAATGCAATCTATGCACTTGACAGTGCAAAGTTCGTTCTCTTTTCAGCAGAATTATTCGCCTAAGTCAAAAACTGATCGAATGGTTACTTGGATTCTTGTACAATATGACAAATGATGAATCTTATTTAAGTTAATTATTTTTCAAAATGACAACTAGCAAATGATTTTATAATGTTCATGTAACCCAATCGCTGTACAAATAACAGTGTGGAATGCTGCATCCGTTAAAAAAATTTTGCCATTCTCTTTGAGAACTTTGTATGCAGTTCATTACGTGAGTTTTTTTGAAAAGTGACAGTATTAATTTATTTCAAACATATTGAGATAAACATGTATCTACAATATCATTACACGAACTAGTATCAACCAACTGATATTCTTATGCTCGATTCTTGTTCTTTCGTTACGGTTCCACATGTCCGTTAGTGATGATACTTCGACCGCCTACTCTTTTCTGAGCCTCGCTTACTAGATCCGACAATTTTTGTTCATTTTTCTCATGTCTTTCTCTATTTCTTGGTCCACTGTGTTCCTTGACCTTCCTCTTTTCCTTTAACCCTCAAGGTAGCATGCGACGGCTTGCCTTGTGACGCAGTTGCGTGCTTTTTGCACTGTGTTTCCTATCCACTTCCAGCGCTTCTTCCTGATTTCCTTCTCTACTGAAACCTGGTTTTTTAACTAACACAGTAAGTTGGTGCTGATGTTATCTGGCCAACGGATCCAAAGTATTTTGCGTCGACAACTGTTTATAAATACTTGTATCCATTGGATGATGACTTTCGTAGTTCTCCAAGTTTCCGCTTTATACAGATGAACTGTCTATCTATTTCTATCTAAAATTTTTAATTTGGTGTTCATTGATATCTGTTTGCGGTTCCATATATTTTTCAACTGTAGAAATGCAGTCTTTGCTTTGCCGATCTGCGCCCACATATCTGCATCCGATTTACCTTGATTGTTGCCCAGATATGTTAGGGTGTAAACGTTCTCCAAGGTGTGTACATCAAGAGAGATTTGGTTGGCGCATGTTGTGTAGTATTCCAGAATCTTGCTTTTTGTGGTGTTTGAATTAACTAGTGACTTCTTGTGGTTGTTGAATGCTTGATTTCGTAGTCTACTAAAGTTTCTTCAAGGTGATGCAGCTCTTCGAACTTACTCCCCTAGTGTACAGTCTGTACTTATCGCTGATGCATCACCTGTGGTTATTGGCGCAGTTTTGGAACAGGAACTTAGACCAGTTATTTGTGTTTCACGCAAGCTTACTGTTACTGAAGAAGGCTATTCACAGATTCAGCGGGAGGCATCAGCTGTGTTTTGGGCTGTTAAAAGACTCCATAAATATTTATTGGGAAAGAAATTCACTATTGTAACTGATCATGAGGCTTTGCAGTTTATTTATCATCCTGAAAAATGCTTAGCACATGACTCAGCTGCTATGGTTCAACGACGGAGTATTGCTTTGAGTGCCTATGACTATATGGTTCAGCACAGGAGTGCCAAACAATATCAACATGTTGATTAAATATCTCGACAATTAATACAAGATAAACCTGTTAATACTTCAGACTGTTTGTTGGCGCAACCTTTACCAGTGAAACGTCCAGATCTCATTAGAGAAACTCGTAGAAACTTTGGATGTATAATTAATGCTATACGGAAAGGTTGGAATGCTAATATGAAACGTAGATTCCCTATATATATTTCAAAGCGCGATGAGATATTCACTACTCCTGGTGGTATTTTGTGTTTAAATGATCGTTGCGTAAATCTGTCCTGGAAGATCTTCATAGAAGACACTTAGGTGTTGAGAAAATATAGTCCTTGGCGAAGCTCACGTGTTGGTGGCCAGAGATAGATGCAGATATTTCTCGTAAAGCAAACTATTGCGAAAAGTGTCATAAGCTGAAAAATCACCATTCGCAATGGACTCCATGGCCAGTATCGTCGGAGGCCTGACAGAGAATTCATGCAGACTATTGTGACCCGTTTCTTGGCAAATACTATGCACTTGTAGTCATTGATTCTTTTTCAAAGTGGCCTGAAGTTTTTTTCACAACTTCACCAAATTCTGACATCACAATTCAAGCATTAAGAAAGGTGTTTAGTCGAGAAGGGGTTCCAATGGTGTTAGTGACTGATAACGGCACTCATTTTGCTGCAGATGCAGTTACTACCTGGTTAAATGGTATAGGGTGCAAACACCTGTTCCAGACATTCTTGTTCCAATGGTCAGGCAGAAAATTTTGTCAGGACGTTGAAAACTTGTGGTGTTTGAATGAACTAGTAACTTCTTGTTGTTGTGGAATGCTTGATTTCGAATTCTAAATACAATACATTCGTTTGTGCATATCTTTAGTTTTTGATTTACATACTTCTAATTATCATACTGGCGTCGCGATGGAGCTTGTAATGGAACAATTAAATATTCATTCTACTTCTGAAGCTTTTGAAGATTATTTGGGAAGGTTTGAAATCTGGAGTATGACCAGGAAAGATGTCAAAGATGATAAAATTGTGGCTCATTTCCTAACATTCATCGGAAAAGAAGCGTACAGCTTATTAAAAACCTTGGTATATCCAGAAAAACCTATTTCACTTCCCTATGCAATGCTTAAGGAGTTATTATTGAATCATGTAAAGTGCCCTGGTTTTGAATGCCGTGAAAGAGCGAAATTTCATTAGATGATTCGTCAAAATGACCAAAATGTTAAGGAATTCATTCTTGAATTGCAGAAACAGGCTGTCAAGTGTAATTTCGGTGATCAACTTCATGTGCAGCTGAGAGACCGATTAATTGCAGGAATTAACATACCTAGTTTGGAAAGAGAGCTGTTAAGAATGTCAAACTGTTCCTTTCAAGATGTTAGAACTGCGTGCATTAACTACGAGGCATTGAATGAACTTGATATTCAGTCGATGAAGATTTCCAATACTTTGATTAGTTGTCTTGATGAAGAACAATCTCAGGGTAAATCAAAATTGTGTTCGTTTAACAGAGGTTCCTATTCTCGTGTAAATATGAACGGTGTCTCAAAAAAGAATTACAAAGGAAATCACAAGGGTGAGACCAAGTTTGGCAAATGTTTATCATGTGGAAAACTTCATTCTCGTAATTCATGTGCATATCATGATGCT
Organism: Schistosoma turkestanicum; assembly: GCA_944470395.2. Taxonomy (NCBI): domain Eukaryota; kingdom Metazoa; phylum Platyhelminthes; class Trematoda; order Strigeidida; family Schistosomatidae; genus Schistosoma; species Schistosoma turkestanicum. The sequence continues at coordinate 39,147,116 of OX103972.1, read as the reverse complement.
AAATGTTTTAGATGTGGTTAGATAGGACACATTCAACTAGTATGCAAAGCTACTGTTCATTTTGCCTCAAGTAGTACTAAAGCTTGTAATTTAGATTCCAATAATTTAGCTGATCCTAATGATCATTTATCTTTGTCTACCATTTCGAAAGGTAATGCTCATATTCAAAAGCGACTACATACATCGCTTGGTTCATTTCATGACTTTATTGTGGACATAGGCAGTATAGAGTCCATTATTTCATTCAAGAACTTGAAATCGTTAGATCCGAACGTTGTGATACGACCCACTGAAGTATCAATATTGGGGATTACTGGACGCAGACTGCCTATACGAGGATGTTGTGAATTGCTAATAAGAGATGATAATTCCTCATACATACCTTGTGAATTTTAGTTAGCGAAACAGGACTGTCAATACTGGGTTTAAAGAATTTGAGAAGACTTAAAGTGGAGTTGTCTTTCCTAGTTTCTAAAGAAAATTCTGATGCTTTACTTGAAGATTTGATAGCCACGTGTGCTAAGTGCAATGGAGGTGTGAAAACGGTTCAGCACATGAGTGCCAAGCAAATTCAAAATGTTGACTACATTTCTCGACAGTCATTACAAGGCAAACCTGTTAATACTTCAGACTGTTTGTTGGTGCAACATTTACCAGTGAAACGTCCAGATCTCATTAGAGAAACTCGTAGGAACTTTGGATGTATAATTAATGCTATACGGAAAGGTTGGAATGCTAATTTGAAACGCAGATTTCCTATCTATTTTTCAAAGCGGGATGAGCTATCCACTACTCCTGATGGTATTTTGTGTTTAAATGATCGTGTTGTTATTCCTCCTTCATTGCGTAAAGCTGTCCTGGAAGATCTTCATAGTGAACGTTTAGGTGTTGAGAAAATGAAGTCCTTGGCGAGGCTCACGTGTTGGTGGCCAGAGATAAAGGCAGATATTTGTCGTACAGCAAACAATTGCGTAATGTGTCATAAGCTGAAAAATCAGCATTTGAAGTGGACTCCATGGCCAGTATCGTCGGAGGCCTGGCAGAGAATTCATGCAGACTATTGTGGTCCGTTTCTTGGCAAATACTATGCACTTGTAGTCATTGATTCTTTTTCAAAGTGGCCTGAAGTTTTTTTCACAACTTCACCAAATTCTGACATCACAATTCAAGCATTAAGAAAGGTGTTTAGTCGAGAAGGGGTTCCAATGGTGTTAGTGACTGATAACGGCACTCATTTTGCTGCAGATGCAGTTACTACCTGGTTAAATGGTATAGGGTGCAAACACCTGTTCCAGACATTCTTGTTCCAATGGTCAGGCAGAAAATTTTGTCAGGACGTTGAAAACTTGTGGTGTTTGAATGAACTAGTAACTTCTTGTTGTTGTGGAATGCTTGATTTCGAATTCTAAATACAATACATTCGTTTGTGCATATCTTTAGTTCTTGATTTACATACTTCTAATTATCATACTGGCGTCGCGATGGAGCTTGTAATGGAACAGCTAGATATTCATTCTACTTCTGAAGCTTTTGAAGATTATTTGGAAAGGTTTGAAATCTGGAGTATGACCAGGAAAGATGTCAAAGATGATAAAATTGTGGCTCATTTCCTAACATTCATCGGAAAAGAAGCGTACAGCTTATTAAAAACCTTGGCATATCCAGAAAAACCTATTTCACTTCCCTATGCAATGCTTAAGGAGTTATTATTGAATCATGTAAAGTGCCCTGGTTTTGAATGCCGTGAAAGAGCGAAATTTCATAAGATGATTCGTCAAAATGACCAAAATGTTAAGGAATTCATTCTTGAATTGCAGAAACAGGCTGTCAAATGTAATTTCGGTGATCAACTTCATGTGCAGCTGAGAGACCGATTAATTGCAGGAATTAACATACCTAGTTTGGAAAGAGAGCTGTTAAGAATGTCAAACTGTTCCTTTCAAGATGTTAGAACTGCGTGCATTAACTACGAGGCATTGAATGAACTTGATATTCAGTCGATGAAGATTTCCAATACTTTGATTAGTTGTCTTGATGAAGAACAATCTCAGGGTAAATCAAAATTGTGTTCGTTTAACAGAGGTTCCTATTCTCGTGTAAATATGAACGGTGTCTCAAAAAAGAATTACAAAGGAAATCACAAGGGTGAGACCAAGTTTGGCAAATGTTTATCATGTGGAAAACTTCATTCTCGTAATTCATGTGCATATCATGATGCTAAATGTTTTAGATGTGGTTAGATAGGACACATTCAACTAGTATGCAAAGCTACTGTTCATTTTGCCTCAAGTAGTACTAAAGCTTGTAATTTAGATTCCAATAATTTAGCTGATCCTAATGATCATTTATCTTTGTCTACCATTTCGAAAGGTAATGCTCATATTCAAAAGCGACTACATACATCGCTTGGTTCATTTCATGACTTTATTGTGGACATAGGCAGTATAGAGTCCATTATTTCATTCAAGAATTTGAAATTGTTAGATCCGAACGCTGTAGTTCGACCCACTGAAGTATCAATATTGGGGTAACTGGACACAAACTGCCTATACGAGGATGTTGTGAATTGCTAATAAGAGATGATAATTTCTCATACATACCTTGTGAATTTTAGTTAGCGAAACAGGACTGTCAATACTGGGTTTAAAGAATTTGAAAAGACTTAAAGTGGAGTTGTCTTTCCTAGTTTCTAAAGAAAATTCTGATGCTTTACTTGAAGATTTGATAGCCACGTGTGCTAAGTGCAATGGAGGTATGAAAACGGTTCAGCACAGGAGTGCCAAGCAAATTCAAAATGTTGACTACATTTCTCGACAGTCATTACAAGATAAACCTGTTAATACTTCAGACTGTTTGTTGGTGCAACCTTTACCAGTGAAACGTCCAGATCTCATTAGAGAAACTCGTAGAAACTTTGGATGTATAATTAATGCTATACGGAAAGGTTGGAATGCTAATTTGAAACGCAGATTTCCTATCTATTTTTCAAAGCGGGATGAGCTATCCACTACTCCTGATGGTATTTTGTGTTTAAATGATCGTGTTGTTATTCCTCCTTCATTGCGTAAAGCTGTCCTGGAAGATCTTCATAGTGGACATTTAGTTGTTGAGAAAATGAAGTCCTTGGCGAAGCTCACGTGTTGGTGGCCAGAGATAAAGGCAGATATTTGTCGTACAGCAAACAATTGCGTAATGTGTCATAAGCTGAAAAATCAGCATTTGAAGTGGACTCCATGGCCAGTATCGTCGGAGGCCTGGCAGAGAATTCATGCAGACTATTGTGGTCCGTTTCTTGGCAAATACTATGCACTTGTAGTCATTGATTCTTTTTCAAAGTGGCCTGAAGTTTTTTTCACAACTTCACCAAATTCTGACATCACAATTCAAGCATTAAGAAAGGTGTTTAGTCGAGAAGGGGTTCCAATGGTGTTAGTGACTGATAACGGCTCTCATTTTGCTGCAGATGCAGTTACTACCTGGTTAAATGGTATAGGGTGCAAACACCTGTTCCAGACATTCTTGTTCCAATGGTCAGGCAGAAAATTTTGTCAGGACGTTGAAAACTTGTGGTGTTTGAATGAACTAGTAACTTCTTGTTGTTGTGGAATGCTTGATTTCGAATTCTAAGTACAATACATTCGTTTGTGCATATCTTTAGTTTTTTGATTTACATACTTCTAATTATCATACTGGCGTCGCGATGGAGCTTGTAATGGAACAATTAAATATTCATTCTACTTCTGAAGCTTTTGAAGATTATTTGGGAAGGTTTGGAATCTGGAGTATGACCAGGAAAGATGTCAAAGATGATAAAATTGTGGCTCATTTCCTAACATTCATCGGAACAGAAGCGTACAGCTTATTAAAAACCTTGGTATATCCAGAAAAACCTATTTCACTTCCCTATGCAATGCTTAAGGAGTTATTATTGAATCATGGAAAATGCCCTGGTTTCGAATGCCGTGAAAGAGCAAAATTTCATTAGATGATTCGTCAAAATGACCAAAATGTTAAGGAATTCATTCTTGAATTGCAGAAACAGGCTGTCAAATGTAAATTCGGTGATCAACTTCGTGTGCAACTGAGAGACCGATTAATTGCAGGAATTAACATACCTAGTTTGGAAAGAGAGCTGTTAAGAATGTCAAACTGTTCCTTTCAAGATGTTAGAACTGCATGTGAATAAACTTGATACTCAGTCGATGAACATTTCCAATACTTTGATTAGTTGTCCTGATGAAAAACAATCTCAGGGTCAATCAAAATTGTGTTCGTTTAACAGTGGTTCCTATTCTCGTGTAAATATGAACGGTGTCTCAAAAAAGAATTACAAAGGAAATCACAAGGGTGAGACCAAGTTTGGCAAATGTTTATCATGTGGAAAACTTCATTCTCGTAATTCATGTGCATATCATGATGCTAAATGTTTTAGATGTGGTTAGATAGGACACATTCAACTAGTATGCAAAGCTACTGTTCATTTTGCCTCAAGTAGTACTAAAGCTTGTAATTTAGATTCCAATAATTTAGCTGATCCTAATGATCATTTATCTTTGTCTACCATTTCGAAAGGTAATGCTCATATTCAAAAGCGACTACATACATCGCTTGGTTCATTTCATGACTTTATTGTGGACATAGGCAGTATAGAGTCCATTATTTCATTCAAGAACTTGAAATCGTTAGATCCGAACGTTGTGATAAGACCCACTGAAGTATCAATATTGGGGATTACTGGACGCAGACTGCCTATACGAGGATGTTGTGAATTGCTAATGAGAGATGATAATTCCTCATACATACCTTGTTAATTCTTAGTTAGCGAAACAGGACTGTCAATACTGGGTTTAAAGAATTTGGGAAGACTTAAGGTGGAGTTGTCTGTCCTAGTTTCTAAAGAAACTTCTGATGCTTTACTTGAAGATTTGATAGCCACGTGTGCTAAGTGCGATGGAGTATGAAAACGGTTCAGCACAGGAGTGCCAAGCAAATTCAACATGTTGACTACATTTCTCGACAGTCATTACAAGATAAACCTGTTAATACTTCAGACTGTTTGTTGGTGCAACCTTTACCAGTGAAACGTACAGATCTCATTACAGAAACTCGTAGAAACTTTGGATGTATAATTAATGCTATACGGAAAGGTTGGAATGCTAATCTTTTTTTCAAAGCGGGATGAGCTATCCACTACCACTGATGGTATTTTGTGTTTAAATGATCCTGTTGTTATTCCTCCTTCATTGCGTAAATCTGTCCTTGAAGATCTTCATAGTGGAAATTTAGGTGTTGAGGAAATGAAGTCCTTGGCGAGGCTCACGTGTTGATGGCCAGAAATAAATGTAGATATATGTCGTACAGCAAACAATTGCGTAAAGTGTCATAAGCTGAAAAATCAGCATTCGAAGTGGATTGATTCTGTTGCCTCCTCAACATATAATGAGCTGGAGAGTGGAGTAGATACCTTTCTGCTGCAATATAGATATGTGAGACATTCGGTGACGAAAGCGACTCCATCAAAACTATTAAATGGAAGAATTCTTCGGTCGGATATGTGATGTTTGGAGTCCGCAGATGTCACAAATTATCCTGACAATGATCTTCGACCATCCACGGGGTTTATTCTGAAGATTGTCGGGAAATCTCTAGTGCGACTTCTAGATGTCAATGACTTAAGTACACACAATCGACATGTTGATCAAATACAATTCCAGGAACCAGGTGAGTCTGTTCCAATTTCGGTTCTTAATTCTAATATTAATGAGAGCATTCTAGATAATACAGAGTCTTTATCCAATACACTGTCGGACAGACACAGGATGAATTTGAGAAGAAGACGTGCAATTGATTACAGACACTTGGATTCCAATTTAAGCTGTGGCGGATGTGGTGTTTGAATTAACTAGTGACTTCTTGTGGTTGTTGAATGCTTGATTTCGATTTCTAAATACAGTACATTCGTTCGTGCTTATCCCGTAGTTCTTGATTCACATACTTCTAATCATCATACTTTTCCTTGTATGTATGTTGAAACCTGCTGCTGAGGCTGCTGTAACACCAGTCGTCTACTCTTGCATTTATTGTTGCGTGTGCGGCAGAAGAGCCAGATCATTTGCAAAATTCAGATCACCCAGCTGCATCCTGATTGTTCGTTATATCCCGTGCTTTCCTAGAGATATTTTCGTCTCCATAAACCAGTCGATCACCAAGGGGGAAAGGAAGGGTGAGAGTAAGCAATCTGCCTGACACCAGTCTTAACCTCAAGCGAATCTGTCAGCTGTCCTATGTGCACGATTTTACAGTTTAATCCATCGTAAGAATTCCGTGTGATGTTAACAATTTTCTCAGGCACTCTGCTGCGTCGAAAAAGCGTCCATTGTGTTGTCTTGTCCCCGCTAACGAATGTTTTTTCGTAGTCAATGAAGTTGATGTAGATTGATGAATTCCATTCAATTGGTTGTTTCATAAAGATCTGTACGGTCGCGATTCGGTCAGTAAACGATCGGTTCTTACAAAATCCAGCCTGTTCATCTCAAAGTTGGGAGTCCACGAAGTTCTTCAATCTGTTTGTCCATATCCTATTGGAGACTTTTTCTGGTATTGAGGAATGTCGTTTTCACACTCGCTGAGATAGCTTTTCTTTGGTTTTTTGGTCAGATATCGTTTTTTAGTCTGTTGGTAATTGTCCGTCATCCCAAAAGAAAGTGTGGAATGTTTTTCCTGTTGCTTCGACATCTGCTTTAACTGCATCTGCTGAGAGATTTTCTGGTTCTGCTATTACACCGCCCTTGATTTGTCTAACGGCCATTCTGAAGTCTTCAATTGTTGGTGGACCAACATCGATTGGAAGTTACGTGGACGCTGCTTCGATATTGGGTGGGTTCAGTGAGACTGGTGAATGACTCTCTCTGTTCTTGTTCAGCCGACATTTATTGCTGCCTTCTTGTTCCGGCTTTCTCCAATTTTTTTCAAAAATATCAACAAACATCCATTCCTTAAGGTGGTGCTTCTTGTTGTTCAGAACCTCCTGACACGTTGAAGTGATTGCCTATTTGATCCCTTTCTAATTGTTTTCCATTGTTGTTTCCTGTTCATTGAGTATATTGTGCAAGGCTAAGAACCTGTTGCTATGGCCTTAGATGAATTCGTTAAGCTTTCAAGTATGCCGATGAAATACCGTCTCAAACCTCTGTGATGTTGTCTCAGTTCTTTATGAGTTTTTTTCAACATACTGCTCTTTTAATTCAATGGTAAAACCACAACAGAATAATATCAGTTTGGTTTCCAGATCATTACTTTGCCAAACTTGAGACTGATTTCATTTTGAGTGTAATCTGTATGCAGAATTACATTCTCTGAATCAAGCTTAAGAGAGCTCTCTTCAAAATGACACAAAGCATTAGATTTTGTTCAATTTCATATGTGACTTTTTTAATTAGAAATCCAGTGTTTGAACAAATCAGGATATTATATTTGTTCTTCCTCTACTCATAAGTTGCAACCCTCTTGAAAAAAATTTGCACGGCGTTGATTTCGGGAACTATTCCGTCAGTGATAAAAATCATTTTTTCTCAAAAAACATCATATTACATGATGCATGCCATTTTCAAGGAGAGAACGAATGGAGAAAATTGATGGCTTTGTAACTAGAAAAGGTTCTTCATAAAGATAAATTTCATCACAAGATACACTGGCTTTCTATATTTTTCACATAAATTTGCAAATGTTTAGTCTTCTAAGTGTATAATAGGTATATTGAGGCGCGCGCTTTGATATCGACGTGATCTCGTTAACGTGTTTTCATTAACAGGAAACAATCCATCTTCGGAAACCAGATTGGGATATTTAAACAATAACGAAGAAATAAAAGTTTTCTCCATTCACTGCTTGATAATTTGAATACAATTTCGGGCAAACAGAATCATTCCAATTCAGAACGATTGTGCAGTAGGTCTAGCTGTTTCGGTCAACTGCTCTCTTCCCAGTTGCTTCGGAAGCATACGCACATTCATTCACTCGCTAACACCGGACGTGTGGACAAGTTACTGGAGTCACGCGAAGTTCCTTGCTAAAACGGTTAAAGGTAAAATTGCAATTTTGAAGTATTTTCAAGTTCTATCCCTTCGCAGTTATATTTATATACTATTAACTTCTTACTCGCAACACTCCAAATTCACGTATTTTCCTCTCTCCAAATACCCACACTAGGTCTCAAAACACTCGTGTACAGAAACAATGGATCAGATTCACTTATTATAAGGTACGGTCGCCTTTCACAGAGAATAATGGAATAAATACTGGGAAATCCTTGGAGGGTGAAATACCCCAGCAAAACACGCGACAATTTCAGAAGTCAGAACGGCTCGAAACATGAATTTTCTTGAATGAAGGTTACAGTAGGCTCGGCACAACTTGCCGAAGACATTCTCCTCTCACTCCAGAGACTGTCGGTTAAATTGTCCTCTCCGATCTGCATCAGGCCCGATAAATCATGGTCAGTGTCAGAGGCAACCAGGATAGCACAAGGCAATCAACAACAGACCGGTATCGTAGTTGACGTCAAGCCCGAACTGAGTGGTAGTAGCTTGGATGAAGCTCACGTGCATGATGTGCGGTAGTGACTGCGGCTATCGCGTAGCCTAGGCTTTCATCACGATGGCTATTTACATTTCTAGGCTACCTTGCCCGTCACACCTCACGTCAATTAAGCCACAACGTCCGGCGGCTGTGGAATTGAGTGAGCTGGAAGACATGACTGGATCGCTTCAAGATTGGTATAAGTCGAAGGGCGGCCGCGTTATTTATTGCGAAAACTGACACAGATCTGTGAAACAACAGCAAGGAGACCATAATAAACGCACGAAATATACAGTTGACCTCGATCAACGATCCCGGACACAAGATACACTAATAGTCTGGCCTATTGAACACACTGCACAGGCAAGATATATGCAGAAGCCAATTCTGTGGGAACTGCCTAATCCGGTTTGAACAACTTGTCTGAAAATCCGTCAACCACTGTTGCTGCATAGGTACACCTGTGGAGGTGGCATGACAAACGTATTTTGAATTTATTCTGTTAATTTTTGACTGTTTGTAGATTTAATATAAAATGATTGTACATGTTGTTTAAGTGTGTTACCTTGGATACAAGTAACGTTGCCTACCCGATTTTTCCGTTCTGTTGTACACGTAAACGGCACTCAATGCCTGAGCCTATCAAATACACTTTATACACACAACTTATGTTCTCATTCGTTCATTAATACGCTAATCGGATTCTAATACGTATATTGTCTACATTTATAGACTACAGTCATACGTATAAACTACCGTAGGGATATTTACATTAATTGTAATACTAATCTCCTATAATTGTGGATTTTTGGTACCAATCACAACCGAACACGCACAAGCAGCCGTATAAAGTAACGTCCTTACATTTTTATTGTATTTATTACATTTAATCTATATATTTCAATATACATCTATTTGTATTCAATAACTTTGTTGATATTCTGAAATAATACATTGATTGGTCCACCACACACCAAGTTCTGAGAAAAATCAACAAGTGCCCCTATAGCAACGCAAGAGGACCAAGTGGTAAGCTGTTAGAAATCAGGAATATGCGCCTCAGATGGATCTCAAGATCATAATCCTAGCTGAAACATGGTTAACCCCTGACATTGCAGACGACAAAGTGAGCTTGAAAGGCATGACACTTTCGAAGCGATCGAATACACCAAACAGGAGGTGGAGTGTTTATTTATATAGACAGCAACTTAAAAGCCGAACGGCTATACGACATCCTAAAAACTGAGGTGACAGAATCATATTGGTGTTGTTTCCACACAAATATTTGATTGGTGGGATTTACCGACCTCCCTCAGGTACTAGGACCCAGGAACATAAACTTACTGAGGCTATACTGCAACCGCCACTCCTTGGGTTCAATCAAATACTCTTAGCTGCAGATTTCAACAGCCCTATAACAAACGATGAGCTCCTGGTCGATAAGGTCTAGCGCATACAAAATACGAAATAGTAACCATAGCACAGTCTTGTTTAACATGGACATCACCTCAACCTTCAAATAGGATGAAAACGGGACCTACATTGGAACAAATTATACGCGTACGATAGAGATAGTTTTACATGCCTCGTGGTCACGGGAGTGGTGGAGGATGACAATGGATGATCACTGGCAAACGGTTTGAGACATCATCCGGAATCCTGTCCTCTGCATTTTATCTAACTACACATCCGGAACTAGAAAAACGTGAGTTATGCGCGGCACTGAACTCTTGCTATAGGCGAGGAGAGGCTGGCATAAGTGGAAGGTCTCTTGGAAGGACTCCGATCGTAGTTCTTATTAGACACTGAGAAACAGATACAAAACCGAAATTCGGAATGACAGGAGACGGTTTCAGATGAAGCCAGCTGTCCTAATACAGGCTAACCCTAAGCATCCGTTTAAGTTCACGACATAAGAAAACCTACAAACCAGGATTTGCGTTCCCTCAAAGGGGCCAATAGTGAAGACCTCACCAACCTAGGGATGGCTGATATCTTCGACCCAAACTTCACCGATCATTTAGTCCAGTCATCCACATGTTCACAGTGCCATGCAAACTCAATGCCAGCTGACGGCTTAGGAAAACTAAATTCCCCACGCCCAGGAAAGTCACCAGGTTGTGACAATATTCGCCTCATAGTCTTAAAACAATGTTCAGAAGCCCTCTGTTCAACGATGTGTAACCTATTCGGGCATTCACTCAAGTCACAACGACTCCTAGTGGAATGTACTCAAGCTACTCTCTTTTTCAAATCTCCAAAGGAGGAGATGGGAAGTGACTAGCCGTTTACAAACCATTCGACTTACTACCATTACTTACTGGCAAACGAGCAGATAAGGAAGCACATGGATAAGAACAAAATACTGCATGTACCTCAAGACGCGTTTAGAAAAGGCAGGTAGTGCGCATCCAATCTTCTCATAGCATAAGACATTCGGACATTTCGCCGGAACCGAAAAATACAGGTTCACATAATATCGCTAGACTTTGAATAAGTCTTCTATACAGTACTCAACAAACGTCGAATCGTGATGGGTGCGCAAGTGGACTTAATTAACCCAATCCGATCTTGGCTCAGAGACTACCTTGAGAATTGAAAGTTTCGTACCAGGTTAAATATAGTGAACGCGAATTGGCGAGTACCAGCATCAGAGTTTTACAAGAGATCACCTTAGGCCTATTTCTTTTCCTGATATTCAGTAACGATCAGTTAGCTCGCCAGCATTGATCTACGCAGACGATGCAAAATCTGGGGGTCAGTTCGATGCGAAGAGGATTCGACTGAGCTTCAAACAAACTTTACATCCATTGACGAATGTGTAGCATAAAATAGTTCAAAACTAAACCACTACATGTACATTCTGCCCTACCTGATGCAAATCATTTACACCCTCGGTGAAAGTACGCTCCGTAATGTCTCCACAGAGCACGATCGTGGTTCAATTACCACGGAAAGCCACCACATCAGTTCGAACTTGTAGGATACGCAGCAAAGGCTTATACAATTCTATTCTTTATGCGAAAACAACCTGGTGCCTATGCCCCCACTGACTGCAGTTCAGACGAGGTTAAAGATGAGTTTTACAGAAAACTTCCGACCCTCCTCCGAAACGTTAGGCACTCTGATGTAGCAATAATGGCTGGTGAATTCAATGCACATGTAGGTAGACTAAGTGAAAAGGAAAGACACCTAAGATGGACCTTATGGTGTCGCAGCTCAGAGACCATACAATGGCGACCGTCTGTTGCAACTGTGCGAAGACAAACGCCTATCCTCAGCAAACACCAACTTTAGGCATAAGGACATGGCGACCCCCAAAGTAGTACCAACGATGGACCTAACTAGATCACACTGCCATCAGCCACCGATGAAGAGGTTCGATAGAGGACTGTCGCTCGTTCTGAAGCACATATTTAGATTCAGATCATGCTCTAGTGTGAGCGCGTACTTGTTTGCGACTTACCAGATGTAGGGAAGGCACGGCAAGGAAACCTCTTAGGGTTCCACCTAATGATAGCAGAGCTATGAATACATTTCGGGAACAACTAGAAAAACAGTAAGCAACCATGTCAGCGTTCTCCGTCCGGAGACAGCTTGGAATGACATCAAAAAAGCTGTGGAAACAGCAGCACAATCTTATAGTAAGGTGAACCATATGGCTAGGAAGAAGCCATGGATCTAAGTAGCATCTACCGAAATGATGGATGCTCGGAAACTTATCCCACCTGGCTCTGAACATGATGAAGAGCGAAGCCAGTTTAGGCACAGGCTGATAAAATGCCTGCGCAACGATTGCGAACAGTGGTGGTTGGCGAAAGCGATTGAAAAGGAAGCATCGATAGGCAGCAGTAGGCAACTAATCAGACTTATGAAGAAAACCGGTGTTAGAAATCCATCTGGTAGCGAAACTATCTCAGAAAAGGAGGGCTGCATCATTCATTCTTATTCCTGGAGACTGGATCGATGGGCAGAACACTATAAGGATCAGTTCAAATGGCCTTTAGCGACACTTCAGTTGCCCACGTTTTCCAGTCATCCTAAGTGGCAAGTCAATATGAGTCCTCCTAGTCTTTATGAAGTTGAGAGAACTATAAGGAATCTGAAGCGAGAGCGAGAACCGGGTCATGATAGATTGACCCCTGAAATTTTTAAGGATGGTGGTCAAGTTTTAGCAGCTAGATAGACTGAGATCTTAGGCAGAATCTAGGAACTGGGCGTAATACCATCTGACTGGTCTCAATCACTGATTGTCCCAATTTATACGAAAGAACAAAAGTCTGCTTGTGACAATCACAGGGAAACCAGTCTAACTACCATAGTTTCTAAATTATCATTCTTAGACGCCTAACTAAAGCTCGTGAAGAGCAAACTCGAGAAAACCAGGCTGGTTTCAGGCCTGGACGTGGTTGTATAGACCACATCTTCACACTCAGACAGGTCCTGGAACACAAACACACATTTAGGTGTCCTACAAAAGTCGTCTTCCTGGACCTAAAAGCCGCATTTGACTCTGTGGATCGTGAGGTTCCGTGGCAGCGTCTGTCATTGTAAGGTGTGCCAGAGAAGTACTCTAATCTTGTACAAGCTCTCTACTCGAAAACCACTGGTCGTGTGTGAGCATATGGAGAACTGTCATCGGAATTCTCTACATCAAGTGGTGTCCGTCAGGGATGTCCACTCTCCCCATTCTTGTTTAATTTTATCATAGACATGCTCCTAGACATAACATTATCCTCGTCTCAATTTTCAGGAGTAGACCTTTTACCAGGTGACTCGCTTATCGCATTAGAATATGCTGATGACATAGTCTTACCTGGTGAAGACGATGACAAAATGTAGAGTCTTCTGACCACCCTAAGCAACAATGCAAGCATGTTCGGGATGCGGTTCTCACCCTCAAAATGCAAAATGTTGCTTCAAGATTGGGTTGCATCGGCACCTGAACTAGTGATAGGGAGTGAAGTAGTCGAACGTGTCGACCGATTCACTTATCTTGGGAGTCTCATCAGCGCTGATGGCCTGGTGACTGACGAAATCTCAGCTGGGAAACAGAAGGCTCGATTGGCTTTTGCCAACCTGCGTCACTTATGGCGTAGGCGAGATATCCGTTTGCTGACTAAAGGACGAGTGTACTGCTCAGTAGTTCGCTCCGTCTTACTTTATGGCTGTGAAACATGGCCAGTGAGAGTAGAAGATATTCGTCGGTTACTGGTTTTCGATCGTACGTGTCTTCGAAGCGTTGCTCGTATATCCTGCGACACTCGAATGAGCAACGCTGTTATCAGGAAGCGGGTGCTAGGTAAGAATGGCAGATCAATAGATGAAGTAGTGAAACTTCATCAGTTGAGGTGGTTGGGACATCTGTTGCGTATGCCTAACCACCAGCTGCCTCGAAGAGCTTTGTTTTGAGGTGTAGGAGTAGGCTGGGGGAAAGCTAGGGGCGGTCAAACCGAAACATGGCAGACATCCATGAGGTCACTGACAAGTGGACTGAGTCATGCTGGTAGATGTAGGCTACCTAGTTGGGGTCCGCGAGACGAAAGTCATCGATGGTTGGAGACCTGAACGATATGGCTCAAAATCGTTTGTAATGACGCAGGTTCATCCACTCTTTGTGTTCTCTCAAATCCTAATCTTCTGGACTCGTCAACACCTCTACCTTTGTCTTTCTAAACTTATCTCACTGAATTATACTTCTTGAATACTATCTTCACATCCTAATCTTCTCCATCAGCAGTATTTCTTCTGCTATCTCTACCACTATGAGATTTGATTTGACAGTTGCGTCTCCGTGCTAATGTGGTATGGCAACATGAACTGATGTGCTTACGTATGAAGTTCCAAGTTGTAACCTACTGACTGTACCATCAAGACTATACTAAACACAGTGGTGCGCTGCAGTCAGACCATTCAATAATCTTTCGTGCTACAGCTCCTTACCGTTCTTCTGACAAGACATATAGCTCAAATCGTTTCACATCACATGCAGAATTTAAGACCACCTATCTACATGCGGCAAAACGTGGTAGCTACCGTTTACCCCAAAATAAAGGTGGCATCACGCATTTCAGTTAAAACAACCATGAAATAGCACTTTACGTACAAAAATGTAGGGTTCAGACACTCACATCGTTGAACAAGCTGGGCATTTGAATAACATGTCTCTTCTATTATCTCTAAATGTAAAGGGCTTATGTTCATCAATGAGGCATAGCTTACAGTCTTTGAGATGTGATTACAACCCTCTCGTGAATACGGTTCATCTTCTCAAAAGTGAATATCATAGAGATGGGAGTCGAAAATGTCCAAAGAAACTTCACATGGCGGCTACTAGTATGCAACAGACTACCAATTTCTATCCGTAAGCAAAAAAATCACCAGTTTCAATTAAATCTCGAGGATCATTCATTTTCTTCATCCAATATCGAGATCAGGCTTAGAAACTATCGACATACTATAAATATACTGGACCCTTATTGTCATTCGTACAAGTATTATCAAATGATAGACTCATCAATACCCTGCTCCTACTAACAGTAGTTGGTCACGATTTCAGACCTAACCTTCCGAGTTTCCCTACCGTGTAAATTCACGTCATTATCATCTTATCTTTTACATCACCTTTAGTTTTTATTTCTAATAGACAGGTTGGTTAAAAAGCCTATTGATGGTGCCTAGCTACTGATGATCCCAAGAAACTCAAACTATCTTCTTTCAGTGTGCATTCCTTCCAGTTCAAGTACTGCCAATTTATTAAATTTGCATATCCATAAATTATTAGCATTCAAAATCCTTGCTCTCTTACTTACTTATCATATTGCTCATGAATTTTCAACACTTTCTATTCATAATACCTTCCTAAGCTGTCTGTCACTCTCATCTGAAAACTCACCAATATCTGTAAATTTAAATTATCATTATGATATGCTTCATGGATTTATAACCCATTATACAGAAGCTAAGGATATCTGGATTGCGTGCAATACTGAGCTGGTAGAGACCGTGTATTACAGTACCACAACATAAGAAAGCCTGACATAACAAAAGGAGAGAGTGTTCGGTCGGATCAGCAATCATGATGCTAAGGAGAAAACTTTAGTCCACCCATGCCTGTGGGGCTAAACATTTTTGTCAACTTACGATATAGCAGGATGTAACCAGTCAATGATGTTGATGTTAACATTCAAAAACCTTGCTCTCTGACTTACTTATCACATTACTTATGAATTTTTAGCACTATTTTTATTCATTTTTCTTTCGTCATCTGCAAACAGAACAATATATATAAGATTACACCACCAGTTGACTTTATGCATGTATGTATGCATGGATATGTAATCCATTATACAGAAGCTAAAGTTGTTTGGACCACGTGTAATAGGAGGCTAGAAGAGAGCGTATTCCGGAAATGTGTGCAAAGAAACGAGCATAGACTAAAACACCTAATAAAACGTACAACAAACGTAAGGAAGCCTGACAACAAAGAGAGAGCGAGAACCTTAGTCTACCAATGTCTGTGGGGCTAAACGTTTTTGTCTCCTTACGGCTCCTAATGATAAAGCAGGATGTAACTATGATATTGATGTTACTTTCCTACGTCGACTACATTTATGACTAAAGTTTGCACCCTTGCCCTGGTTTCACTTCCTACCAACAAATACTATTACTAAATGATCTGGGCAATCGCATTCAATGGTAGTTTACTAATGGCATTTAAGGCAACGGTGATAAAAAATAATAAATGATATAGCACCAAGACATCAGTTTGTAGTACCTTTTTTTCTATATTTTACAGATCAACATGATTTCAAACAATTCAGTTTACTTAGACCTCCAACATTCAAGTGATCACCTTCCTATTCATTATTTTACTTGCAACCTCATAATTCCAATAAAGCAGGTGTCCAGTATGTCCTAATAGGGAAATAGGTGTGAGTAATCATGAATTTGTTTCAATTCAAAAGCCTACCTGTCGATTCCTAAATCAGATTTATACAGAAAGAGTTACGTGTTCCCTCTTTGTTCCCTTTTCTTTCTTTCTCGTTTCCAGTAACTCATGCTACGCCTGAAATAATAGCCCGGATGTTCTGAGATAGTGGAAACTGCCTTAACAAGGAGCCTGTCAAATTACTGTTTGGGGTAGGCTATCAGGAAGACTATCACACACACCTTATCAATTCTTGTTACATACAGCTCTGGACTAAACTTAACTGATTCTGGACCAGCAATCGCTCATTGCAGCGCAACTCACATTACTAGCGCCAACGATTCCAGTATCCAATATCTATTGCATGAGCTAGTGTACATCAATTTGATTTCTTCGCGTTTGATTCTTGTTCTTTCGGGACGGTTCCAGGTGTTCGGTAATGTCCAATTGATAAAGGTCTAGCCACTTGACTGTCTAATTCTTGTCAGTTGACAGTTGGTTGTGATTCTGTTCTTACTTTACAGTCTCAGGTGTTTAGTAGTGTTCAATGAATGGGAGTCCAGCCATTCAATTGTGTAATTCTTGTCATTTTGCAGTTGTTGGTGAGTTTGTATGTTCCATGATTTGAGTGAAAACGTTTGTTTCAGGGCAGTGGAGTTTAGGAATATCAGTAGCTATCACATCAGATTGTGGGAGAGAACCAAATCGTAAACAGGAGAGAGGAAACAGAGATAGGTTATGCGAGACAGATTCAGCCAGTGATCCCGGAGATGGCAATAATAACTGCAAACACATCTCAAACCATGCATCAGGTGCAGTTTGTCCACAAGGTAGACGATAGTCCGTAAGTGAGTTTATCAAGTATATTCTTAGAGCTGTCTAGTGTGAGGTCTATGGCTTCGTAGGCTGAGAAAGTATTCCCAGTAGCAGTGACTCCTAAGTAAGTACTCCTATGTAAGTACATCAGTTCACGTTACAATACCACATCAGCACAGAGATGTAATTGTCAATTCAAATCCAATAGTAGAAGAGGTAGTAAATGTATTAAAAGTAATCGAAGAGGTTAGGATGTAAAGATAGTATTCAAGAAGTATAATTCAGTGAGATATGTTTAGAAAGACAAAGGTAGAGGTGTTGACGAATCCAGAAGATTAGGATTTGAGAGAACACAAAGAGTGGATGAACCTGCGTCAATACAAACGATTTTGAGCCATATCGTTCAGGTCTCCAACCATCGATGACTTTCGCCGCGCGGACCCCAACTAGGTAGCCTACATCTACCAGCATGACTCAGTCCACTTGTCAGTGACCTCATGGATGTCTGCCATGTTTCGGTTTGACCGCCCCTAGCTTTCCCCCAGCCTACTCCTACACCTCAAAACAAAGCTCTTCGAGGCAGCTGGTGGTTAGGCATACGCAACAGATGTCCCAACCACCTCAACTGATGAAGTTTCACTACTTCATCTATTGATCTGCCATTCTTACCTAGCACCCGCTTCCTGATAACAGCGTTGCTCATTCGAGTGTCGCAGGATATACGAGCAACGCTTCGAAGACACGTACGATCGAAAACCAGTAACCGACGAATATCTTCTACTCTCACTGGCCATGTTTCACAGCCATAAAGTAAGACGGAGCTAACTACTGAGCAGTACACTCGTCCTTTAGTCAGCAAACGGATATCTCGCCTACGCCATAAGTGACGCAGGTTGGCAAAAGCCAATCGAGCCTTCTGTTTCCCAGCTGAGATTTCGTCAGTCACCAGGCCATCAGCGCTGATGAGACTCCCAAGATAAGTGAATCGGTCGACACGTTCGACTACTTCACTCCCTATCACTAGTTCAGGTGCCGATGCAACCCAATCTTGAAGCAACATTTTGCATTTTGAGGGTGAGAACCGCATCCCGAACATGCTTGCATTGTTGCTTAGGGTGGTCAGAAGACTCTACATTTTGTCATCGTCTTCACCAGGTAAGACTATGTCATCAGCATATTCTAATGCGATAAGCGAGTCACCTGGTAAAAGGTCTACTCATGAAAATTGAGACGAGGATAATGTTATGTCTAGGAGCATGTCTATGATAAAATTAAACAAGAATGGGGAGAGTGGACATCCCTGACGAACACCACTTGATGTAGAGAATTCCGATGACAGTTCTCCATATGCTCACACACGACCAGTGGTTTTCGAGTAGAGAGCTTGTACAAGATTAGCGTACTTCTCTGGTACACCTTTCAATGACAGACGCTGCCACGGAACCTCACGATCCACAGAGTCAAATGCGGCTTTTAGGTCCAGGAAGACGACTTTTATAGGACACCTAAATGTGTGTTTGTGTTCCAGGACCTGTCTGAGTGTGAAGATGTGGTCTATACAACCACGTCCAGGCCTGAAACCAGTCTGGTTTTCTCGAGTTTGCTCTTCACGAGCTTTAGTTAGGCGTCTAAGAATGATAATTTAGAAACTATGGTAGTTAGACTGGTTTCCCTGTGATTGTCACAAGCAGACTTTTGTTCTTTCGTATAAATTGGGACAATCAGTGATTGAGACCAGTCAGATGGTATTACGTCCAGTTCCTTGATTCTGCCTAAGATCTCAGTCTATCTAGCTGCTAAAACTGGACCACCATCCTTAAAAATTTCAGGGGTCAATCTATCATGACCCGGTTCTCGCTCTCGCTTCAGATTCCTTACAGTTCTCTCAACTTCATAAAGACTAGGAGGACTCATATTGACTTGCCACTCAGGATGACTGGAAAATGTGGGCAACTGAAGTGTCGCTAAAGGCCATTTGAACTGATCCTTATAGTGTTCTGCCCATCGATCTAATCTCCAGGATTAAGAATGAATGATACAGCCCTCCTTTTCTGAGATAGTTTCGCTACCACATGGATTTCTAACACCGGTTTTCTTCATAAGTCTGATTAGTTGCCTACTGCTGCCTATCGATGCTTCCTTTTCAATCGCTTTCGCCAACCACCACTGTTCGCAATCGTTGCGCAGGCATTTTATCAGCCTGTGCCTAAACTGGCTTCGCTCTTCATCATGTTCAGAGCCAGGTGGGATAAGTTTCCGAGCATCCATTGTAGAATCCTTTTTGAATGTTTTGTTTTTTGGAAAATCCCTCCATGTTTACATATTTTTGTTATGACATGACGGACCTTTTCTGTTGACATTTTTGGTATTTTATTTGATTCCAATTTGAGATTTTATCATTGTATATTGTTAGTCTTTCTATATTTTGTACTTATATTGAAGTTTCTATGTTACTACTCGTGGAAAATGGCCCTTAGGAATAGTAGAGGATTGCGAGACAGATAAGGACGGAAGGGTCCGAACAGTAGTCGTTCGTACTATAATGGGTAGCGAGAAGAGACATACGAAGAGTGTGTCTCCTAGAAGGGTCCAACTAGACAGGTCATATCCACATTGGGATGGCGGGTGGGCGTACTGCTGTAAGTCCTACACGTTATTCGGTGTGGATTAGGGGATAACATGGGAACCCTAATTAAGGTGTCGTTAACGCTTGCTGTTTTTGCATGGAGGGATTTTGCGGGCCGGTGTAGAATTCTTTTTGAATATTTTGTTTTGGGAAAATCCCTCCATGTTTACATATTTTTGCTATGACCTGATGGACTTTTTCTGTTGACATTTTGGTATTTTATTTGATTCCAATTTGAGATTTTACCATTGTATGTTGTTATTCTTTCCATATTTTGTACTTATATTGAAGTTTTTGTGTTTGCTTCTGAATTGTACATATATTGTTTAAATTTGATATAATATGGCTACCGCCACATTTTTGGATAGACGCGGTGGCTGCTGGACTTAGTGTCACTTACTAGCTATTGTAATAGATACTCTACGGAGTAATTTAGTCCTGGAAGAAACATAAACATCGTAAGCCTCTGTATTTCCATTTTATAACAATAGAGACGGTTTTCTCCTAGAATTTTCGGCTTTCTGATTTGGCTGGGACGTGGATCTAGGAGAATCGTACCGGTGTGTTTCTATTGGACGCGATTAGGACAGCCGCCGGCGAAATAAATTCTACAATCAGCAACACTGAAGAACGGAGAAATAGGTGGGTAGAGCACTTTAAGGAACATTCAAATCGACTAGCTTCACTGAAAACACACAACATCGAAGCAGCATCCACGGACCTTCCAATCAAAATTGGCGCACCTAAAATTAAGGAGGTCAGCATGACCATCAGACAAATCAAGAATAGCAAATCAGCAGGACCACACAACATTCCAGCAGAGGCAATGAAAGCAGATGTAGAAGCAACTTCGAAAATATTTCACATCCTCTTCAACAAGATTTGGGATGAGGAACAAGTACCATCAGATTGGAAAGAAGGATACCTGATCAAAATACCAAAGAAAGGCGATCTCTGCAAGTGTGAGAACTACAGAGGCATCACTCCTCTTTCAATACCAGGCAAAGTCTTCAGCAGGGTATTGTCAAGCAGAATAAAGGGATTCGCAGACGCCCAACTTCGTGACAAACAGGCTGGATTTCGTAAGGATCTGTCGTGTATTGACAAAATTGCAACATTAGGGATCATTGTGGAATGATCAGTTGAATGGAACTCACCACTCTACATCAACTTCATCGACTACGAAAAAGAATTCGATAAAGTGGATAGGAAAACACTGTGGAGGCTTCTTTGACACTACGGTGTGCCTGAGAATATAGTTAACATCATACGGAATTCTTATAATGGATTCAACTGCAAAGTCGTGCACGGAGGACAGCTAACCGACTCTTTCGAGGTGAAGACCGGTGTGAGGCAAGGTTGCTTACTCTCACCCTTTCTCTTTCTCCTGGTCATTGTATGGATTATGAAAACGTCAACATCTGGAGGGAGACACGGTATCAACTGGACAGTTAGGACGCAGCTGAAGGATCTGGATTTCGCAGATGACCAGACTCTTCTATCGCACACTCAACGACAAATGCAAGAGAAGACGACCAGTGTAGCAGCAGCTTCTGCAGCAGTAAGTCTCAACATACAAAAAGGAGAAAGCAAAATTCTCCGATTCAACACAACATGCACCAAAAAAATCACTCTTGATGGAGGTGCCTTGGAGGACGTTAACACTTCTACGTATCTGGGCAGCATCATCGACGAGAAAGTGGATCCAATGCAGATGTAAGGGCGCGGATTGTCAAAGCCATGGCTGCATTTCTACAGTTGAAAAATATCTGCAACTCCAAAAAACTTTCAACCAAAACCAAAATTAGGATTTTTAATACAAATGTGAAGAGAGTTCTACTGTATGGAGCGGAAACTTGGAGAACTACGAAAACCATCATCCAGAAGATACAAGTGTTTATTAACAGTTGTCTACGCAAAGTACTTCGTATTCGTTGACCAGACACGATCAGCAACGAGGAACTGTGGGAGAGAACAAGTCAGATTCCAGTGGAGGAGGAAATCAGGAAGAAGCGGTGGAAGTGGATAGGACACACATTACGAAAAGCACCTAACTGCGCCACAAGACAAGCCATCAGTTTGGTCCCTCAAGGCAAGAGGAAAAGAGGAAAGCCATGGAACACATGACGCGGAGAAATAGAGAAAGATATGAGAAGATTGCGGCTAACAGGCATTAGCAATCTTGACATTTTGATCTTGTCTGTAGATTGGCATGCATCTTGTATTATGTTGTCATTTGAAAATAAATTATTAATAATGATGTTATTTTTATTATTATAATTTGTCTAGGTATTTTCTGAATCATGGCTGCATTTTCGTGCAGATCTTCAGGCTTATGGCTGTTTAAATGTAGTGAAAAATCTTTTACAAAGAGAATGCATCAGGTTAAATTGGAACTTTTGTTATTGTACCCAGTTGTATCGAGCAGTGTTATATTATCTTCCTTTGGTTTAACTGTATTAAAAAGCAATACTTATGCGCGTCACGTGTTGCTAACATTGCTCGGTTGCCTCAGTGGTTTCATTTGCGTTTGTATTGCTATTTTGATATTTTTTTCATATCACGAGATAATCAATCAATCCATACCTTCTTCGCATCACAGCTGGTCTTTTGATTTTCGGCCTTAACCAGATTTAACTTAGTTATCTCGCGATAAGTAGTCTCAATTCTCTACATCGGTGTTGGACGGCTATGGTTACGCATCAACTGCCGCCAAATCTGCCAACATGAAGTTAATTACGGCGAGTCTGTTATTTTCCTATACACATTTCACACTATTTTAATAGTTGTTGCTTATGATATATCGATATATTTTATTACATGTACTATATTCGCAACAACTTTCAAAAGTGGTGACGGAATGACAAATGAAGATAGTGTAACAGGTACTCAATTGCAGGTTATAATTTTTTGACATGTTACTCTGATTCCGCACGATCCAGGTGTCTTGTTTGTGGCACTGGAGGCTCAATTCCAGATTCGCCGCATCACCAACCGGCAGTAGATGTATGCTCATGTTTTTAAATCCTTAGTTCTTGGTCTTCAGTTTTTAGGAACCGGACGTCTACGATCGTCTCGAGCAGGGAGGATATATTGAGGACATTGTAAGCGCGTTACACCCTGGTAAGTGCTAAGCCTAGCCACCACATCACGCGCCTGCACTCTTAGGAATGAACTCAGACAGCGGATTTTAAAATGGTCAAAGAACAGGTGCTCGAAATACTGTCAGCACACATTGAGCCTACGATCACTGCTTTCCTCGAGGACATGCCACTTAACCAGGTTGAACTTATAGCTATTCTCGGTTCGGTTAACCTCTACCAAAGTTTTAATACTCACGTGGCCGAACATTCGCCACCATTAACTAACTTATTTCGCGGACAACTACACAAGCCAGAAGTGAACGATGCCGCGATTACTGCACTTTCAGAGATCAGAAAGGCTTTAGCTGCATTCACGCTTTTCTCCCATCTTGATTCATCAGCGACGCTGAGGATATCGGTTGATGCATCAGATTTTGATTCGGGGGCCTTTTCGTAACAAACATTTCCGGCACGCAGTAGAAAGTCGTAAACTTATCCTATTCACTGACCGTAAGCCTCTAACTTATACTTTGTAAAACAAATCTGACCGCTACTCACCACCATGGACCAGACCTTTTGAATATATCTTTCAGTTCACCACAGACGCTCGTCACATTGAAGAATGGTCGAACTATGTTGCTGAAACTCTGTCACGCATCCAAGTGACAGAATTATGACTAGAACCACTATTATGATAATTATCCCTATTTGAGTGTAAACCATGAGACATAAGGACATCAAAAGTCACTTGCTTTGTAACAGGCGATCCATTATTAACTTTGGCCCTTTCAACTCCGAAGAGCCTTGAATTTGAAGTCCCCTTGACGAGTGTTCGGCATCACGAGCGAAGCAACAAAAGACAATTGACATCCACGAAAAGTTGGCCAGACAACTCCGATCTACCGGTATTTGTTAAGAACTGTGGGATGCAAACTGAGTTTTGGACTGCGGAAACCAAAACAAGTGATTTCAGTAAATGACGGTTCTAATATTCATAATGAATATTTATTTACATCATTACCTTGTAGTGGAACTATTTCGTCGAAAAAACACGATTACTGACGTACAAATACTTATTATTGAACATATGTAATAATAACTGTTTTATTGTATATCATTTATTTATTTGTACTGAAAGTCACTTTTCGAGCGCCACCCACGCCATCCCTGCGGATCTATCGATCGCTTCGTGTAATCACCGATTGTACAAGCTGAACACGTGATATTATTCTAATATCACTCGACTTTCTATCAATAAAAATTGATATCCTATATACAATCTTCTGTTCTGGAATCAGTGTGGGCGTGTAGACATCACGTCCCTACATTCTGATGAGCCATTCGTCTGCAACGCGCTATTAACTTGGATATCTTCGCCACAACACGATCAAACTTGGTGAGTCTGTCAGTTTTCTATCCATTTATCATATTATTTATTCTGTTGCTTAAACCTTAATACTTATATACATAATAAACTAGCAACAGCGATTTAATCTTAAGTAACAATGGATAGCGCTAAATGTACTGATATGACAGACTCCCAGATCCAGGTCCTTAATTTTCGACCTGTCTACTTTATTCCCCACGATCCAGAGGTCTGGTTCGCGACACTGGAGACTCAGTTCGAGATCCGTCGCATAAGGAACCAGCGGCTCATGTTTGCCTATGCCCTGGAATCCTTACCTGGGGACCATATAGCGGCTGTCCGTGAGGTCGTCCTCAACCCCAATGCCCCAGATGCCTACAATCGTCTCAAGGAGGCGATTCTCCAGCATTTCTTCCCATCGAAGGAGGAACGTTTGAGGACTCTTTTAGCACGTCACCCTATGGGTGATGCTAAACCTAGCCACCACCTCACGCGCCTGCATTCACTAGCAGGACCGACAGCGGCTAATTCAGATATAGTCAAGGAGCTGTGGCTCGACTCATTCACAGCCTATGTTCAGCCTACGATCGCCGCCCTGCCCGAAGATATGCCGCTAAGCCAAGTCGCACTAGTGGCAGATAGAGTGATTGCACGAACCGGCCATCGAGACAACTATACTGTTGCGTCCACGTCACATACCGGCGTGGGCCTCGAGGCCAAACTGGGTAAAGCTCTTAAGGATCAGGATTGCTGTATACACAGCCGTCTGAGTTTTTCAGACCGTTCCAAGGTACCTGAACCCTACGTTCGGCGAGCGCGATCGCGATCACGTAAGGCTGTAAGTACTCGCCCCCAGCGGGCATCTTCCAAGCCACGCCAACGAGCGGCTTCGGAAGCGAGTACCGGTTGGTGCTGGTTCCACCGGACTTTTAGGTCCGGCGCCCGCCATTGTCGGCCTCCCTGCTCATACAAGGTGGGAAACTCCCAAGCCGGCGAGTAAAAGCGGCCCTACTCGCCGGCCACTCACCTCAGGTTGGCCGCTTATTTTACGTGCACGATATCCGCACGAACGCTAGGTACCTAGTTGACACCGGTGCCCAAGTTTCTGTCGTACCATTAGGTAGCAGCAAGTTACAACCTACAATAATTCGATTACGCGCCGCGATGGCACTGTCATTCCTACCTATGGTACACGACAGCTGTCGGTCAACCTGAGCAACCGACGACAGTATCTGTGGACGTTCATCATTGCCGATGTTCCCACAGCTATACTCGGTATCGTTTTCCTACAGCACTATGAATTGCTAGTCGATTCACGCAGGCTGCAGCTAATCGATACTTCGTCGAACAGCAAATTTATGGGCTTTCGAGCTCATACAAATGGGTACCGAATAACAGGTTTATTTCATTCGCGTGATGACATTTTCCACGCTTCACTCGAAAAATACCCCCAATTAACTAAACCACTCGAGGAGACTCCGTCGGTGACCCGACATGTGGTTCATCACATCGTCACCCGCGGACCACCAGTCACGGCAAAGCCTCGCCGACTGGCACCGGACAAATTAGCTTTCGCTAAACGTGAGTTCGACAATTTACTAGCTACTGGTATTATTTGTCCTTCTCACAGTCCATGGGCCTCACCACTCCACATGGTGTGAAAAAAGGATGGGATAAGTTGGCGACCATTCGGCGACTACCGAGCACTAAATGTAGTCACGCGTTTCGATAGTTACCCCATCCCCCACATACACGACATCACAGCATCACTCAAGGGCACGACTATCTACTCCAAGATCGATCTGGTACGGGCATACCATCAGATCCCAGTCGCTCCTGAGGATATTGAGAAAACTGCTTTCACGACTCCTTTCGGTCTGTTTGAGTTCCTACGAATGCCATTTGGATTACGGAATGCTGCTCAAACTTTCCAGAGGTTTATCGATAGCATAGTATGAGACTTTGATTTTGTTCACGTCTATATTGATGACTTGTTAATCGCATCATCAAACGTAGATGAACATTATCAACATCTGAAACTCTTATTCCAACGTCTTTCGGATAATGGAATACTAATCAACCCAGATAAGTGCGAACTTGGAAAAGCAGAAATAAAATTTCTGGGTCACGTTATAAAGCATGAGGGTATTTTACCATGTGAAGATAAAGTACGTACAATCATGGAGTACACTGTACCGTCTTCACTCAAAGAACTGAGGGCTTTTCTCGGTTTGGGCAACTTCTATCGACGTTTCATTCCTCAAGCCGCGGAACAGTTACGACCACTAACTGATCTACATCGCGGGAATCCACGTAAGCTAGAATTGAACGATGACGCACGTACTGCATTTTCTGAAATTAAAAAAGCTTTAGCTCAAGCTACGCTCCTCCCACATCCCGACCCATCAGCCACGCTCAGTATGGCGGTTGATGCATCCGAATTCGCTATAGAAGCCTTCATGCAGCAAAGCATCTCTGGAAGTTGGCGACCTCTCGAATTTTTCTCACGACGCCTTACTACCACGGAGATGAGATATAGCGCTTTCGGTCGCGAACTGCTAGCAGCCTACTGTGCCATCAAACATTTTCGGCACGCAGTAGGTCGTAACTTTATCCTTTTTACCGACCATAAGCTTCTAACGTACACTCTTCATACAAAATCTGACCACTACTCACCACGAGAGTGCAGACATTTGGACTATATCTCTCAGTTCACGACAGACCTTCGTCATATTAAAGGCGAGCCGAACTACGTTGCCGATGCTTTGTCACGTATTCAAATGAATGCAGTTACTTCACCAGTGCTCGATCTTCCTGCTATGGCCGCCGCTCAAGCAAACGATCCTTCTTGTTCAGAAGCACAACAAAATACATCCCTTCAGTGTCAGGAAGTGCCCCTAGCTACTACCTCAGGCACTATTCTATGTGATACCTCTAATGGTCTTCCTCGACCCATCGTACCTTTTGCTTATCGTCGTCTCGTCTTCGATGCCCTTCATGGTTTGTCTCATCCAGGTATCGCAGCTACATTACGTCTCATAGCTGGCCTTCCATGAACAAAGATGTCCGTATGTGGGTAAAGTAATGCTTACAATTTCAACGATCAAAAGTGCACAGGCACGTAGCCGCCCCCATCGGCACATTTGCTACGCCTGATGCTCGCTTCGATCACGTTCATATTGACATTGTAGGACCATTACCACCATCGCATGGGTATGATCACATACTCACGTGGATTGATCGTTTTACAAGATGGCCCGAAGCTATTCCCATCACTTCTATTACGGCGGAAACATTTGATCACCGCTTCGTAGAACGATGGATAGCTCTGTACGGTTGTCCCTCGACTGTCACAACTGACCGGGGACAACAATTCGAGTCCGAAATATTCTCCTCACTAACTTGGCTGCTTGGTACGGAGCGCATACGCACTACTGCCTACCACCCAGCTTCAAATGGTTTAGTCGAAAGGTTTCATCGCCAACTCAAAAACGCTCTTCGAGCACATGAAAACAACAGTTGGTACGAAACCTTACCGCTCGTCCTTCTAGGCATCAGAACGAGCTTAAAGGCAGATATTCAATGTTCCGCCGCTGAATTGGTATACGGCACGACATTGCCTCTGCCTGGGGAATTTTTCACACCACGGAGCAGTGATAACTTCAATAAGTCAGACTACGTCCAACGACTGTCTGCATTTATGCGAGCACTGCCTCCGGTGTCAACTCGAGTACAACATCGACAGGTCGCTCTCCCCCGAAAGTTATCTACCTGCTCACATGTTTTCATTCGAGTCAATTCGGTACGCAAACCTTTGCAACAACCTTACGAAGGACCTTTTCACGTGATTTCTCGTCACGAAAAGACCTTCAAGGTTGCTCGACATGGCAGCGTCGAGATAGTCAGCATTGATCGTCTCAAGCCAGCACACGTCGATGACAGTGCCCTACCTGCTAATCCGAGACCCAGTGCTAGACCTAGCGGGATCCTTAAAACTACCCTGGATCCCACGCTAGCGAAATCAGAAACCTCATTCTCACGTCCCAGTCAGCAGCACGCGCCATCTGCACTATCTACGGATGAGACTCCGGTCTCACGTCCAGATCAGCAGACCACGCCGCACTTGACTGCGGATGAGAATGCAGGCTCACAAGGTACGCACGAGGCTACTGTCTCGCGTTCCAGTCGCTGCGTACGCCTACCTGTACGCTTTCTCGAATAACTACTAATCCTTCACAGGGGCGGCATAGGATTTTACCATCATACTACACGCATGCTACACTTTTTCTCCTTTTGTTTGATTTTTTTTATCCCGAGCCTATACCTCCGACCATTGTGTTGTTGGTACCGTCGACTTCAGTCAACCTTGGCGAAAGCTGGCCTGATCACCTACGCTCCAGTCAATGCACTCAGTCGACCTTCTGGCTACGAATATATCTGGTATACGAATGGTTTCGCACTGGTCGTTTCTAGCTCTTTCGCTCAATCTGGTCCCGTCCTACGTCTGCAGCTTTATTTGGTCCGGACCCCTACGAACGCAATCATCAGACACTGGATACGAGCCACGCTGGTGTGGTATGCTAATCCGATGGACGAACTTGGCGCGTAATTATTGGCACGGCAGCGGACAAACTCCCGGTGACAACTCAAGCTTCATCAGTCGCTTCTTGTCGTCAACCATTCTGCCCGTCAACCGAATTTTGTCCGACGAGCCCCCTGAACGAAGCCGCTACTTATCGAAAGTGTAAAACTCTTTCTAGGGGAGGGCTCCTGTAGTGGAACTACTTCGTCGAAAAAACACGATTACTGACGTACAAATACTTATTATTGAACATATGTAATAATAACTGTTTTATTGTATATCATTTATTTATTTGTACTGAAAGTCACTTTTCGAGCGCCACCCACGCCATCCCTGCGGATCTATCGATCGCTTCGTGTAATCACCGATTGTACAAGCTGAACACGTGATATTATTCTAATATCACTCGACTTTCTATCAATAAAAATTGATATCCTATATACAATCTTCTGTTCTGGAATCAGTGTGGGCGTGTAGACATCACGTCCCTACAACCTAAACAACACAATCGCTGTTCAGATAGAAACATAGAAACTCAGCGGAGGCAAAAGAAACAGAAACTGTAATAAAAGCAAATATCATCACCCCGAATGGAATCGAACAGACTAACAAAATCGGTAACTGAAGGAATCAATTATAATGAATTACAAATATATAGATGGAGGCATTTTCGACTCGTTAAGCTTGTGAATCTCATTCATCCTGATGCCCTCACGAATGATGAGTTATCGGCGATGAAAGTCATGTTGTGTGGCCTTTAAACTGACTCCGGCTTTCAAGCATAGCATAAGATGCTTCCGAAAACGTGTTACAAGATGATGAATGAGCATTATTGATAGGAATCTTTAGTATGAGGTCAAGTGCTTTACTAACGTTCCACGCAGCCAAAAAATTGTTGCTCTGTTTGTTGTATGGACCATCGGCCCCGTGACTTCCAAAGAAACTCGGCTTTCATCACAAGATGTCAGTTCTCTTTTTCTAACTACCAGGGCAGTATTATTCTTTCTATTTAGTGTTATTTTAGCGAGTTAGGTTCATTTAATGAAATGAGGTTACCAACCCCATACGTAACCCTTATCCTTTATCCAGGCTTGGGACTAGCAGAAGCCTCGAAGAGACTATACGCGGAGTTATGCACTTGGACGATCGACAAATATTGTGGGTTGAGTGAAAATAAGTACATTTTCTATTGGATATCAGATAAGTGATCTAGAATTCCGTAATTTCTGTACGTGGACAATGGATCTGGTTATGCGCATTTGCTCTAGCTACTAAGCGTGTGAATCCACTCATATTTGCAACGGTGTGAAATGAATTCAATTTGAAACGCATTCCTTAATCTTTTAGTATGTTTGAATTAGTTCGTTTCTGTTTCAAAGCTGCGAACGGTATCTGATGGAAAGCCTCCAACCATTATTTCTATCAGGTTTATTCTTATTCCTCAAGAGGCCTACAGTCTGAAGATTATTGGTATCTGGAGCTTATCAGAAGAGGTGCAGGTGACAAATTTACGTAACTGCATACAGCAAAACGGTGAAAAATGAGACTACGACTATACAAACACAGGTTTCAGTGCATTTTGCGAATGTTTTGAACTCATTATTTGATCTCTGTTTTCTCCGGTGGTGCGCACTGTCGAATAATCTCATACGCCCGTGAGACTGCTTTTAACGGAACATCTCAGCAAAGATGTACAGAACATTTTCAAGCGTCATTGTGAGGTTGTATTGAGACATGCAGAAAATTTCGGGATCTACGTTTCCTCCAGTTCCTGACTCAGTGTTTTGATTTGCGTCTACATGACTAAAGATTGTCATATTCAGTCGTTTGTCAACTGTTATAGAAACGTTTTCGTTGGAGCCGAGCGAAAGAAATAATGCCTCATATTGGAAGTATTTCGTCATACCTGGGCAATCAATTGAATGTCTAATAACGGTGAAGTTATTCTTGATGAGGTAATCAAATACAGTAATAATATTAAGTCAACCAGCAGTGTTTATTATTTGTTCAGGTCATTACAGAGCGATTCTTCGCTAAATGAATTCCAGTTGATATAACTGGTAACATTCAGCTTAGCGTTCCTAGTAATGAAGAGTCAATGAAAATACTTTTCGTTTCCGTGTGAAAACTTGATTTATTTGACTCTTTTGACAAAAAGCATCAGAGCAGGACAGAGGTGTCTTCTCACTTTGCATGAAACTTTGTTCGTCGTTTCAAGTGTTGAAATTCATTGAAAGTTGATATTGACGGAACAGAAGTTTGCTGAATAGTGAAATATTTATCATTCTTGTCATCTCAAATGTTAAGAGTTGTATATTGGCCTAAAGAAATCATCTGTTTGCGTGGAACACGTGGACAACAGACAGCTGTTCATGTACCCACGCCAAAGTCATTCAGAATTTTCAATAGGTTTTAGGCAACACTGTCAGCACACCTGGTGCAGTCTTCACTATAATGCCTAAGGCTATCTGAACTAGTAATTGAAAATTACACAGTTTATCTATCGGTCGACTCGTTCAACTTTTGAATCTCGCACATTTTTTGAAACGCGTGATGCTTCATTTATTTTTCCGTCTTTAATCATTTCTTCATAATAAATTATTAATGTCTGAACGTAGTCAACAGTTAACCTTTGAACTCGTCTAAAATGGGTACCTTTCAATTTCATATATATTCAGTAGAATTTTACAAGATAGTATAAGCCGATTGATTTGTCTGCGCCGGATTCATTATTTTCCAGCACAGTTCCAGGTGCTTGGTAGTGTCAAATGAATGCGGTTCTATCCACCGGAACGTCTTATTCAGTTTACAGTGGTTTATGAGTTTGTGTATCTGCATTCAAATATTCAGAATCGTGTCTTTCTGTTTCCTTGTCACAAACCTTGCTCCTGAGCTTATTGGATCAAAACAGACATGTCTATGCAACTCATATGTGCTTTCTTATACGTCTGCAAATGACTACGTAATACAACAACATATCTGGGCGTAGTGCACGGGAAACCTTGGTATTAGGGCACGTGCTTTCTGGAACTCGTCAGCAAGGTGTACGGTTGACCCGCTCTGAAGTAGTGAGATGTACTGATTTCAGTATTCTTGTCACTGACATTGCCATTTTGACCTACCAAACAATTTCATGCGTCAAAAATAATGACGTAAATGTTGTTGATTTTCGCCAGGAGACCGCAGGTGAACGCTTTCGGCCACATTTACGCATCAAGTCGTCGTTCAGCACACCTTTGTACGCACCATTTTGAGTAATCTAGCAAGCTCAGCTGACTCTCATCTTTGATATACTAAACAATGTTCAAATATACATTCAATCCCATCTACTGTGATCTTCTGATTTGATTAGATTTATTATTCTTGATAAGAAAGATGTGGCATACAAAAACATCGTCTTGTCACGAATATCTATTACTTCCGCATAACTGACGTCAGTGCTCATTCACTCATTCAACAGCATGTAGTCCTGATTTCTGATTCTTGGCTTAAGATGGTGAACTCTGGCTAATGGTTACGTAAAGCCACTTGTCATTATTAACTGGTAGGTTTTCTGTAAAACTATCTTCATATCATTTCGTCTTTATTTAAATCCAATCTGGTTTAATCAGTATTGTTTCATCCTTATTCTCATGGTTGTGCGAACATGAATATTTGATTTGAACTTCAGACCACATATGTACAAATTCATATTACTTTTATTTTAGTAGTATGAAACATTCGATAAGGTGTTTCTAACAACACATTGCTTACTGTTTGATTCGACTAACTCGAATACATTGACATTTGAATGGACAGGCAGATTCGCTTTGTGTATGGTATTTCTTGCACTGAATATGTTTTTCGTAAGTATGTCATTCTTGTTGTGTTATCTTTTGATGTTTATAGTGTCGTGAGGTGAAATTTACTCAGTCTTTGCTCTGAACATTGTATTTTTAAATTTAAATATTGCTACGAAATATGCCAATAGTGGATGTGAAAATGATGAATATATCAAGCATTGATAATAACTAGAAATTGATGCACAACTATTTTGACGAAAAGTATTTGTTCTATTAAAAAATGAAAATTGATGATAAATATCATATCACTTTGCGAAGTTTGAATTTATCTTAACAGTATCTTTCTTTGAAGTAGTTTCTTTACACAGATCAAGTTGAGCAAAAGGAACGCGTCTCGATATCGACAAACATGATCGAAATATAATAAAAAATGCAAAACTATACTACTAATAGTAATATGCGTTCATATGTAAAGAACAAACAAGCTTTCAGAAATATAGTTTGGAGAAGAGGACAAAGAAAAGTTATCACGTTATACATGTGTGAATGTCAAGTATCACCATCATAGCCAACTTGATCAAACCAAGTTAGAAAAACATGAAAAAATGGGGTAACATAATCACAAAGGAACAATGATAGGTTCATTTTTAAGCCCTATTGATTACTGGTCTACTTCAAATCATGCGCTGTCCACCTCCCACTACTAAACGTCACTGTATGAATTTTGGCGTCTATGTCGCAAAGCTTCTTAAAATACGTTGTGTCATATCTCCTTTTAAAGAACAGGAAATAATTTATAAATTATCAGGGAGAGTGTTATTTCACTAACCTGTAGTGCTTTCATGTAATTTTGAGTATACATAATATTTCAACGATAGCAAGATCACTTTGAGTTACATATTTTCACCATAATTGTGCGATATCTACTACTTGTCATGAAATTGTTTGCCAAATATGTTCTTCAATCGTGAATATATTCGAAAATTCGACTGTCACAGTTGAACTAGTCAGTGTTTCGGAGTTCGATTTCGGGAATTATTAGATCGACTCTTACGATGCGCATTCTTTCGTATGAATTTGTCTGACATCATATTCACAAAAAGCAGTACCATGTTACTGGCAGTGGATGGTATATCAATTACCTTCGATGCAATAATCATCTGCATATGACATATTTAGTGAACTGACCATGAGAACTGGGTGATATCGGTCATTACTTTGACAAATTATTCTAGTTCACACATCCATTCAGCATTTATTGAACGCATCATTCTTGGAACTGACTGAACGCGTCATTCGAAATAGCCTATTTTAGTAAATCCGACTGTCACGATTGAATCAGTCAACATTTACGAAAATGTGACTTCTACAGGAAGTCATAAACATAAACATATAATCACTATATGAAGTGGTAGAAATATAACATTCATTGATAGCTGGATACACGAATGACGCATGTCATGCATCAACGCGACAGTCGTCGTTCCAGGCTTTACTGTGACCTTATCCACAAATACACACAAGAAGTATGAGCCATTTAATTCCATATACAGATGCTCAACTATTATGCATTGTAATAAGTACACTTCTGGCTTCAATAGATGTAACAGAAAGGATTCATTATTTGCTTACTGGCAGTTCAGACATGAAACACCACAGATTTCTGGAGTGAGGCATAAGACTGAACAGGATGATTAGGATAATGCATGCAAAATTTCACAAACGAAAAACAATATATGTGCACATAATATAATGAAAAAAAACAATAAATAAAACGCCTATAAAAAGTATCGAAAAATGACTATGATTAATAAAACGAGAAGAGAATGAAGCAGATTTCCATTCAAGATCATTTATCATTCAGCAAACAATGGATATATTTATACAGGAAAAGTTAACAAAAAACACCTAGACAAAACAACAAAGGATGACTAACAGAAAAAACTGAAATATATCTCTCATGCTGAATGAGCATATTTATTTAGTGCGTACTTTCATTCAGTTTCATAGATGATATGATTTGTTATTTAATAGTACAATCTCAGTACACTCTATCTGTTTTAAATATGCTAATATTTTTCACCTCAATGTTGTTGCACTTTAGGAAACTAAAAAAATTATTCTTTCTTCATATTTTATACACAGAATAATTAAAATTTCATGCTGTTTTGCTACCATGTTTGTTCTGAAGCTTTTTAATTATCATTTTAAATTAAGTCTAAAATTGAGGTTATTCACTCCACGGTACATTGAACAAAACTGTCTTCTTTCAGTGAAATTCAATCGTTTGACTGAATGTATATGTGCATTGGAAATTCTGTCAGTCAGGTGTACAGAATGTGGATGCTGGTCATCATCTGAATGAATTGCTTGTATCCATTAAACATCGGTAAATTAGTAGGTGCCTGTGAATTCCACGAACACAACCACTTACAATACTACTGTATTGATAATGATCATGTAGCAACTTTTTCACATGGTAAAGCTGATGGGCGGATGAAAGAAACCGACGCTTGTCGAAACCAACTTCACATGTTAACAATTCCATTCTGTTGCTGTTGTAATGTACATGATTGTTTACTGGATATTGTAACAAATAGTCCAGTTATCACAACAAATATTCATCGCCTTCTCCACTGACAACCACATCACGGCATGAGCCATGCGATGAATCGAGCGGAACAATTTCCCATTTCATTTCATTTCGAAAATTTCATTGTGATAACAGACTGTCTGTTGTCACTGGATTCAAGCTAGCCGTTGAAATGTTCACAATACACTGTTCTTCCAAACAGATTGAACTGGATCACATTTGGTGATCATCTCTATTCCCTACCTTGGATATGGTTGTTGTATGGGTGGTTGTGTTCATGATATTCACAAGCATTCATCGGGTTACGGATAAGTTATGAATGCTTCCTAGTGAATGAGACAGCAAATCGCGAACGGAGTAATACGGTCTATAATATCTTAAGTCTATTCGCCACAGTGATCCGTTCGAAGAAAAAGATATTTTCGATAAATAGTACAGACCAGTTTGTTCATCAATACATTTTGGCTTACGATCTGGTGCTTCAAACTAGTTCATTGTCAGCAACCAACACTCGCTCCAGAATGCATAATAAGGAGAACACTAAATTGTCACTACTCACACTCATTCAAAGCACCAGAATTAATAAAAGCAAGTGGAGTCTGATTAACTGTGAACGATTCACAACCAAATAGAAAATACGTTGATTGAGTGAATCCACACAGATTCATACATCGAGTGATAAGAGACGGAAATCAGCGTTCCAGCTGCAACACATGAATAAACTGTACACACTTTTATTCAGATGAGGTTTTTACGAAATTGTTTCATTGAAAGTTATTGCCAGTAAATTTCACTTGTCTTCCGATCTAACTCGATAGCCTTCATAAATATGAAGAGGAAAATTATTCGCTCTGAGTACACACTATTATTCTTGAATTTGCAATCATTCTTTCATGCGGGTTACTTTGAAAAGTAGGATCCTCCTACCTATAGAGCTGATAGTGAAATTGCAAACAATTCACATCCTTCAGTCACAAACAAAATTGAGTGTGCTATCTAACGGAAAGCACAGTTATTACGGTCAGTATTATTCACATATTTCAGCATAAGAATATCAGATAATTAACCGAATAAATTGAAATATATCTCTCATGCTGAATGAGCATATTTATTTAGTGCGTACTTTTATTCAGTTTCATAGATGATATGATTTGTTATTTAATAGTACAATCTCAGTACACTCTATCTGTTTTAAATATGCTAATATTTTTCACCTCAATGTTGTTGCACTTTAGGAAACTAAAAAAATTATTCTTTCTTCATATTTTATACACAGAATAATTAAAATTTCATGCTGTTTTGCTACCATGTTTGTTCTGAAGCTCTTTAGGTATCATTTTAAATTAAGTCTACAATTGAGTTTATTCACTCCACGGTACATTGGACCAAACTGTCTTCTTACAGTGAAATTCAATCGTTTGACTGAATGTATATGTGCATTGGAAATTCTGTCAGTCAGGTGTACAGAATGTGGATGCTGGTCATCATCTGAATGAATTGCTTGTATCCATTAAACATCGGTAAATTAGTAGGTGCCTGTGAATTCCACGAACACAACCACTTACAATACTACTGTATTGATAATGATCATGTAGCAACTTTTTCACATGGTAAAGCTGATGGGCGGATGAAAGAAACCGACGCTTGTCGAAACCAACTTCACATGTCAACAATTCCATTCTGTTGCTGTTGTAATGTACATGATTGTTTACTGGATATTGTAACAAATAGTCCAGTTATCACAACAAATATTCATCGCGTTCTCCACTGATTATCAGCGACAATCCTAATCGATCGAACTAACATATTGTTATTTCTACGATATTTCCGCCATGTTCCATCCATCTCACTCTATGATGCATGTTGACTCGTCAATGAAAGACAATATATGATGTTGATTGTAGGGATCTCTGAGGAAATCATTCATCGCGGTGACAGCATAATATATTCTAAAGAGGGAGAACAGATGTGTAGCGTCGAAGAGATTGTTGCGTAGATGGCTGATAGCAAGTAGTTGTTACAGAGAATTATTTGTTGTTGCCAACATTTGTATAAATTCAAATATTTGATATCATGAAATTTTTTCTATGCCTGAAAAAGATCGATGTGCAGGTCGGTGAATATTTATATAGTTTTGATTTAGATTTATGAAACTTTTCAATAAATTTTCAAAATGATATATATATATATATATATACATATCGCGAAGTAAGTGATATTGCGCAGCGCTTGTTTACGTGTAGGAAACGATAAGTGAGATATTGAGCAGCAGTACACAAAATCTGTTGTGTAGTGTATTTTAAAGTATATGTGTTTCACTGGTCGAAGTTAAATTATCTACCGACCTAACGTAAATATTGTTGCACATTGCAATTCTATGGATTCAACACTATGTGACTACAGGTCAACCTACATGATGGTACATCGTAGTCACTGCATACTACACGTAGGTTGGTCAGTGAGGAACGGTATGAATTGTTGATTGTGCGGGATCTCTCAAGAACCCATTCACAGTGATGGGAGAATGATAACTTCATCATGATGAGAACAGAGACATGGCGTCGAAGATAATGTTGGACAGATGACTGAGAGCATGTATTTGATAGAGAGAACTCACTGTGGATGCCGACATTTCAATGTTGCATTACATATGGTAGAAGAGAATTCGGCGACCATGCTATTTAAGATCATATTTTTGTTTTCTTTATTTTTTATTCGCTTGCGATTATTTAGCAAGATGTCGCGGTAGGTTCACATTTATTACATTTCATGTGAACTTTTCAGTTACCTACCACACCATTTCAAAATAGAATATATGATATCTTTTATGGTGACATCATCGTGGAAATTGTTATTTAATCATTTTACATTATTTTACAAGCATTTGAGGAATATCATTTTATTTAGGCTGACATGTACCCTGATGAAATATTTTTTTCATTGCAGTAGACACTTTACTTCCTCATGCTTTTTTACATTTACTTTTGTTCACTGTTTCTCATTGTCTCCGTTTTTGCTGTTTCAGGTAACTGATGAATACTTCGGATTTATGCCGGTCTTCAAACAAATAACAGTTTTGTCTTCAACATTTTTTCATACATTATGATTTTCAATTTCGTTTTTTTCTGTACCTGTTGAGTTGCTAATTAGTTGTTTGCTCCAAAAATGATGTCATTATTATTGTTGTAATTGAAATTTCTGTTCAAGTTATGAATAATATTTGACAAATCAATTGATTCTTTGCTGAAAATAAATGTAACATTCTTGATAGAACAATATCTTTTGTTAAAATTGGTTGTTGAATGGTTTCAAGATAATTTCAAGACCTTAAATATTCTTAATCATGATAACCACCATTATCATTTCCCACAGCGATATGTAATGCGATGCGATGTCAAGACGTTATTTCATCTCAACACAGCGCATGCAACGAACAATAGCATGGTACGAATGACAGAGTTATAAATTATAAATTCGGCAAGGTAACTTATGTGAAGAAGCCAATTGTGAATGGGTTTGTGAATGTCATCATAAGCGGGGTATTTGCGTTGAACAGACATAAATATAAGTATTTGCAAAGATGTCATCAGATAATTCAGGCAATTACAACAAAGGTAAGTAAAGGGATTGTATATGTTTACACAAACAAGAGAATAAACGCTTATCGTTACGGGCAGCAAGAAAACTGTCTTTATTATTGAATAAAAAACCTGATTATTTTACCAAATTTAAACAAATACATACAGAAATGAAGGTACATTCTTGCATCGTCCTGTCTGTTATCTATCATAATTGGCTTCCGGTCACTATGATGACTACGTTCAGTCATTACAATCGTATATTATGACAGAGAATTCAGAGAAGCAGATTAGTTGGATGGATTTTGTATTGAGAGATTTTGAAGAACTACACCGGATTTACGTTTACTTTTCACAAACATACCGAAGAGAC
Source organism: Schistosoma turkestanicum (assembly GCA_944470395.2). NCBI lineage: Eukaryota > Metazoa > Platyhelminthes > Trematoda > Strigeidida > Schistosomatidae > Schistosoma > Schistosoma turkestanicum. The sequence goes on along the minus strand of OX103972.1, from coordinate 39,107,810 downwards.
AAGTATACAAGTTTATATATCACTAGAGTTCAAGTCGTTTACACACAATACAACAGTTAAATGATACACGGCTGTAATAACTGTCTAAACCAAGACTTCAGCACATGACAAAGAAAGCGAAGAACAAGATGAACACTAAACAGCAATATTGTCTTACGTACAGAAAGACGAGGGTGTTGATGATCATTCATGTCTTTGAGATCCTGGAGTGTTCGAAATCCATGTTGAGTGCAGTGTCGAATTAACATTTCTTATCGCTTAGATCTTCATCAAGACTCTTCACTAATTTATACCTTTCACACATGCATACAGATTTCATGCCAATTAGATGGCACTCTGTTAGTTGAACAATCCAATGTTTTTTGTTTATGTAAAGTGTGAAAGAATAAAATTTAAACTAATATAAACTTACATTATCAATTAATCATTGCGAACTACTACATAATAGTAGGAGAGAGTATTGAAATGTCTTGCAAATAGATGCTTTGTAGTTCATGAATTATTTCGAAATGAAAAGATCACTACTGAGGTGATACAAAACTACAGTGGTGATTTGCAATTTTAAACATTGAAAATGATAGAAGTTCAAATGAAGGATAGGAAAGTCTTGAAACATGAAATATTATTGATGTCGCAATCCAGGATAGATAAGAATGTTGTACAACGTTTTCTTCATACAATGTTTCGGTATACTGATGTGTGCTCCTGTTGCTTCTGCCTTTCATGTAAGCCGGATTCTGAAATTGCAATGTTAGTTTGGAACGATTTTTTGAAAAGTGTGTATACTGAAGTCTTATCTCTATGATGACCGGCATAAAATAAACGCAACTCGACTAGAACCTAACAAACCAAATCTCTTTTTAAACATAATTATGATACATCCATTACAAATTTGGAATAATAAAACATATATACAATATCACTTGAATAATTCAGTGAAAAATTTGCGATTATATTCAAAACATCAGCTCATCGCTTGCACTGTGAAATATCGGTCGAAAAATGCCGATATATCAATTTACATTTGGAAATACGATGGATAAGTTTGTTCAGGAGTCATACCTAATGGGTTTAATTTTGAGTAAAAGCAAGCGCCACTAATTCACTTTATAAATACACATTGTAGTTTAATAACAATGTGGAATTTAACGGATTATGAATCACCTAGCTGAACCTATCTGAGCACCATGATTGATTATTAAAGTGTACATGATCCAGATGTGAAGGCGCAGATCGATGAAACGAAGATAGAATTTCAACAATTGAAGCACATTGGGAACTCAAAACAACCATCAAAAAACTCCAAAGTCACAACTTTCAATTCAAATGTCAAGACACTTCTGTTGTGTGAAGCGGAAAATTGGTGATCTACGGAAGGCGTCATCCAGGGGATACAAGTATTTATCACCGGTCGTCTACTCAAAATATTTCAGATCCGTTGGCCAGGCACTATCAGCAACAACATAATGTGGAGGAGAACCAATCAGAATACATCGGGCAGAAAAATCAGGAAAAGAAACAAGGAAGACAAAGTAATACATTACGCCGAAAATTGGCTACAGACGTCACATAAATGAATGAAAATTGGACAGAACTGCAAAACTATGCCCAGAACAGAGTAGGTTGGAGAATGCTGGTCGATGATATGTGGTCCCTTGATGATATCAATGAGGATACATATGGATATGCATTCAACGAACAAATGTAGCAAATGTGAATCATAGTGTTTATTTCATATATGAATATTAGTTTTACTGAAGACGTACGTTGACCACTTAAAAGTATACTTAAATGAAAATGTGGAATGCTTTGATAAATAACAATGTAAAACTATCTCTCTGACTCGTAAACTATCCAGGCACTTGAAAACATTATTTACGTCATTATCGGTTACGTTTTACAGAGTAACAATGTTGATATTTTTTCCGTGAAGTACTTCATTTTAATAAAAAACAAATTAACTTCTGTCAAAATCCTTGAGTTAAAAATCAATTTTCAGTCTAATCGACAATACAGGCATTTTTTATATCAACAGCTTCTAGATCACGAAGTAGCGACAAACTATCACGCCTATTAGATGTTTTCGTATTATATAGATCGAAATACAACGGTATATTAAATATAGTAAACAGGACAATTACTGGAACATGGTTCTATGCTAGTTGACCCTCTTAAGCAAGACACACCTTTGAACGCGAATGACCACATCCTAGTTGAAAATTCAGACTAGTCCTGTCCACTGACCAATGGACAACATGATGTTTTCAGTTACCAGTTAGAACCTTGGTTCTAATTTGATATGCTATTCACGATAATGTTTAGCCACATTTACATGCCAGAACATCTGCATTGACTTTGATCCGAAAACTAGGTTCCTGTCGATTCGCGATCCGCTAGATGCTTTCTCTCTCCAACAACCCATCTTTTACGATAGATAGTGGCAGTGAATAAAACTGACTTTATTGATCCTTTGAAGCACGGTTGTCGATCTATTTGTAATTCACGTTCCCAAATAGTAAGTAAGAACGAAACTCCAAAGTAGATACCAAAGTTTATTCCAAATCACAAAATCGACCAAAATATGTTATTACAAATAGACGACCAATGTCGTTCTAACAACAATAATTATAATAATTACAATTACCTTCTATTTTATAGGTTCTTGGAGCAAAAAACTGCAAACAAACAACCAAGAGAAACGGGAGTCCAAAATGGCAGAAAGTAATGATCCAAACAAGTTCATAAGTTAAGTAAAACAAATGTACCCAAAAAACAGTGAAATTAATGATATTTATATAAAGGTTTTGATCAGCAAAATGTCTTCGTTTCTCGCGTAACAATATGTGAAGATTGTTCAACTTTGAATTTAGAACCGCAATCAGAACAACACATAGAATTCAACAATAGTATTTTCTTCATAGAAGCCTTCATGGGTGTAGCTCAATCCTGTCTAATGTTGACTGTTACCGACTGAAGACATTGTGTCAAGTTGCACAGGTTCTTTGATTTATGCTCAGTCAGTGGTCTGGAGTTGACGAGTTTACGTGCAAAACAGAGGTTTCTGGGGTTGCTACACGTTGGGATGGGTCCTGAATGATCACGGATGATCAGTCTAATAGTAGGACGAGCAGCAATCCAGGTCTTGTGGGTTTCTAGTGAAGTTCTTTTACGTTTTAGAGTGGCCTATGAATTTGAACGAACAGCTATTGAAGTTTAGATACGCGCCATGCCAGGATATCCCAAAAAGAAAGCAATTTCCGTGGATAAGAAACGGTTCTGTTAATAAAATAGAGGTACATATAGTTACCCAAACAATATTACACTTTTCTTTGTCTAATTTAACACAACGTGTTTCCAATTCTGGAAGAATGCTTCCGTATAGTTCCAAAATTGCACCCTTATCGTCCAGATTTACGTTTACCCTCTAGGGTATCCAGTCTGATATGGTTGAAGCCATAATTCAGTATCAATTCAGACAACATGATACAGTTCAGTAGAAAACGTAGAAACTCCAATTAAGGTACAAAAAATAGAAATTATAACAAAATACAAGTATTAAGATCACAAAATGGGATTACGCAGACCACCAAAATGTAGCACAGAAAGAGTCAGTAAGAACATATTACAAATATGTACATGGAGGAATTTTCTTGAATCAAAGCCTTCAAAATGCATTCTACAGGTCTGTGAATGTTTGATTCATGTTTTCAATGAAACACAACATTCTTCACAATTCCATAATGAAAAACCTTTATTTTATCGCATTTCAGCTACTTTCTCTACGTTGTAAGACTCTGTACAACTCGCTACTCCGATTTCTATAATGTTCCTAATTACTTTATTCATGTGCAAAAATATTTATTGTGATATTTAAAGTGCGTTGAGAGGAATGAACACGACGTAACTATATGGAAATAAGCCTCATAATTTCTCCTACTTATCTATAAGGTTAAATAATTGTTTGATGCAAATACAATACAGTAGTATCCACGTCACTGTTTGCTGATCATAAACCAGTTACGGTCTATCGCTCATTCGTTGTTCACTTGACTTTAGCTGTCAGAAAATATCATCTAGGTGAACGAACTTTCAGTACACGAGCTGATCCAATGAAACCATATTATTTTTTAAAATATTGAGTCCAACATAAAATTTTGAATTTTTCAAACAAAACTAAATTTGGATTGGGTTAAGTACGAAAATTTCGTCATCCGACAACTAATCAATTGTAATGAATTATAAATAACGAAGATGATCTAGTCTAAGGTGAAGTCATATACGAAAGTTTCAAGTGAAATGAATCTATGAATAATCACAGAGATGGAGAAAATGAACTGGACAGATGTTGTGTTATTGCTTCAATACTCTTGTCATCAATAAAAATAGAAAAAAACCTTGATATCATCCTTTGAAATGGACTTGCTACAGCCTACAGATCTCAACAGGTTTACTTATAACATGTGATTCAAATGTACTTACGCAAGCATATGACCTGTAAGCACATGCTGAGAATCTTGATCTTCCTTTCGTATAAGTCATTGTAAGAGTACATTACATTAGCTACGGCATTTGTTTTTACATTATTCTTTCAAGTTCAGGATATTAAGAACCTACGAACAATTTCCGTTGAGAATAAAAATGCACATAAAATAAATGTTACTTTAAATGATTCAATTTGTATAGCCGAATGTTATTAGAAGCCGTCGTGGCAAACAAGTAGACCCGATGCGTTTTACAGATACATGGAAAATAAGTTAAAAACCATAGAAATCACTCAACAAAGTTTACTTTATGCAGTTTTCCAACAAATAACTTATTGAAATTATTAGTAATTTATGTAAGCTCATAAAGAGATAATCATAATACTCTACATACAAATCTGAAAGACGTGTTGTGAGCGAATCCAGATACCACCACTAAATGTTCCATAATATCCTGCCGTAATTCATAGCAAAACGAAATAAATCCATGGTCGAGTTGTTTATTGAAGGAGAACGTTGGCATTACATGGGGAGCAGCAAATAGAGAAAGATGGCAGCAACGCTAAGAGAACGTTGCGCGCAAGAAGTCGTAGCAGTGGTTTCGGTACATTTAAACAAAACGAGTACAATAATGTTTATTTTTCACAAATCGTATTTTTTTCGTAGAAGCGTTCCACTACAGTCGCTTCAAATAATCATGAAGAATTCAAGTCAAAATGGAGGTTATGTTGAGACACTAACATACTAAACACCTAAAAGTAACGAATCACAAATTTATTTGATCGGAAAACTGAATGAATCTGTCATTGTCCATTCATTTATACTATACTATTCTTAAATATTTTTAACTAATATCCTACTTCATATTTTATAGATCATTTAGTAAGACAGACCCGACAAATATGATCCATGAATTTCACGGTTAAATCTACGCGGTCTCCTGCATATCTGCAAGTAATAACTACAAAGGAATTTTCTACCCCAGCAGTTCACTCAGATTCCAATAGGTGCAGGTTGGTACGCGACGTCCCAGATGCAATACCAAAACACAATAATTCTGGGAGAAAACAGTCTTTATTCAATATAAAATGGAAATACAGACAATTACTCAGCAATTATTACACCTTCTAATTCACAATTACCACTATGAGTATCCGTTTCTGGAAGAATAAGTGCTACCAGTTCGTACTGCTACGGTATAAAATCCAAATATGGCTGTAGCCGTATTAAATATCAAATTTAAACAACATATTTACAGTTCAGCAGCAAACATCAAGACTTCAATATAAGTACAAGATATAGAAATAATAACAATATACAATGATAAAATCTCAAAATGGAATCAAATAGAGTACCAAAATGTCAACAGAAACAGTCAGTCATATCATAACACAAATATATAAACATGGAGGGATTTTTCAAAAAACAAAACATTCAAAACAGATGCTACAATAAACTAAGTTAATGTGACAAGCTGTAGTATGACAGCTGAAGGTTGCCGACAGAAATCTCTGGAACCAGATATCGTGCTACTCCATTTTTTTCAGCAAGGTTAACCTATAATCATTCTCAAAGGATTCGTTAGCGTATCTCTCAACTTTCGTGTTCCAGAAATTGCCATTGTGATGGTTTGACCAAGGCTAAATCTATGTAAGACTGGGATATTTTGACAGTTGTTTGAGCGCTCAGTCGTGACTGAGTTGGTTAAAAGATACTTGAAAGAATTTACTCTGTGTGACTTGGATGCTAATGTTGTTGTTAGTAAATGTAAACACACTAACTGGATGTGCTCAGCCACATCTACGGTTCAAATCACTGTTAGAAACGACGTGCTACGCATCTTCTCACATAAACCAGTGAGCCCAGTCCACCTTCATCTTAACATCCCAAACATCGTTCAGATATATCACCGATCATCTTCATTCTCGTCTTCGGGTTTGACTACTTTCGATATTCTTGAACAGAATCATAGTGCATACAACGCTTTTGTCAGCTCAGAAATATCTATGACATCTCAATTGCCGATGTCATATAGTTTAAGGTCACGTGGACAAACTCATAGCCCCTCTAGAGTCGTTCCATCGAAAATGCAACATAATGTTGAGCAATTGGAATTCGTTCGGGTTACATCACTCCCACTCCCGGATATTCCATCTAATAAACATCTTTGTTTGATTCATCAAATATTGTTGCATGATTCGCTGTTACTAGCTTGTTGTCAGTTTTCCATTTAAAGTCAGTTTTATTCACTGCCACTATCTTTCGTAAAAGATGGGTTGTTGGAGAGAGAAAGCATCTAGCGGATCGCGAATCGACAGGAACCTAGTTTTCGGATCAAAGTCAATGGAGATGTTCTGGTATGTAAATGTGGCTAAACATTATCGTGAATAGCATATCAAATTAGAACCAAGATTGTAACTGGTAACTGAAAACATCATGTTGTCCATTGGTCAGCGGACAGGACTTAACTGAATTTTCAACTACGATGTTGTCCGTCGTGTTTAAAGGTATGTCTTGCTTAAGAGGGTCAACTAGCATAGAACCATGTTCCAGTTATTGTCCTGTTTAATATTGTTACTTTGTAAAACGTAACCGATAATCACGTGAACAATGTTTTCAAGTGCCTGGATAGTTTACGAGTCAGAGAGATAGTTGTCCATTTTTATTTATCAAAGTATTCCACATTTTTATTTAAGTATACTTTTAAGTGGTCAACGTACGTCTTCGGTAAAACTAATTTTCATATTTGCAATAAACACTATGATTCACATTTGCTACATTTGTTCGTTGAATGCATATCCATATGTTTCTTCATTGATATACTCAAGGGACCACATTTCATCGACCAGAATTCTCCAACCAACTCTGCCTGGGCATACTTTTCCAGTTCTGTCCAATTTTCATTCATTTTTGTGACGTCTGTAGCCAATTTCCGGCTTCATGTATTACCTGGTCTTCCTTGTTTCTTTTCCTGATTTATCTGCCTGATGTATTCTGATTGGTTCTCTTCCACATTATGTTGTTGCTGATAGTGCCTGGCCAACGGATCTGAAATATTTTGAGTAGACGACCGGTGATAAATACTTGTATCCCCTGGATGACGCCTTCCGTATTTCTCCAATTTTCTGCTTCATACAACAGAAGTGTCTTGACATTTGAATTGAAAGTTGTGACTTTGGAGTTTTTTGACGGTTGTTTTGAGTTCCGAATGTGCTTCAATTGTTGAAATTCTATCTTCGTTTCGTCGATCTGCGCCTTCACATCTGGATCATGTACACTTTAATAATCAATCATGGTGCTCAGATAGATTCAGCTAGGTGATTCATAATCCGTTAAATTCCACATTGTTATTAAACTAGAATGTGTATTTATAAAGTGAATTAGTGGCGCTTGCTTTTACTCAAAATTAAACCCATTAGGTATGACTCCTGAACAAACTTATCCATCGTATTTCCAAATGTAAATTGATATATCGGCATTTTTCGACCGATATTTCACAGTGCAAGCGTTGAGCTGATGTTTTGAATACAATCGCTAAATTTTCACTGAATTATTCAAGTGATATTGTACATACTTTTTGTTATTCCAAATTTGTAATGAATGCATCATAATTATGTTTAAAAAAAGATTTGGTTTGTTAGGTTCTAGTCGAGTTGCGTTTATTATATGCCGGTCATCACAGAGGTAAGACTTCAGTATACACACTTTTCAAAAAATCGTTCCAAACTAACATTGAAATTTCAGAATCCGGCTTACACGAAAGGCAGAAGCAACAGGAGCACACATCAGTATACCGAAACATTGTATGAAGAAAACGTTGTACAACATTCTTATCTATCCTGGATTGCGACATCAATAATATTTCACGTTTCAAGACTTTCCTATCCTTCATTTGAAGTTCTATCATTTTTAATGTTTAAAATTGCAAATCACCACTGTAGTTTTGTATCACCTCAGTAGTGATCTTATCATTTCGAAATATTTCATGAACTACAAAGCATCTATTTGCAAGACATTTCAATACTCTCTCCTACTATTATGTAGTAGTTCGCAATGATTAATTGATTATGTAAGTTTATATTAGTTTAAATTTTATTCTTTCCGACTTTACATAAACAAAAAACATTGGATTGTTCAACTAACAGACTGCCATCTAATTGGCATGAACTCTGTATGCATGTGTGAAAGGTGTAAATTAGTGAAGAGTCTTGATGAAGATCTAAGCGATAAGAAATGTTAATTCGACACTGCACTCAACATGGATTTCGAACACTCGAGGATCTCAAAGACATGAATGATCATCAACACCCTCGTCTTTCTGCACGTAAGAAAATATTGCTGTTTAGTGTTCATCTTGTACTTTGCTTTCTTTGTCTTATGCTAAAGTCCTGGTGTAGGAAGTTATACAGCCGTGTATCATTTAACTCTTGTATTTTGTGTAAACGACTTGAACTGTAGTGATATATAAACTTGTATACTTGTCTCTTCGGTATGTTTGTGAACAGTAAACGTAAATCCGGTGTAGTTTAAAGTTCTTCGAAATCTCTCAATACAAAATCCGCCTGAATAATCTGCTCCTCTGACTTCTCTGTCATAATATACGATTGTAATGACTGAACGTAGTCATCATAGTGACCGAAAGCCAATTATGATAGATAACAGACAGGACGATGCAAGAATGTACCTTCATTTCTGTATGTATTTGTTTAAATTTGGTAAAATAATCAGGTTTTTTATTCAATAATAAAGACAGTTTTCTTGCTGCCCGTAACGATAAGCGTTTATTCTCTTGTTTGTGTAAACATCTACAATCCCTTTACTTACCTTTGTTGTAATTGCCTGAATTATCTGATGACATCTTTGCAAATACTTATATTTATGTCTGTTCAACGCAAATACCTCACTTAAGATGACATTCATAAAACCATTCACAATTGGCTTCTTCACATAAGTTACCTTGCCGAATTTATAATTTATAACTCTGTCAATCGTACCGTGCTGTTGTTCGTTGCTTGCTCTGTGTTGAGATGAAATAACGTCTTGACATAGCATCGCATTACATATCGCTGTGGGAAATGATAATGGTGGTTATCATGATTAAGAATATTTAAGGACTTGATATTATCTTGAAACCATTCAACAACCAATTTTAACAAAAGATATTGTTCTATCAAGAATGTTACATTTATTTTCAGCAAAGAATCAATTGATTTGTCAAATATTATTCATAACTTGAACAGAAATTTCTATTACAACAATAATAATGACATATCATCTTTCTAGTAAACAACTAATTTGCAACTCAACAGGTACAGAAACAAAACGAAATTGAAAATCTTAATATATGAAAAAATGTTGAAGACAAAATCGTCATTTGTTTGAAGAGCGACTGCAATCAAAAAAATATTACATAAGAGTACATATCAGTCAAAAGAAAATGATATTCGTCAAAGGTGTGTGAAATAAAGTACAATGATTAAATGACAATTTAGACCATGAATTCATTATAAATGATATCATATATTTCATTTTGAAATGGTGTGGTAGGAAACTTAAAAACTCTCACGAAATGCAATAAATAAAAACTTACGGAGAATATTTTTCTATAAAAAAACGGAAGCGAAAAAAAGCGACAATTAATAAGATATTAAATAGCATGGTCTCTGAAAATTCGTTTAACATAGGTAATGAAACATTAAATGTCGGCATCCACAGTGAATCCTCTCTATCAAATACTCGCTCTCAATCAGCTGTGCAACATTATAATTTTACTTCGACAAGCAAAACGCATATACTTTAAGATACATTACACTACAGATTTTGTGCACTGCTGCTCAACATCTAAGTAATCGTTTCCTACACGTAAACAAACGCTGAGCAATATCAACTAACTTGCGATATAACCATATCATTTTGAAAATGTATGGAAAATGTTCAAATAATTTAACTTAAATTTATAAAACATTTACTCACTATAACACTCATCTAAATCATACAATATGTGTGCGCAGCAAACATAAAAATCCGAAAACCAATCACACAGTCGAAAAATTTCATGTTATAATATGTATTGAATAATCTAAATGTTGGCAACAGCAATCAGTTCTCTGTAACAAATACTCGCCATCAGCTATCTACGCAACAATCTCTTCGACGCTACATATCTATTTTCCCTCTGTTGAATATATCATTCTATCACCAAAAAGAATGATTTCCTGAAAGATCCACACAATCAACATCATCTACTGTCTTTCATTGACGAGTAAGCATGCATCATAGAGTGACATAGATGGAACATCGTGGAGATATCGTAGAAATCACAACATGTTTGTTCGATAGATTAGGATTGTCACTGATAATCTATTTGGTTGCATAGATACGCAATCAACTAAAAAAGACTGTTACGCGAGCTATCGGCAAATCATCATTTTTGTGTTGTACTCGTGGAGGTCTCAGTTATCGTATCATCTTTGTACGAAAATCCAAAGCTATATATATAGTTTTTGTTATCCTCAACGCATGATGTTGAAAGTTTGCAAAAATTTAATTGAATTTTATTATGTTTTGGTGTACGATAAATTTCACCTCAGCATACCCAAGCTTAAGCAAAGCAGACAAGAATATAAAATAGTAAATCTCAATGTATCGAAACTACATTCAACCATACCTAATAGAACATTGAAATGTCGGCATCAACAGTGAATTCTCTCTATCGAATTCTCTATATCAAATACTCGCTCTCAAGCAGCTGTGCAACAATATCTTCTATGCCATGTCTCTGTTCTCATCACGATGGATTCATCATTCTCCTATCACTGTGAGTGTGTTCTTGCGAGATCCCGCACAATCAACGATTCATACCGTTTCTCACTGACCAACTCATATGTAGCATGACGTGACTTTGATGTAAAATAACATAGGTTGATCAGTAGTCACATAGTGTCGAATCGATAGAATTGCAGTGCGTACAATATTCATGTTAGGTCGGTAGATAATTTTACTTCGACCAGCAAAACGCATATACTTTAAGATACATTACACTACAGAATTTGTGCACTGCTGCTCATCATCTAAGTAATCGTTTCCTACACGTAAACAAGCGCTGCGCAATATCAACTAACTTGCGAAATATCCGTATCATTTTGAAAATGTACCGAAAATTTTTATGTAAATGTGACTTAAATTTTTATAAAAGTTCACTTACTGAAACATGGAACTTTATCACAGATAAAAAAAATTTCATTATATAATATATACTAAATCGTCCGAAATCCTTAACAAAAAATAATCTTCTGTAACAAATACTTGCCATCAGCTATCTACGCAACAATCTCTTCGACGCTACATATCTATTTTCCCTCTGTTGAATATATCATTCTATCACCAAAAAGAATGATTTCCTGAAAGATCCACACAATCAACATCATCTACTGTCTTTCATTGACGAGTAAGCATGCATCACAGAGTGACATAGATGGAACATCGTGGAGATATCGTAGAAATCACAACATGTTTGTTCGATAGATTAGGATTGTCACTGATAATCTATTTGGTTGCATAGATACGCAATCAACTAAAAAAGACTGTTACGCGAGCTATCGGCAAATCATCATTTTTGTGTTGTACTCGTGGAGGTCTCAGTTATCGTATCATCTTTGTACGAAGATGCAACGCAATATTTATAGCTTTTGTTATCTTCCTCACATGACGTAAATTGAGTTAAACGTTGGCATAAATTTTATTGAAGTTTTTTTTTTACGGTGTACGACACGTTCCACCCCAGTAGATCAATGTGTAAAGAAAGGAAACGAAATTAAGCGATAACAAATCTCAATGTCGCGAAAATACATTTAACCATATTTAATAAAACATTGAAATGTCGGCATCAACAGTGAATTCTCTCTATCGAATTCTCTATATCAAATACTCGCTCTCAAGCAGCTGTGCAACATTATTTTCGATGCCATGTCTCTGTTCTCATCACGATGGATTCATCATTCTCCCATCACTGTGAGTGTGTTCTTGCGAGATCGCGCACAACCAGCGATTCATACCGTTTCTCACTGACCAACTCATATGTAGCATGACGTGACTTTGATGTAAAATAACATAGATTGATCAGTAGTCACATAGTGTCGAATCGATAGAATTGCAGTGCGTACAATATTCATGTTAGGTCGGTAGATAATTTTACTTCGACAAGCAAAACGCATATACTTCAAGATACATTACACTAAAGAATTTGTGCACTGCTGCTCAACATCTAAGTAATCGTTTCCTACACGTAAACAAGCGCTGCGCAATATCAACTAACTTGCGATATAACCGTATCATTTTGAAAATGTATGGAAAATGTTCAAATAATTTAACTTAAATTTATAAAACATTTACTCACTATAACAGTCATCTAAATCATACAATATGTGTGCGCAGCAAACATAAAAATCCGAAAACCAATCACACAGTCGAAAAATTTCATGTTATAATATGTATTGAATAATCTAAATGTTGGCAACAGCAATCAGTTCTCTGTAACAAATACTCGCCATCAGCTATCTACGCAACAATCTCTTCGACGCTACATATCTATTTTCCCTCTGTTGAATATATCATTCTATCACCAAAAAGAATGATTTCCTGAAAGATACACACAATCAACATCATCTACTGTCTTTCATTGACGAGTAAGCATGCATCATAGAGTGACATAGATGGAACATCGTGGAGATATCGTAGAAATCACAACATGTTTGTTCGATAGATTAGGATTGTCACTGATAATCTATTTGGTGGCATAGATACGCTTACTTACTTACTTACGCCTGTTACCCACAATGGAGCAGAGGGCGCTCACCAGTTTTCTCCAAACAACTCTGTCCTGGGTTTCCCTCTCCAGTTCTGTCCAATGTTTGTTCATTCCTCTCATATCTTTCTCTTTTTGTCGGCGTTGTATGTTCCTTGGCCTTCCTCTTTTTCTTTTGCCTTGAGGGTTCCATGTGAGGGCTTGTCTTGTGACGCAATTAGGTGCTTTTCGTAGTGTATGTCCTATCCATTCCACCGCTTCTTCCTGATTTCCTCTTTCACTGGAATCTGACTTATTCTCTCCCACAGTTCGTTGTTGCTGATGGTATCTGGCCAACGAATACGAAGTATTTGCGTAGACAACTGTTAATAAATACTTGTAATTTCTGGATGATGGCTTTGGTAGTTCTCCATGGTTCCGCTCCATACAGTAGAACTGTCTTGACATTTGTATTGAATATCCTGATTTTGGTTTTGATTGAAAGTTGTTTGGAGTTCCAGATATTTTTCAACTGTAGAAATGCAGCGCTTGCTTTGCCAATCCGCGCCCACACATCTGCATCCGATCCACCTTTCCCGTCGATGATGCTGCCAAGATATGTAAAGTTGTTAACGTCCTCGAAAGCATCTCCATCAAGCGTGATTTGGTTGGTGCATGTTGTTTTGCATCGGAGAATTCGGCTTTTTCCTTTATGTATGTTGAGACCTACTGCTGCAGAGGCTGCTGCTACACTGGTCGTCTTCTCTTGCATTTGTTGTTGAGTGTGCGATAGAAGAGCCAGGTCATCTGCGAAGTCCAGATCGTCCAGCTGCGTCCTAACTGTCCAGTTGATACCGTGCTTCCCTCCAGATGTTGACGTCTTCATAATCCAGTCGATCACCAGGAGAAAGAGAAAGGGTGAGAGTAAGCAACCTTGCCTGACACAGTCAACTAAAAAAGACTGTTACGCGAGCTATCGGCAAATCATCATTTTTATGTTGTACTCGTGGAGGTCTCAGTTGTCGTATCATCTATGTACGAAAATGCAACGCAATATTTATAGCTTTTGTTATCTTTATCACATGACGTAAATGGTGTTAAACGTCTCCAACAATTTTATTGAATTTTATTATTCCATGACTCACCATATGCGTCATCTATCCATTGAATGCGTAGGCAGATAAACAAAAATACCCGATTATGAATCACATGTTATTGATGTATTTTCATATCAGTTATGCGGTATCAGTTTTCCACTATTTGATTATCGGCTTAGTTATTTTATTTGTAGTAACATACATTCTTATTCGTCATGTATAAAATTCAATGGTCATCACTTTACATCTGTTTTCTAATGTCAAAATTAGTATTATATCTTCAAGCGTAATATGTCCTTCTTCAAATTGAACAATAATGTGTCACGATTGAACAAGCCCACCTAATATGCCGTAGATCAGGAGGTAGTCTTATCATATGTAATGGTAATAATTACTCCGTGGCTATCAGTGTATTTAGTTGCAGCAGCACGTTCACTATCACAAATGTTCTAACTACGCCCCATAAACAACTTAGTTATCTTAGAGATAACCCTCAATCTCTAAAATATCGCCCTAGTAATTCAGGAAACATCACCATACATTCAAACATCCACACACGCATCAGATTTTAGATCACAAATATACATTTCATGAATACTGTAATGAACAAATTGTACAAGCAAAACGGCTATCAATAAAGACAAATTTCTACAATGTTGCATTTGTTCGTTGGAAGTCCGAAAAATCATTTATTTCAACTGTTAAGACTAAGACACACAACATATGAGATGATGTGACTATGACCTGTTTTCTTTCAAAATAAGCAGTGGACACATTATGAGGAGTAGATGCCCTCACACTATGGCTAATAGTCAGTCTGGAAACATGAACAGGTTGATCACCAGCATGGCAAGGTATACGCTCATCCAATTCAATGCAAATTACATGACCTACATCTCAAACTATCATTTCTCACTTTCAACATTTGGTCTCCTGACGCAAATAATATTACACATTTTGTCATCACACACTATATTTCAAATATTACTATTCCATATTTTAAATGATATAATACAACCGGAAGAGAAAATATAACTTACAATCACACTTATCTTTAAATCAAAAAAAATTATATTACAAAATATAAAATATACGGTATAGTTGTGTGCGAAATTGAAAATGTGATGAAAAATCTATCATTTAACAAGTGACTTTTGAGACGTACTGTAAATTTACTTTAACAAATACTACCTACATATCGTTTTTGAAACAAATCCATCAGCGCTACACATCAGCCAACTTCACATTTTAATACATAAAATTTCTACCATTTTGCATCTGTTCGTCAGAAGTCTGAAGAATCATCTATTTCAACTGTCGAGACTAAGACAGACAGCATATGAGACGATGTAATTATAACCCATGAAAAACTATGCAAATCATATGGCGTACATCTCAACCCCTGATTTATCACCATCAAACTTTGGTCTTACAAACCGAATGGTAACATTCAAGGTATTGACGCACATACAAATTGAAACACTAAACTTTCAATTTTTAATTGATTTAATACCACATTAATTAGAAAATATACTCACTCTCACAATCGGCTTTTGTATGGGATGTTTATATTTCGCAAAAAAATAATTGGACAATTAGTTACAGGCTGCTGTGTGTGTTATTTTATCATCTGACATTCACTATTTAATTGTTCTGTGCTACAGTAAATCTGCCAATACTAATAATAGCTTTTTGTTGTCTGTTGAAAAACCGATTCACAGACACATGTGTTCTTTCTTATTGTGAAGATTTATCATCCTACCGAACCGAAATTTGTTCTTGGAACTTTCGGCCATCAACATCACTAAACATCACTATTCAGCTTGTCTGCCAATCTGAGGATGTGACATTGATGTAAATTGGTTAAGATGGATAAATATTACCATTGTACTTTGATGGAACCTCTCTCTGACCACTACTTGTTATTCATCAGTCATATATAAGTTGACTAAGAACAAAACAGACCCATACCCTACACATTCACTTCACCTTTGAACATCTCAGTGGTCGCCTTCATTGTTTCGGTGCCTGCACCTCAGATTTACCAGCATCGTGCATCCACATGTGCGGATTCAAATGTTTATAAATGGGTTATAAAAAAAATGAAATCGCGAAATCATGAGATTTGGCTTACAGATACACCTGTCCTCTAAATGACGTGAAAATTATTTGCATTGATAATTAAAAATTTATTGATAACATGTTGCTAAAAACCATATCTATAATCTATAATTCACCATAAAATCGCAAGCGATTTAGTGAATTCACATTAAAAAATATTTGTTACCAGGCATCCGTGCAACAAATACATCATTTCTATAGTCAACTACATTTTCAAGAAACTAAATTCCCACTTTATTGCACATGTTCCTCAATTGTCTGCACAATTATTCATATAACTTCATGTGACTTCGATTGAATTCCATACTGATCATACAGTCGATGAATTATGATGAGTCGATGGCATCACATTATGACTATTAGTCGGTCTAGGTGTATGGAGAAGCTGACCTGCAGCATCGCCAATCACACACGTATTCGAAACCATGCAAATAAAGAGGCTCGCATATTAACATTTAAGTTGTCACCTTCAACATTTGATCCCATGAAATAAATATTACCTCCAAATGTGTTATCAAAATCATAAAATCTCAAGTATCAGTATTTGATCTTTTTGAGTGATAGAACACAAAAAATAATATAAAATATAACTTACCATCAGAGTGGCCTTTATATTACATAATTTTATATTGCATTTTAAGAAAAAAAAAGATAAATAATGACATGATTTTAAAATGATTGTTGTACAATCCATCATTCACTAGGCGTTTGTTGGCTTTTACGGGTGTATTCGCTGTAACAAATACTTGCTAATAGTCCTTTGTTCTTTGAATCAGATAACTTCACTTTCATCAAACTAAATTTCAACAATATTACACGTGTTTTTTCAGAATTCTGAACAATTACCAACATCAAAAGTCACAATTTAACGAGCAGTCGTATGAATTCATGTGATTTCAACCAAATTCTAAACTGATTTTCAATATTTGATTAGTGGATATAAAGTATACTGTGACGTCTACTGATATGTTTATAGTTTGAAGAGTATTTCTATGACATTTGAATAATAACATCAACGCCTTATCTATAATCTACCGGTTCATTCAAATTTGCCTGGTCTAAATCTCATCCATTCGAATAATGGCTTTAAAATATGAGCATCTGACAGCTAGCAATCGGTTTCGGAGTGTTGCCGCCTCTTCAATCTTGAACATCACTTTCAACTGTGGTCACAAATCAGCAACTAATTTTTAATTCATATTCTTTAACATTTTGCTTTTATATTTGTGATCATTATTTTAGACCTGAGAGTTTATTGATCGGTTTTATTTTAGTTTATCCAAGATGAAATCTTTTGACCACTTTAAATAAGCTGTTAACGGTTGAGATTATTTCTGTAAAGATTAGAGGGTTCGCCTGTATTGCATAACTTTAAGAGGAAGCCCATGTAGTCAAAAAGAAATGTACTGACAAGAGAATTCGCTATTTATCATCACCAAAATATCTGAACTCATGATTATCTGTGTTTCTACTAATCTGAAACATTTGTCTTAGTCCTAAATATGTATATAATGTTGGATGAGACAATGATATTTCTATTGCTTTGAATATCTATTGAGATAAAGAGTCCACCTAGATTACCGTTTACTTCTGCCTGTATGCTTAGAATTTGAAGCATCAGAGAATGACATTGCGTCATTAGGCAAGCGGGATTATCGATATAGTTTTATAAAAAGTAACTTCAACTAATAATCTACTAGAATAGACTTCAATTTCACTTTCTACTTACCGGTTATGTCAGACTGAATGGAAACAGCAAACATGGTAGTGACGGCCAACAATAACCAGAATTTCATCTTAGTCATTTGAGTTACTCAGTTGAGACTGTGTTATGCGAACTGAAGAATAGTTCTTGTAAAGAACTTATTTATACTTTTTGGATTCATATACCTTAATCATAGATAATTGGATGTGGAGTGAAAGACCAATAGATGTGAATATTTAAATGATTGCACTAACAACGAACCAATAAACGTTTAATGATTTACTGAATGAATTCATACCACGAATATTTAATGATGGTTTATCAAGTGATTGGTGTATATCATAAACCGGAAACTGGCCATTAACGATGATCAAGAGTGCTCAGAAGACAAAATTAATATTCAACAATCAAAGACGAAAAAATTGTAATATTTGTCATAAGATAGAGTTATAAATCAGTGAAATTGTCATTCAGATTAGTGAACGTGATGAAAATTGCGGTTCCAGATATTCTAAAAATAGTTATGCTAAGATTACCATGGTAGAAGTGGTCAGTCAGTTGCAACGTAGAACTTCGTACGTATGTACATAAGTTGATGTTGCCATGCCACATTAGCACAGAGAGACAGATGTCAAGTCAGTTCCCATAGCGATAAAGATAGAAGAGGTATTAATGGTAATGAAGAAGACTTGGGTTTGAAGATATTATTCAAGGAGTATAATTAGGTGAAATAAGGTAAGAAAGACAAAGGTGAAGGTGCTGACGAATCCAGAAGATTACAATTCGAGAGAGCTCAACGAATGGATGCAATTGCGCCATTGAAAACGATTTCGAGACATTTCGTTCAAGGTCTCTAACTTTCGTCTCGCGGACCCCAACCAGGTAGTCTACATCTACCAACATGAGTCAGTCCACTAGTCAGTGACTTCATGGATTTGTGTCTTGTTTTGGTCTGGCCGCCCCCTAGCTCTCTTTTAACCTACTCCTACACCACAGGTAGAAGTGGTAGCATTATATAAGTAATAATCAAGTCAAATGAAAAGACAAAAGTAGTTGTAGTAGTGGAGGTAGTTGTAATAGTGGAGGCTTTAGTGGTCTTATTGGCTGTAGTCGAAAGCAGTAGTAGGAGAGTTTAGAAAAGACACGTCAACCAATACTGCATTTGTCGGTAAGATACATAAATCAATGTGAATGGTAACAGATCAATAGTAGGATATATAGGTTGTGATCTGATTACGACGATCATTTTCAGTTTATAATCAGTCAGTATGTTCTTGCATTATGACAAGATGAAAAACCAAAGCGTAAATTTATATATATATATATATATATATATATGATTGCACAATTCGGTGGCAAAAAGTAAAATAAAACTGGCAATTAATTAGCATAAGGTGCAACAGCTTGAAATACAAACTAAGTGAATAAAATTGTTACGTCCAATTTTTTGCTCCTTGATATTTAGAAGCACTGTGTGTCGATCTATTTGCAATTCACGAACCCAACAATTATATCAAAACGAAACTCCAAAGTAGGTACCAAAGTTTATGGTTAATTCACAGATAATCGACCAAAATGACGTTTGTTTATTACAAATAGAACAACACATATAAGCGAACAATATTGTTTTCGATTAGATCGTCATCAGGCTTTACTCTAATATACATGAATATTTATATGAAAATATTAAACCAATCAAGGCAATTTGAGTGATAATCACAATGAAATGAAAAAGATTACGTAACTACATCTAATAGGCAAAAGATCAAGTGGATAATAGAAAAACAGGTGTACTGATAGTAGTAAGTAAATTTATAAAATGTGATAACTAAAGTAGGTCAAGGGTGGATGAATAGAATTCAAATAATCATCAAAAACATTACGTAATAAGCAAATGTGTAAAAATAAAATAAAATAAAAAATCAAAAAATAATAAAAATATTTCAATCGTTAGTTACGTCATATCCGGCCACGGAAGAGATAGGGGTGTCACGAATTTCTTCTGAACACATAAATTAGGGTTGAATGTGCGTATTCCTATGGCTTCTGCAATGTGTAGAAGACGGGATCGAACTCCGTTGGGAAATGATGGAGGTATACGATAGATCACCCGAAATGATCTAGATTTATCTACAATGTGACCACTATCTACCAGGTGTGCTAAGATAGAACTGCGTATTGTTTTTGACTGACCCTTCGTAAACCATGCTGGGAGATGTTCACTCATTCGTTGTGTAAGTTGCCTGGAAGTACGCCTGATATAGCTATCTCCATAGGAGCAGCTGAATTTGTAAATGCACATAGAGGAGGCCAGCTCAGGTAACTTATCCTTCGTTTGAGTAGACATAGCAGGTCGACTGGAGAAAGTCAATGCAAGTTTTGCAGCGTTGAATGTTCTGTTAATTACTCTTCTTAATCTTTCCTGCGGAGTATCGCAGGCCACATCTCCGTTGAATTGTAGCTTCATAAACAAAGGCTTCTTTCGGGCGGTCGAAACCACCGACTTCTTTTTTACGGCAAACATATACTTCTTAATGAATGCGCTTGGATAACCAATCTCGGTTAGTTGATACAGGAGAATAACATCAATATCATTCAATAGTTACATCGCGCTTTATTGTAAAAAGACCATTTTTAGTCCACGGATATGAGGGCACTGAGACTCAGCATCATGAATACCCGTGAGTTAAAACACCCTCTCTAATTTGTGATGTAACGATATATGAGTTTGTAATACGTTTGCATAAACATATTATTATAAGATTAAATCTTTGTACAAATTGCCGAAAAGCACAGACACTAATAGCTCTATATTTCAAAATATAAAAAAAAAACATAGTTACAGTAGAACGACGAAAAATTAAGAAAGATAATATCAGTCACCACAGATAGAAAGAAAGATTGAAAATATAAATCATAACCTTCGAAGATGAGCCAGCTAAAACGATTATTATAGAATCAGGAAAAAAATTAGAGCTGGAAGTGAGTAATCATAGATAATCACACATGCAGATTCCAAAAGAAGCACAAAATATTAGCGAAAGTAAACGCACAAATGAAGCCATTTCGAAAAAACTCATCTGAATAAAAGTGTGTACAGTTTATTCATATGTTGCAGCTGGAACACTGATTTCCGTTTCTTATCACTTGATGTATGAATCTGTGTGGATTCACTCAATCAACGTATTACTCCGTATTACTCCGTTCGCGATTTGCTGTCTCATTCACTAGGAAGCATTCATAACTTATCTGTAACCTAATGAATGCTTGTGAATATCATGAACACAACTACCATGACCTAACTGCTAGTAAGATAATAAGGAATCCTTGCTTTCACATCTATTGAAGACAGAAATGTACCTATTACAATGCCTCGTGGTTAAGCATCTCTATACGGAAATAAATAGATCATACCTCTTGTGTGTATTTGTGGAGGACGTCAAAATAAAGCCTGGATCGACGACTGTCCTGTTGATGCATTACATGCGTCATTCGTGTATTCAGCTATCATTGAATATTGTATTTGTACCACTTCATATAGTGATTACTGCCATATGTTTATGACTTCCCGTAGAAGTCACATTTTCGTAAATGTTGACTTATTCAATCGTGACAGTCGGATTTACTAAAATAGGCTATTTCGAATGACGCGTTCAGTCAGTTCCAAGAATGATGCATTCAATAAATGCTGAATGGATGTGTGAACTGGAATAATTTATCAAGGTAATGACCGATATCACCCAGTTCTCACAGTCAGTTCACTAAATATGTCATATGCAGATGATTATTCCATCGAAGGTAATTGATATACCATCCACTGCCAGTAACATGGTACTTTTTTTTTAAATATGATGTTAGACAACTTCATCTAATAATTCCCAAAATCGAACTCTCAAACACTGACTAGTTCAACTGTGACAGTCGAATTTTCGAATATATTCACGATTGAAGAACACATTTGGCAAACAATTTCATGACAAGTAGTAGATATCCCAATATTGTGGTGAAAATATGTAACTCAAAGTGATCTTGCTATCGTTGAAATATTATGTATACTCAAAATCACATGAACGCAGTACAGGTTAGTGAAATAACACTCTCCCTGATAATTTATAAATTATTTCCTGTTATTAAAAAGGAGATATGACACAACGTATTTTAAGAAGCTTTGCGACGTGGACGCCAAAATTCATACAGTGACGTTTAGTAGTGGGATGTGAACAGCGCATGATTTGAAGTAGACCAGTAATCAAAAGGGCTTTCGTCGGCTTGACTTCGCTAATATTTGCTACCATACTCACTCACAGAATCTCATTCCGTTATCTATGTGCCTTGAAAAGAATACAACAAGCAATTCCTTCTAGGTACTGACAACTGCATTCACAAATAAAATTTTCAAAATAATGTGTTACAAACATGTACTTGCATATCACCTTATTATCGTGATTATGTTACCCCATTTTTTTTCATGTTTTTCTAACTTGGTTTGATCAAGTTGGCTATGGTGGTGATACTTGACATTCACACATGTATATCGTGATAACTTTTCTTTGCCCTCTTCTCGAAATTATATTTCTGAAAGCTTGTTTGTTCTTTACATATGAACTCATATTACTATTAGTAGTATAGTTTTGCTTTCTTTATTATATTTCGATCATGTTTGTCGATATCGTGACGCGTTCCTTTTGCTCAACTTGATTTTTACAAATAAACAACTTCAAAGAAACATACTGTTAAGATAAATGCAAACTTCGCAAAGTGATATGATATTTATCATCAATTTTCAATTTTTAATAGAACAAATACTTTTCGTCCAAATAGTTTTGGATCAACTTCTAGTTATTATCAATGCTTGATATATTCATCATTTTCACATTCACTATTGGCATATTTCGTAGCAATATTAAAATTTAAAAATGCAATTTTCAGAGCAAAGAATGAGTGTAGATGGATTTTCTACCGTAGCAGTTCAATTTGTTTCCAGTAAGTGTAAGTCGAACGCACCCCTCTCCTAGTCCAGTATCAGAACACAATAATTCTAGGAGAAAGTGGTCTATATTATGTTAGAATGGAAATACAAACCAATACCTGACTTTTGATACACTTTCCAAGTCCCAATTACTCTGATGAGTATCCGAGTTCAAAAAGAATAAGTGATGCTAGATCCAACCGCAACAGTATCAAATCCAAATATGACTGCAGCCATATTATATCAAATTTAAACAACATGTGTACAGTTCAGAAGCAAACATAAAAACTTCAATATAAGTACAAAATATAGAAATAATAACAAAATCCAATGATAAAATCTCAAATTGGAATCAAATAAAATACCAAAATGTCAACAGAAAGTCCGTCATGTCATGACAAAAATATATAAACATGGAGTGATTTTCCAAAAAACAAGACATTGAAAAACGTTTCTACAGTAGGCTCAATGTGTGCTGACAGTATTTCGAGCCACTGTTCTCTAACCATTTTAGATTCCGCTGTCTGAGTTCATTTCAAAGAGTGCAGGCACGTGATGTGGTGGCTATGCTTATCACCTATCAGGAAAGGACGCGAAAACAATGTCCTCAATCGATCCTCCCTGCCCGATACGATCGTAGACGTCCGTTTCCTATGAACTGAAGACCACCTCATCGACAGCAGCAATATGGTCTCCATGTAAGGATTTAAAAACATGAGCATACATCTACTGCCGGTTCGTGATGCGGCGAATCTGGAATTTAGCCTCTAGTGCCACAAACAAGACACTTGGATCGAGCGGAATCAGAGCAACATGTCAAAAAATTATAACCTGCAATTGAGTACCTGTTACACTATCTTCATTTGTCATTCCGTCCACCACTTTTGAAAGTTGTTGCGAATAAAGTACATGTAATAAAATATATCGATATATCATAAGCAACAACTATTAAAATAGTGTGAAATGTGTATAGGAAAATAACAGAACGCCATAATTAACTTCATGTTGGCAGATTTGGCGGCAGTTGATGCGTAACCATAGCCGTCTGACACCGATGTAACGAATTGAGACTACTTATCGCGAGATAACTAAGTTAAATCTGGTTAAGGCCGAAAATCAAAAGACCAGCTGTGATGCGAAGAAGGGATGGATTGATTGATTATCTCGTGATATCAAAAAAATATCAAGATAGCAATACAAATGCAAATGAAACCACCGAGGCAACCGAGCAATGTTAGCAACACGTGACGCGCGTAAGTATTGCTTTTTATACAGTTAAATCAAAGGAGGATAATATAACACTGCTCGATACAACTGGGTACAATAACAAAAGTTTCAATTTCACCTGATGCATTCTCTTTGTAAAAGATTTTTCACTACATGTAAACAGCCATAAGCCTGAAGATCTGCACGAAAATACAGCCATGACTCAGAAAATACCTAGACAAATTATTATAATCATAATATTATTATTTTAATTTCTCTTCAAATAACAACATAATACAAGATGCATGCCAATCTACAGACAAGATCAAAATGTCAAGATTGCTAACGTATGTTTTGTAAAACGTTCAATTACTGAAATATTTCACATGATACACTGGCTTGATATAGATGGCTAAATTTTTTCACATGAAGTTCTCGATAATCATCCGCACTCCATGAGGTACAAGGCGAACGACTAGCGCGAGTTACAAGTGTTGCCTTACGACGAACTACTGATGACTGCGAAATAATACAAGTTGGAGCGACGTCGGTATTTAAGAAGAATTGAGGTCAGCGTGGTACCTCCTTTTGTGATGTAAGGCTCTCTGACGTTTAATGGTAGATTTTAAATGCTGTTCTTCATTCCACACTCTGTTCTTTGCACATCTTATCGGAAAACACTTTCTCTAACAGCACCCAGCTAAAACAAGCCAGACCACTATGGCTTCTGTATCCAGGTAGTATATCACATTTACTTACTTACTTATTTACATACATACTTACTTACTTACTTGCTTACATACTTACTTATTTAATTACTTACTCACTTCCGCCTGTCATCCGCAATCCTTTCATATCTTTCTCTAATGTAATGTATACTTTGGCCTTCCTCTTTTCCTTCTGACTTGAGGGTTCCATGTGAGCGCTTGGTTCGTGACGCAGTTAGGTGCTTTTCGTTGTGTATGTCCTATCCACTTCCACCGCTTCTTCTTGATTTCCTCCTCCACTGTAATCTGACTTATTCTCTCCCACAGTTCGTTGCTGCTGATCGTGTCTGGCCAACGAATACGAAGTATTTGCGTAGACAACTGTTAATAAACACTTGTATTTTCCGGATGATGGCATTGGTAGTTCTCCATGTTTCCGCTCCATACAGTAGAACTGTCTTGACATTTGTATTGAAAATCCTGATTTTGGTTTTGATTGAAAGTTGTTTGGAGTTCCAGATATTTTTCAACTGTAGAAATGCAGCCCTCGCTTTGTCAATCCGCGCCCACACATCTGCATAGGATCCACCTTTCTCCTCGATGATGCTGCCCGGATATATAAAGGTGTTACCGTCCTCCAGGGCACCTCCATCAAGAGTGATTTGGTTGATACATGTTGTGTTGCATACAGTACCTGAAGTGTACTATGAGTAAATGTTCAGTCACTCTTTTCGGTGGTTCTGGTTTATCTGTCCACGTTGCAGAGTAACCGAGACATTGCCGAAACCACAGGACCGACAAGAAATAAACCTTAGAGCCTCAACGGACAAACATAAATCGCCTGGCACTAAACCAGTGAAACAGGCAACAGTCTGATGTACAGACTTGTTGTTGACAAGTAGGTGTTTATTCTTGTATACGTCCTTATTCTTCTTCTGTCACTTACAAAATATCATTCTCGAATCTGTTAAACATATTGTCTCAATAATACTGAGAACAAACTGGCCAAGTGACAACTGTTCCTGGATCTCATAAAATTCACCATGGTCTCTTTACACAGCACTTGATGGCCATATAACATGTTGTCGAAATCCAGGTGGGATTATTGTGGATGTAGAGTAAAATATCTGCATTTGTTCAGACTGATCTCACATCATTATTAACCTATTCGAAGTACATTGTTAATGTCAGCAAATCTGTTGCTCCATCGATGTATCCTTTTCAATTGATGATGATAATTTTGAACAGGTAATTCCCACATTTCTTGATGATGATAAAAGAACCAGCGAACCATGTACACCAAGGTCAATAATGGATCAAAAATTAAATACTTTGTCGATAAAGTCGTGAAAGAACTCAAACCGTCACCCAGAAGCATTCCACGAGGTAGTGTTTATGATTCGGATCACTCAACTGAAAAATCTCCTCTAGGTATCCTATTCCTAAGAAGACCAGTTTGCTAAATCAGAATAAGAGAAAAAGACGTCCCAAGGTTCAGTCGACGCAATCTGTCGCACAGAATTTTTATATGGATGATTGTATGGCCGGCTCCAAATCAATCAAAATCAGTGACTCCGCTTTTTAATGCGATTTCTGTTATAAATTTCTCTGTTGCCTGTGCGACATACAGTACCTGAAGTGTACTATGAGTAAATGTTCAGTCACTCTTTTCGGTGCTTCTGGTTTATCTGTCCACGTTGCAGAGTAACCGAGGCATTGCCGAAACCACAGGACCGACAAAAAATTAACTTTAGAGCATGAACGGACAAACGCAAATCGCCTGGCACTAAACCAGTGAAACAGGCAACCAGGGCAGCCAACACCACAGTCATAACACCGACAAAATTGCGGGTAGTTGTACATCCCCCAGTATCTGTAAACAATATGGAACAGTGGGTAAATGTGAAGAAACGGAATGGTATCACCTAAACTCACAAATGTACCACATTCGGGGACATTTGACTAAACTCACTTACTGAGTGGGACAATATTGCAACTTCCAATCCTTCGGTTTGATCGAGTACTCTGAGCTGAAGATTTTGATACTCCAACTCTAAATCTCAGCAATCAGCGTAGATATCACACTGGTTGATTACAAAAACGAATCGGCGCAGGCATCAGAAGCATGCGCTTAGAGAGCATGTATGCAGTCCTACTGGATGGACTAAGGAGGGAAAGTCCTCAAACCTGGATTATTTGTTAACGAATAACCAGCTTCTGGTCGAGGACTTTCACGATCATGCATCAATAGCAAGTAGTGATCATGGAACATTCTTGTTTCGCATGGTCATAAGCGAGACACTTAGGCAGGATGAAAGCGAGTCCTAGCTTTGCCACACCAGGGCGAATTACGCGCTTGAGAGAGAACCTTCTACATTCGTCGTGGCCACAGGAGCGATGGAGTCTGACACGCAAAAATAGAAGAACACGGGTTAGGCACGGCACTGAATGCTTGTTACAGGCAAACAAGGAAGGCTGACACAAGTGGAAGTTATTTTCAAAGGTTCTCGATCTTAATTCTCACTAGGCAATGAGAAACAGATGCAAT
This sequence comes from Schistosoma turkestanicum, assembly GCA_944470395.2. NCBI lineage: Eukaryota > Metazoa > Platyhelminthes > Trematoda > Strigeidida > Schistosomatidae > Schistosoma > Schistosoma turkestanicum. Next base: position 39,080,194 of record OX103972.1, on the reverse strand, counting down.
ACCAAGAATGGAAGTGACAATAGACGCTTACAGATGAAACTAGCTGCCGAAATATACTCAAACTCTAAGCATCTGTTTAGGTTCGAGACAAAAAGTAAAACCTACGGATCAGGGTTTGTGTTCTCCCTGAATGTCTCCTCGTGCCTCAATCTCCGTTAGGTAACCACTGAAATACTTCACACGAGCTTGAACTATATGGGGACGAAGTCTGGGAAAATGCAACTCTTTACTTTATGTGAAGGTAACTTGGTGCTATCACCCCTGAACTATTCTTAATGCCGTTTAAGACATACGCACGACCGCACCTTCAGATTCACAGAGTCGTCGCATTTTCTCTCCTTAAAATAGGCTTGGGCTCGGCACTAATCCCGAAGGTTCTAACGGTGGAGTCGCGAAATATGGCAGCAACCGATTAACCACAACAAAGGTGCCATCATGTATTTTATTTAACACCGACATGAAATACCACCTTACGGACAAACTAGTGGGTTTCACGCACTCACATCATTGAACACGATGGGCATTCTATACTCAGGGAGCAATAAATGTGAATGACATGCCTCCCCCATTATCTTTAAATGTGAAGTGCTTATGTTCATCAATGAGGCATAGCTTACAGAGATATGATTTCAACCCTCTCGTGAATACGGTTCATCTTCTCAAAAGTGATTATCTTAAAGATGGGAGTGGAAAATATTCAAAGAAACTTCACTTGGCGGCGGCTAGTATGCAACCGACTACACAAAGACGCAGCATCTTTCCCTAGAGCCTGCTAACCGACTGACAAATAGTAAACATCCAATACTAATGGAAGAACAAAAACAAGTCATTGCCTCGTAATTTATTCGTTACACGGTACAGTTTATCGTGCAACAGTCTACCAATTTCTATCCGTAAGCGACAAAATCACCAGTTTCAAGAAACAAGTAACACTGTGGTTTGACTCCGAAGTGATTTAGCATCTATTTCCAGAACCTACATTAAATCTCAAGGAATTTTTAATTTTTTCCACCCAATATCGAGATCAGGCTTAGAAACTATTGACGTACTATGAATTCATTGTCATTCGTACAAGTATTATCAAATGATAGACTCATCATTACCCTGCTCCTACTAACAGTAGTTGGTCACGCTTTTATCCCTAAGCTTATGAGTTTCAATAATATTTAAATTCACGTCATTATCATCTCATCTTTTACATCACCTTTAGTTTTTATTTCCAATAGACAGGTTGGTTAAAAAGCCAGTTGATGCTGCCTAGCTACTGATGGTCCCAAGAAACTCAAACTATCTTCTTTCAGTGTGCATTCCTTCCAGTTCAAGTACTGCCAATTCATTAAATTTGCATATCCGTAAATTATTAGCATTCAAAATCCTTGCTCCCTTACTTACTTATCATAATTACTCATGAATTTTTAACACTCTTCTTATTCATAATACCTTCCTAAGCTGCCTGTCAATCCCATCTACAAAGTCACCAATATCATTAAATTTAAATTATCAGTTGACTTATTATCAGTGTGATATGCTTCATGGATTTATAACCCGTTATACAGAAGCGAAGGCTGTCTGGATCGCTTTCAATACGCAGCTAGTAGGGTCAGTGTATTACAGTACCACAAATGTGAAAGAGACTAACATAACAATCAGAGAATGTGATATGGGACCAGCGAAAGCCTTAGTCCATTCATGCCGGTGACGCTAAACATTTTTGTCAACTTACGACATAGCAGGATGTTTTTCTTTTATGTCAACTATGTCCATGACTAATGTTTGTATTCCTGCACTGGTTTTACTTACAGCCAATTATTACTATTACCAGCTGATCTTGACAATCACACTGAAATTGAGTTCACTCGTTACGCTGAGCAAAAATATTAAACGAAATATTACAAGGGCAAAAGATTGTAGTGCCTTCCTTTTTATATTCTGATAAAAAAAGTTTAAAACAGTTAGGTTCCTCTAAATCTTCCCTATCCAAATGGTCATCTTTCTATTCTATTGTAACTTCATAACCCAAAAAATCAGGTATTCAGTATATCCTCATGGGTAACAAGGTCTGAATAATCATGACGCTGTTTAATTCGAAAAAGTACTTGTTGATTCCTGAATTGGCTTCATAAACAAACAGTTCGACGTCCACTATTTGTTCTTTTTTCTTTCTTTCTCTTTTTCAGCGAATCGAATAACGCCTGATATAACAGCCTCTACGTTCATGGACAACTCAAACTGCTTTACCCAGTGTGCCTATCAAATAATTGCTTAGCGATGGCTATATAGAAGTTTGTTATACAGTTACCTTATCAATTCTTGTTATACGCAGCCTTCGACTAAACTTGCACTGATTCTGGACCAATAGTTGCTCATTGAGACGCAACTTACAAAACTTGCGCCAACGGCTGTATTGTATGGCACATATGTCCAATATCCAATAAACATTTCTGGGACTAGTATTTGCATTTCAGATTCAGAATGCACTTGATATTGAAGATATATTGATAGTCCTTTTGATGTGATAGATGTTCTGAAATATCTATTGAACTTAAGAAATGCCATCAGTTTCAGTGTTCGTGATGTTTCGGGATGTCGCAACCACAGTTGACAATTCGTTTTACAACATAATTGTGAAAGTCGTTTGATTTCTGTGTGCTATAATTATTGTTCTTTGGCAAGGGCCCAGGTTCTAGGTAGCGTCATGTTGATGATTGTGAAATTGATCCCCCTTAATGAAAAGAACGCGATAGGCCTAATACAAGCATCTATTATTACAAAAAATTGTCTCAGTGATTGTTCTATGGTACTTTCTGTCTAATAAACTTTGTACGAGCGAACGTTCCGTTTATGCAGCTATAACTTTCGCTCTACCGTCTATCTAATTTCGTCACTCTTTCCTGTCATCATTTCGGTATTCTTTCGACACCACGAGATCGCCAGCAAATATACACCCTGGATTTATTTATCTTCTCTGTGATTGACCCATAATTGTTGTAGTGGTGATCGTAGTCAGCGCGACTGCATCGACACTACTGTAGTCTAGCGATATGGGAACGAGAAAATTCTGATGCTAATAAGAGTATGTTTTGAGAACTAAGTAAATAATCAATAACTTACTTTATTAACTGGTTAGAAAGATTGTGGCACAGAACCGAAGTTTAAGCAGCGGAGAGGAAACAGAGATAAAAAGCGAGATAGATCAAATTAATGATCAGTGGAGACGGTAATAATAACGACCAGTAAGTCTCAAGCCATGCACCAAGCTCAACTTATCCATGAGCGAGATAAGAATCTGTATGTGAGTACGTGCTTATGTCTTTTACCTCAGCATGAATAATGTCGAATGCTGGAGTCTGTCTTCGTAAGTGTCACCTTTCCACCCTATCGCCCCTTTTGTTGCCAGTCTCTGCAATCGATCCAACAGATTTATGCCTATTTTAAGGAGAGAAAATGCGACGACTCTGTGAATCTGAAGGTGCGGTCGTGCGTATGTCTTAAACAGCATTAAGAATAGTTCAGGGGTGATAGCACCAAGTTACCTTCACATAAAGTAAAGAGTTGCATTTTCCCAGACTTCGTCCCCATATAGTTCAAGCTCGTGTGAAGTATTTCAGTGGTTACCTAACGGAGATTGAGCCACGAGGAGACATTAGGGAGAACACAAACCCTGATCCGTAGGTTTTCTTTTTGTCTCGAACCGAAACAGATGCTTAGAGTTTGAGTATATTTCGGCAGCTAGTTTCATCTGTAAGCGTCTATTGTCACTTCCATTCTTGGTATTGCATCTGTTTCTCATTGCCTAGTGAGAATTAAGATCGAGAACCTTTGAAAATAACTTCCACTTGTGTCAGCCTTCCTTGTTTGCCTGTAACAAGCATTCAGTGCCGTGCCTAACCCGTGTTCTTCTATTTATGCGTGTCAGACTCCATCGCGCCTGCGGCCACGACGAATGTAGAAGGTTCTCTCTCAAGCGCGTAATTCGCCCTGGTGTGGCAAAGCTAGGACTCGCTTTCATCCTGCCTAAGTGTCTCGCTTATGACCATGCGAAACAAGAATGTTCCATGATCACCACTTGCTATTGATGCATGAACGTGAAAGTCCTCGACCAGAAGCTGGTTATTTGTTAACAAATAATCCATATTTGAGGACTTTCTCTCCTTAGTCCATCCAGTGGGACTGCATAAATGCTCTCTAAGCCCATGCTTCTAATGCCTGCGCCAATTCGTTTTTGTAATCAACCAGTGGGATTACTACGCTGATTGCTGAGATTTAGAGTTGGAGCATCAAAATCTTCAGCTCAGAGTACTTGATCAAACCGAAGGATTGGAAGTTGCAGTATTGTCCCACTCAGTAAGTGAGTTTAGTCAAATGTCCCCGAATGTGGGACATTTGTGAGTTTAGGTGATACCATTCCGTTTCTTCACATTTACCCACTGTTCCATATTGTTTACAGATACTGGGGGATGTTCAACTACCCGCAATTTTGTCGGTGTTATGACTGTGGTGTTGGCTGCCTTGGTTGCCTGTTTCACTGGTTAAGTGCCAGGCGATTTATGTTTGTCCGTTGAGGCTCTAAAGTTAATTTTTTGTCGGTCCTGTGGTTTCGGCAATGTCTCGGTTACTCTGCAACGTGGACAGATAAACCAGAACCACCGAAAAGAGTGACTGAACATTTACTCATAGTACACTTCAGGTTCTCTATGTCGCAGAGGCAACCGACAAATTTACAACAGAAATCGCATGAAAATGCGGAGTCACTGATTTTGATTGATTGGGAGGCGGCCATACAATCAGCCGAATACAAATTCTGTACGAGAAATTGTGTCGGCTGAGGCTTGGGACGTCTGTTTCTCCTATTCTGATTTAGCGAACTGGTCTTCTTAGCAATAGGATTCGGAGGAGTGATGTCTTGGTTCCTCTTGTTGATACGTAGAGGAGATTTTTCAGTTGAGTTTTCCAAATCATAAACACTACCTCGTGGAATGCTTTTGAGTGACATTTCGAGTTCCTTCACGACCCTGACGGTGGATAATTGAATTTTCTGTCCATTATCCACCTTAGTGTTCATTATCAGTTGAAAAGAATACATCCATTGAGCAACAGATTTGCTGATATTAACAATGTACTTTGAATAAGTTAATAATGATGTAAGATCAGGCTGAACAAATGGAGATATTTTACTCTACATCAACGATAATGCCACCTGGATTTCGACAACATGTTTATATCCATCTAGTGCTGTGTAAAGAGACCATGGTGAATTGTATGACATAGAGGAACAGTTGTCACTTGGCTAGTTTGTTCTCAGTATTATAGAGAAAATATGTTTAACAGATTCGATAATGATATTTTTTTAAGTGACAGAAGAAAAATAAGACGTATACAAGAATAAACATCTACTTGTCAACAACAAGTCTGTACATCAGACTGTAATGAGTTCGATTTCAGTTTAACTAGGGAGCATGTTGACGCTAGACAAGAGAAGGTCATTAGAGTGACATATAGATAGCAGAAATCAGTAAAAATGTGATTATCGTGGGAAGAAAGTTGACTATCATGACTGTTTAGCATTATTATCAAAATACATGTGTATTTTCAATGAAGGTAGTGATGAAACTTGCCAAAAAATCATTGAATAGGGGAAATGATTCAAAACATTTTAACTCTGATCTTGTTGTTGGAAGAAGAATTAGGACGTCTCGTGATGAAAGCCGAATTGCCTCGGAAGTCTCGGGGCGAATACCTCATTGATGAACGTAAGCACTTCACATTTATAGATAATGGAGGAGGCATGTTATTCAAATTTATTGCTCCCTGAGTATAGAATGCCCATCGTGTTCAATGATGTGAGTGCGTGAAACCCACTAGTTTGTCCGTGAGGTGGTATTTCATGTCGGTGTTAAATAAAATACATGATGGCACCTTTGTTGTGGTTAATCGGTTGCTGCCATATTTTGCGACTCCACCGTTAGAACCTTCGGGATTAGTGCCGAGCCCAAGCCATGGTAAAGGAGGGGGGTTGACATGGGGTTGGCGACCTCATTCCGTCGAAATCTATCTTGCCAAAAAAGGCTAACCAGAAAAAATAATTCAAACCATTTTAACTCTGACCTTGTTGCTGGAAGGAGAATTAAGACGTCTCGTGATGAAAACGGAGTTCCTTCGGAAGTCACGGGGCGAAACGTTCACAAATAGTGGGAGACTGGAAGACTTTTTTAGGTCGTGTCAGAAATAAGGAGATACAACACAAGGTGTCTGGCACCAGTGAAACGCATTTGAAACAGGTAGGACAACTGAGTCTAGCTTCAGGGGACAACACTTGATATGAATTTATCATAGGATGACATGGACTGGGAGAAAGGAACCGAAACGGTGAGAGATTTGCAAACCTTTGTGCCTTCAACAAACTGGTCATCGGTGGCACAATATTCCCGCGGAAGCGCATACACAAAGTCACATGGATTTCACCGGACCACACTACTCAAATCCAAATTGACCATATCTGTATCAACGAAACGTTCAGAAGGACCATGGATTATGTGAGAACCAAGAGAGTAGCTGATATAGCTGATATAGGTCACCACTTGCTGGTCGCTAAAATAAAAGTGAAACTAAAGAAGCACTGGACAACGGGACAGACAAAATCTCGCAAGTTTAATACGTCCTTTGTTCGGGATACCGTCAAACTCAACGAATTCAAGATAACCTTCACCAATCAGTTCCAGGCCTTTCAGGATCCACACGAAGGAGAGGTTGCAACATTGGAGAACAATTGTAAAGGGATTAGGGAGGCAATCACTTCAACATGTCACGAAATTCTGGGTCACAAGAAGTACCATCACAAGGAATGGATCTCTGTTGATACTCTCGCAAAAATTGAAGAAAGGAGGAACAAGGAGGCAGCAATCAATTTCAGACGAACAAGAGCAGAGAAAGTTACCGCACAAACTGCATACACAGAAGAAAACAGAGAAGTGAAGAAGAGCATCAGAGCTGACAAACGAAAATATGTGGAAAATGCTACAAGAGAAGGAATCTTGAGATAATTGTATGAAACAACAAAGAAGCTCTCTGGAAACTATAGTAAATCAGAATGACCAGTCAAGAGCAAGGAAAGCAAAGTATTCAGCAACACTGAAGAACGGAGAAACAGTTGGGTAGAGCACCTTAAGGAACTATCGAAACGACTGGCTTCACTGACAACAGCCAACATCAAAGCGGCATCCACGGACCTCCAAATAATATTTGCAAACCTACAATTGATGAGATCAGTATGCTCATTAGACAAGAATAGCTAATCAGCTAAACAGACTCTTTCGAGGTGAAGACCGGTGTCAGGCAAGGTTGCTTACTCTCACCCTTTCTCTTTCTCCTGGTCATCGACTGGACTATGAAAACGTCAACATCTGGAGGGAGACACGGTATCAACTGGTCAGTTAGGACGCAGCTGGACGATCTGGACTTCGCAGATGACCTGACTCTTCTTTCGCACACGCAACAACAAATGCAAGAGAAGACGACCAGTGTAGCAGCAGATTCTGCAGCAGTAAGTCACAACATACATAAAGGAAAACGCAAAATTGTCCGATGCAACACAACATGCACCAACCAAATAACTCTTGATAGAGGTGCCCTGGAGGACGTTAACACCTTTACATATCTGGGCAGCATCATCGACGAGAAAGTGGATCCGATGCAGATGTGTCGGCGCGGATTGACAAAGCGAGGGCTGCATTTCCACAGTTGAAATATATCTGGAACTCCAAACAACTTTCAATCAAAACCAAAATCAGGATATTCAATACAAATGTGAAGACAGTTCTACTGTATGGAGCGGAAACATGGAGAACTACGAAAACCATCATCCAGAAATTACAAGTGTTTATTAACAGTTGTCTACGCAAAATACTTCGTATTCGTTGGCCGGACACGATCAGCAGCAACGAACTGTGGGAGAGAATAAGTCAGATTACAGTGGAGGAGGAAATCAAGAAGAAGCGGTGGAAGTGGATAGGACATACACTACGAAAAGCACCTAAATGCGTCACGAGACAAGCCCTCACATGGAACCCTCAGGGCAGAAAGAAAAGAGGAAGGCCAAAGAATACATTACGCTGAGAAATAGAGAAAGATATGAGAGGAATGAACAAACATTGGACAGAACTGGAAAGGGAAGCCCAGGTTCGAGTTGTTTTGAGAAAACTGGTGGGCGGCCCATGCTCCATTAGGGGTTACAGGCGCAAGTAAGTAAGCCATATTTCGCCGCAGGTATGTAGGTGGTCTTATATTCTGCATGTTGTGAGAAACGTTCCGAGCTATATGTCTTGTCAGCAGTATCATAAGGAGCTCCAGCTCGAAAGATTCTTGAATGGTCCAATCGTGCAGCTCACTACTGTGTTTAGTATAATCTTGTCGGTACGGTCCGTAACTATAATTGGAGTTGTTATAACTTGAAGATGTTTTGCCATATATAGTTAACGGTTTTATGGCCTTTCTAAATTTTAGGGTCATATTTACCAGATTAATTGTTTAGTTTTCATGTAACGGGTTCTTACTATTGTTCTTACTATTAGTCTTGGAACTTGGAGAAACATCACATCACACATGGAGTGTACATCACATGATATATCGGGTGTAAATCATTTCATCTTGGCGAGGAGAGTCGTGAGTAAACTGGTTTGAATCCTGATTGTAGGCTTAAGATTTAATGTGTTCATTCTTCCTTAGCAAGTTTGTTGTATGTTGGTTATCCTAGACGTGTTCTGTGCAATATGAATCCAAGTTCTTTCGGGTCATCTTGTGTATTGTACTTTGGGGAATAAATGTTTGCTCGATTAGTTTCGACTGATTTTGTGTTTTTTTGGCAAGTGTTAGCGAAATTTGTTGATAAGAGGTGCAGAGTTCACAATATGAATGTGTGACTCTAGCAATTACAGATTCATCAGGCATGAGGTTTACAGATCACGACTTTTTGGTTAGTACAGATGTTAGTTATATTTGGTCTTTTAGTTGTTGGAAACAGTATGGTAAACGCTTGTTCAATTAAGGCACCTGGTAAATATTACCTGGGCTAATAATGTAATCAACGAATGTAAGTGAAAGAGAAATTTTTTGGATCAAGTGTTCATTCATTAAGTAAATGAATTACCGTCAGTCGATAATTATGTTTAAACTCATGTTTTCAGAAGTTAAGAACGTTAATGTTTGCATTACCAAACTGTTAAGCACTTATATTTAGCGTTCGGGAATATGCGTCCAAAAAGTGTTATAACTTATTTTGACCTCAAAACCTCAAAACGAGTTTACCTAGTCGGAAACGTGAGCGAGGATCCGGTGACACGACATGTTACTAAAATCCGATTATTACAACCCTCGTATTTAGTTAAAATATGAAGACATGATACGAAGTAGAACATGTATTCTACAAGCGTCGAGAAAGTACGAGGTCCAAATCGAGAAGAGAATCAGGATCCCGGACTAGGGATCCAGTATTGATAATGCGTATTTATACATTTTGTCGAATAGGAAACAGCATCGAATTCTGTGGCATTGACAGTTAAGACGACCGACCATTTGAAGTGACATTGAACTTCAGGACAACCAATAAGAAACAACATTGATGTAATTGACTTTGAAAGTTATAACGACCATAATTTTGACCAATGGAAATCGACTAATAGGATTTGACCAATAATTCTATCAGGATATTGGATGGACATCCTAACATAGTGATGTGAATTAAGCACAGCTGGTCAATGAGAAAGATGGTAATCCATATAGTCAGATCAACTCTGATTCTCCTGTTACTCATAGAGTAGAGCACCAAGTTCAGGAAACTATCTTATCTTGTTATCCAACCATATCTCAGTACCTGATCCAACGGATAATACAATTTTGTGAACTTCAAGATATCCTAAATAACGTTAAGCCTAATTCTGGGGTGATAGCACAAGGTTTTCTTCACATGAAGTGAAGGGATGCTTTAGCCTGTGTACACAATGTCGTTTTAACTGGCGTCTAGGCTTTCAATGGTTTATAAACTGGATCGCGCTCTTATGGACTTCCAGATCTTTTTCTCGTCTACACAGATCAATGCTGCTGAGTGAAGGTTACTACCAAATACCTGAAACGTACCGAAAAAACAAGAATTTAGAGCAAAAAAGTCAACTGGTTTACACCATCTCGTGAAAACGTTATTGGAGGTCATTATTGAATATAAGAACCTATGGACCTATGATGATCATCTGTCAAAATTCTAAGATGAGACTTGCCAGCTGGCAATTACTACATTTTCCATGGCACGAAACTTCCTATTCTTGCTGTAGTTTGCGAGCCAGGATAGAAGTTTGATAATGAAACCCATTATCTCAAACTTCGTAAATAGGAATACGTGGATCACTGTTTTGAGGGCTCTTACGAGGTCCAGATATACAATGTGAACCGGTATTTTTCGGTCCGTACAGGTTGTGCAGCTGTCTCGTGTTATGTGTAAATCAGGTGCACATGACCTGCTGTCGCTAAAGCCGTTTTCAGCCTCATGAAATATATTGTTTTCTCGCATGTACTCCAGCATTCGCTCATTCACCTGTCCTACCGTTACATTCGACAATATTGGTAGTAATGGAGAAAAAAGTGCTTGTTTTCGTTCGGCTAGGAGTTGGTGTGAATTCAGTAAATGCATTACCAGGTCACACCGGCGAACTGATGGCTTCTTCAAAGTTACAAGGCTACAGGCTATATATAATGAAGGGCACAATCCACATGACTTTACGCCGAAGTCACATCTTCATATTCGATGACTCACTGAGTCATGACAGTGTGTATTTTTCAGTGTAGGAACCACTTAGTAACACATTATGTCTGTTAAGGGAACATTATTTTTAACACAAGGAGTATATATATAGCGCTGAATATTTCTCGCTCATATTCCGTACATCATGCTGCTTTGCATTAGGATTAACTGCATATCTCAACAACTACATAGAAAATGACAGATTATGCGATATTTTTTAACAAATTTTGAATGAATGCCATCTTGTTTGCTCAGCATAATATCTGCGATTCACATTATTTCTGTCACTGGAAACTTGGTGGTTGTTTATTTAACTTTTCTTCCTTTGCTCATTCTATTTCAACCCACCACAGAGCAAACAATTAAGAACGACACAATTCAACTGACAGGTTTACAAATTTTATCATCCAGCAAGCGAAACTATTTGTAGAAAGTGAATGTGAATGCCAAAGAAAGTGAATTGATTTAGCTTAACAGACGTTAACATAAAGCGTTGCAAATAAGATATCAGGTTTTTTAGGCAAGTTAGAGGAGTACATAAATTTGCAGTAGCATGTGGTCAATCAATGATGTTAGCACAAACATGAGAATGTAGGCACAGTATCACTGATAATAAAGAAATTGTCCGAATATTCAATGAAATATTTTATGATCCTATTGAACCTAAGCAGATACCAACTAGGAAAAGAATACGTTTTACTATACAACAGTCTGTTATTTTACTTCATTGTCTTAACTTCACTATGACACGACAAATGCTAGTGCTTACCATCATATTCTATGACAGGGAAGTCAGATGAGCAGATTATTCAGGTGGATTTTGTATTGATAGATTTTGACAGATTTCAAACTACAGCGGATATTCGTTTACTTTTCACAAACATACCATCAAGCGACGTGAATTGGAGAAGGCTGTTGAGCCAACTCCAAGTGATAAAGCATGACTAAGAATATATAGTCAGACGAAAATAAGACAGACATGTAATCAACGAGATAGGCATGCACACATGTGAATAAAAGCAACGAATGTTTGACAAAGTCAAATGACAAGTGGGACACGTCATGTGAGCTCATTCAAACCAGAAAGTTAAATGAACGAATGGTACATATAAGTTGTTGCTACGCAAATGGCTTGGTTAAATAAATTCATCGAAAGGAACTAACCAAGTCAGATGTAAGCGAACTCGAATACATGTGAGGGCACTACAAACGCTCAGTATCCAAGTGGATAGATTTATAGAGACGCTATTTTTCTCCCGTGAATAACAAAAGAAGTTATGCGGAGGTGTGTGATGTAATACATTTTTCCGCAGTGTTTGGGTGGGCGAGTAAAGATACCTGACTGATTATGCTCACCACTAAGTGTTCCATACGGTGCGGCTATTCATATCAAAATGAAACAAATCGATGATCCAAGGTTTTATTGACAGAGACAGTAGGAGTTACATCGGGAACAGCAGATAGAGAAGAATGGCAGCTAAGCGAAGAGAACGTTGCGCTCACTGAGCAGTAGCGTGGTGGGCGCTACTCATAAGTAGTATATGACGCAAGTAAAACCGTAATCTCTGGTAGCAGAAGATGGGGGAAGATCAAGAAAGGAAGAGTGGGAACACAATGGGATTTGTATGAAACGCATGAACAGTGAAATGTCAGACAACGGAATGATGTTTTGCAACAGGAACAGTCCAGTTCGATATGATGTATTGACATTTTGCAAATTAACGATTTACGATATGGTTTTCCTATTTTACCAATTAACTCTGTGATTCGCGATAAATACGTTTCGGTTGCTCTCACCTGTGTTCTTCTTCACTACAGTTATAGTGTTTGTAGTTGAATTTTCTACCGTAGCAGTTCAATGCGATTCCAATAAACGTATGTCGAACGAACCTTCTCTTAGTCGAATATCAAAACACAAAAATTCTAGGAGAAAGTGGTCTATTTATATAAAAGAAATGGAAATACAAACATTTACCTGACACTTATTACGTCTTCCAAGTCGAAATTACTCTGATGAGTATCCGAGTTCAAAAAACTAGGTGAAGTTAGTATACTGCGACGATATCAAATCCAAAAATGTGGCTGTAGCCATATTATATAGCAAATTTAAACAACATGTGTACAGTTCAGAAGCAAACATAAAAACTTCAATATAAGTACAAAATATAGAAATAATAACAATATGCAATGATAAAATCTCAAATTGGAATCAAATAAAATACCCAAATGTCAACAGAAAGAGTCAGTCATATCATAACCAAAATATATAAACATGGAGGGATTTTCCGAAAAACAAAACATTCAAAAAGGATTCTACACCGGCGTGCAAAATCCCTCCATGCAAGAAAGCAAGCGTTAAGTGACACTTCAAGTTAGGGTTCCCTCGCATTCCCTAATCCACACCGAAATAACGAATGGGACTTACAGCAGTACGCCTACCCGTTTTCAATATGGATATAACCTATTTAGTTGGACCCATCTAGGAGACTCACCTCTTCTCTCGTCTCTTCTCGCTACCCCGTTAGTAGTGCGAACAGCTACCGTTCTGACCTTTCCGTCCTTATCTGTCTCACAATCCTCTACTATTCCCAAGGGCCATTTCCATGAGTAGTAATATCCGAGTCAACAATAACTACGTCTCCTTTCTGAAAATTGCGATGCTCTTTTAGCCATTTTTGAGGAGTTTGTAAGGCCGGCAAATAATCTTTTAACCACCTTTTAAAAAAATATGTAAACAAGAAGTGATTTTCCAAAAAGCAAAACATTCAAAAAGGATTCTACAGTATTTTCGGTGCAGTTAAACAAAACGAGTACAATAATGTTTATTTTTCACAAATCGTATTTTCTTTTTAATAGCGTTCCACTATAGTGCCTAAGACTGAATTCAAGCCTACGCTGTTTTCCCATTCGCTTCGTGTAACCACAAACTTAATCTGCACAACTATTTCAAATTGAGAATAATAGAGTGAAGTATGAGTTTATCGCTCTACTTCAAGTTTGGTTTAAGTACAGAAGAGCGACGATATTTAAAGTTGCCCATCGCCTTCAGTTTCTTGAAAGTTAGAGAACGATGCCAAAAATTGAGGTGGTATGGATGAATATGCTTTATTCAGCACAAAAAGAAAATGTTTCACAATTATATAAGAAATATTTGCAAACAGTTGTAATGACTGTCTGGTTTGTGAAAATGTCATTCTGTCTCCG
>OX103972.1:39028569-39065704 GCA_944470395.2 Schistosoma turkestanicum | reverse complement strand
AACATCCTTCTTGTAATATCCTGTATTTTCATGTTATTTCTGCTTTGTTTATTCGTTGTTTTTTCTTCCCACCGTGATTTATATTTACTTGTTTCACTTTCCCTTTTTCCACTGAATTTTTCTTTATTTTTATTTTACCTCATCTCTTATGCTGGATCATTTTCCTAGATATTATTAATATTGTTCTATAGTTTTCACCATAGCTCTGGGTATATGATTTATATGTTTCCAGTATAGTTTCTTATGTTTCTTCATTGTTAGGTAATAACAAGTGTTTTAATTTTCAATTCGTACCAACACTATTGAAATTATTACAAATGTAACCATAGTTACGTGAATTATACTACGGTTCGTCAAATTTTACTTTTATTACGTTCCATTATGAAACATTTCATTATTCAAAGCAACTAATAGATGTACTGATCACACTCATGCGTACCAAGACTACAAAATAGATTTCAAGTGAAACATCAATCCTATAAATGATTTCTAGTGAAACTGCTTATCAACACTAATTTATCCTAAATTTTATTGTAATTATTGCTTGTTATTTATTTCATTGTATTGAATAAATAACTTTATCCATCTCCTTTTTTCTCAGTAATCGTTGCATATACTACTACTACTACTACTACTACTACTACTACTACTACTACTAAACTTCCAATAAACTTTTATCATATGTTTGTCGAGTGTTCTATTACAGTTATGTACATTGTGTCTATAATTAATTATGCCATTTTCAACGATGGTCCATTGACCTATGATAAGGTTCGTATTTGCTTTTTTCCTTAATATTATTATATACGAACATAGAGACTGGTCTAAATTGCTAATGATTTTCGTAAATGCATCACAACCTACATTTCCTGCTATAGATTTTTTTATAGACACATCGATTTAGGTATCTGGTATTGGTCACGTCTCTTTTTCCACCACATGTACTACTTCGTTCTAATACAGGTAATTTGACTACTACAGCTTACACTATTACAACTACTTCAACAACTACGACTACATCAATTTTTTCAATTGATTTGCTACCATTTCTGTCATCGTAATCTTAGCAGAATTATTATTTGTACGGCCGATACCACTTTTACTTTACATTCACTATGATGGATAAATATTTCACTAGTTTTTCACTCTATTTTGACACAAGTATTATGTTATTTTCGTCTGTGATTGTCAAAACTTAATTTTGTCTTCTGATCTCTCATGATGATCGTTAGTGGCCAGTTTCTGGTTGATGATATACACCAATCACATGACAAATCATCATTAGATATGCGTGGTATGAATTTATGCAATAAATAATTAAACGTTTATTGGATAGTTATTAGTGCAATAATTTAAATATCCACATCTATTGGTATCTTTCTCTACATCCAATCATTTATGATCAATGTATATGAAACTAAAAAGTATATATACGCTCCTAACAAGAACGATATTTCAGTCTGCACAACAGAGTGTCATCTTCGAAACTAAAATGTCTATGAAGATATCCCAGTTAATGTTGGTCGTTACTATCATGTTCGCGGTTATCAATCTGTCTGAAGGAAACGGTGAGTAGAAAGTTAAATTTGAGTCCATTCTCGTTGATTTTTAGTTGAAGTTGTTTTTTATAAAACTGTATCGATAATTCCGTTTGATTAATAACGCAACGTCATGATTTGATGCCTGGAGTTCTATATATATAGGCTGAAGTTGATGGTTTTCTAGCTGAGCTGTTTATCTCGACAGATACTAAGAGCAATTAGAAATATCGTTCTCTCATCTAACAATTTATTTATATTTAGAGATCAAGACAAACGTTTCAGATTAGTAGTGACACAGACATCATGATTTCAGATATTTTGTTGATGAAAAATAAGTTATGCTTTTGTCAGTACAATAATTAACGTTCACATGAGCTTCCTTCTGAACATATATTATAGAAGAGCACCAATGCTTGTACACAAAAAGGATCCTAATCATAAACAGCCTAATAAAAGTGACTAACTTCTACAGCCAACTTCTCATCAGAATACCATTTCCGCGCCCATAAATCAAATCATTGCAACTGTATGATTTTTGTGAATATAATATAACACAGTAAAACACATTTGTTTCGGAAAAATTCGAAATTCCTAATCACAAGAATTGACAAATTGCAAATAAGATACTTCGGAAAAAAGATCGTTTAACTTGTTTGCCTTCTGTTTAGTGAAGTTGTATGCTTCCTGACTCAATATACAGTCGTTCGTGAATGAATGAATATCATTTTGAATGTACCAAACAATTTGTTCGTTCGAATATCATGATCATAATGATAAAAGTATGTATGTAAGACTAAACAATTGCTTAGTGAAATATAAGTTATACTACGATTAATTCAATATATCTAACCTGTATACGAAATGTTTTCATTTCAAAAATTTCAAGAATCACCAGATCCGTGTAAAAGTCAGTTGAACTTTTTATTCAATAAATAAATTCAAATAAATTCAAATAAATAAATGTGTGCAAGGTTTATATTGGATGTGTGATTATATTCTGTTCAGCTGTTTAGATATTGAAAATGATAACTCAGAAATTGTGTTTCATGGCATGAAATTTGCATACTGACAGACAGACGGATATCTGACGATCTGATATACTGGCTCTCTGTGTCGTTGCAGTCGATATTGTTGACTGAGAGGACTTCTGACACACTCGTGAAACATGACGACGACTCGATTTGATAAAATGTAGTCCGCCTATGTGTTGATGCATTGATGACGCTATTACACAGACTGCAGATAGCACATTTTTGTTTCAGCAACAAACACATACGTGCCATCAGTTACTTACTTACTTACTTACTTACGCCTGATACCCCCAATGGAGCATAGGCCGCCCACCATTTTTCTACAACCAAATCTGTCCTGGCCTTCCCTTTCCAGTTCTGTCCAATGTTTGTTCGTTCCTCTCATATCTTTCTCTATTTCTCGGCGTAGTGTGTTCCTTGTCCTTCCTATTTTGCTTTTGCCTTGAGGGTTCCACGTAAGAGCTTGTCTCTTGACGCAGTTAGGTGCTTTTCGTGATGTCTGTCCCATCCACTTCCACCGCTTCTTCCTGATTTCCAACTCCGCTGGAATCTGGTTTGTTCTCTCCCACAGTACATTGTTGCTGATGTTGTCTGTTCAACGAATCCGAAGTATTTTGCGTATACAACACTTGTATCCCCTGGATGATGCCTTTTGCACTTCACCACGTTTCCGCTCCATACAGTAGAACTGTCTTGACATTTGTATTGAAAATCCTGATTTTGGTTTTGGTCGAAAGTTGTTTGGAGTTCCAGATATTTTTCAACTGTAGAAATGCAGCCCTTGCTTTGTCAATCCGCGCCCACACATCTGCATCGGATCCACCTTAGTTGTCGTTGACGCTGCCCAGATATATAAAGGTGTTAACGTCCTCCAAGGCATCTCCATCAAGAGTGATTGGGTTGGTGCATGTTGTGTTGCATCGGACAATTTTGCTTTTTCTTTTATGTGTGTTGAAATTTGCTGCTACCCTGGTCGTCTTCTCAGGTCATCTGCGAAAGTGCGATAGTAAGCAACCTTGCCTGACACCGGTCTTCACCTCGAAAGAGTCTGTTAGCTGTCCTTCGTGTACGGTTTTGCAGTTTATTCCATTATAAGAATTCCGAATGATGTTGACTATCTTCTCAGACACACCTTGGTGCCGAAGAAGCCTCCATAGTGTTTTCCTATACACGCTATCGAGTGCTTTCTCGTAGTCAATGAAGTTGATGTAGAGTGGTGAGTTCCATTCAATTGATTGTTCCACAATGACCCGCAATGTTGCCATTTTGTCAATACACGACAGATCCTTACGAAATCCAGCCTGTTTGTCACGAAGTTGGGCGTCTGCGAATCCCTTTATTCTGCTTGACAATACCCTGCTGAAAACTTTGCCTGGTATTGAAAGAAGAGTGATGCCTCTGTAGTTCTCACACTTGCTGAGATCTCTTTTCTTTGGTATTTTATTCAGGTATCCTTCTTTCCAAACTGATGGTACTTGTTCCTCATCCCAAATCTTCTTGAAGAGGATGTGAAATGTTTTTTTGGCAAATGCTTCTACATCTGCTTTCATTACCTCTGCTGGAATGTTGTGTGGTCCTGCTGATTTGCTATTCTTGATTTTCTGATGGGCATACTGATCTCCTCAATCGTAGGTGCGCCAATAGTAATTGGGATGTCCATGGATGCTGCTTCGATGTTGTGTGTTTTCAGTGAAGCTAGTCGATTCGAAAGTTCCTGAAAGTGCTCTACCCATCTGTTTCGCTGTTTTCAATGTTGTTGATTACTTTGCCTTCCTTCCTTTTCACTGAACGTTCTGGTTTATGATAGTTTCCAGCAAGCTTCTTTGTTGTATCGTACAATCGTTTCAAGTTTTATTCTTCTCTTGCAGCCTTTTCCGCCGTCATTGCTAGATCTTCCATATAATTTCGTTTGTCAGCTCTGATGCTCTTCTTCACTTCCCTGTTTGGTTCTGTGTATTCAGCTTGTGCGGTTACTTTCTCCGCTCTTGTTCGGCTGACATTGATTGCTGACTTCTTGTTCCTCCTTTCTTCAATTTTTGCAAGATTATCAACAGAGATCCATTCCTTGTGATGATACTTCTTGTGACCCAGAACTTCTTGACATGTTGAAGTGATTGCCTCCTTGATCATTTTACAATTGTTCTCCAGTGTTGCTTTCTCTCCATTGAGTAGATCCTGGAAGGCCTGAAACCGATTGTTGAAGGTTATCTTGAATTCGTTGAGTTTGAAGGTATCCCGCAGAAATGCCGTATGAAACCTGTGTGATGTTGTCTGTCCCGTTGTCCAGTGCTTCTTTAGTTTCATTTTCATTTTGGCCACCAACAAGTGGTGATCTGAAGCTATAGCAGCTCCTCTATTGGTTCTCACATAATCCATGGTCCTTCTGAAAGATTTCTCGATACAGATGTGGTCAGTTTGGTTTTCAGTAGTGTGATCCGGTGAAATCCATGTGGCTTTGTGTAGGCGCTTTTGCGGGAATATTGTACCACCGATGACCAGTTTGTTGAAGGCACATAGGTTTGCAAATCTCTCACCGTTTCGGTTCCGTTCTTTCAGTCCACGTCGTCCCACGATGTCTTCATATTCAGTGTTGTCCATGTCAACCTTGACATTCAGGTCTCCCATAAGAATCGTCAAATCCTTCGGTGAACATTTCTCGAGGATTGACTTCAGCCTTTAGTAGAATTTATCTTTAACGTCGTCATTGTATTCATTGGTAGGTGCATAACATTGGATGACGTTCATTGTAATGTCCTGTTTCTTTGTTTTGAAGGATGCTTTAATGATCCTGGGTCCATGAGATTCCCATCCTATCAGTTTCTTTTGTGCATGTTTGGACAGCATCAGTGCAACTCATTGTGTTTGTGAAGCATTTTTCTTTTCATGACCAGAATATAACAGCAGTTACCCTGAAGCTAGTCTCAGTTGTCCTGCCTGTGTCCAATGCGCTTCACTGGTGCCGAACACCTCGAGGTTGTATCGTTTCATTTCTGCCGCAACATGAAATAGTTTTCCGGTCTCCCACAATTTACGGACGTTTCATGTACCTCAAAAAATGGTTGCTCTGGTTTTCAGCACAGACATCCACCCCGTGACGTCTGATGGAACTTGGCTTTCATCACGTGACGTCATGATTCTCCTTCCTACTCCCAGGGGAGCGTGAAAATGGTTTGGATAGTTTTTTCCGGTTAGCGTTTTTTGGCAAGTTAGATTTCGACGGAATGGTGTCGCCAACCCAAAGTCCAACCCTACTCGTTCATCCGGGCATCGGACCGGCAGTAGCACTTAAGGTTCTGCTGGAGACGTTCCACAGTTACTTAGTGAATGATAAATTATAAAACGATTATTTCAACTTTTGTAAATAACAATCGTTTCACTATGGGAAATATAGGTGGAATTGAGAGTAAGTTTCAATTTCCATTCAAATATTCATTTATTTTTCAAAACACGCAATGATGATTTCTGATTTTATATCGGTGATCACACATTCTGTGGTTATATTTGGTTCAGCAGACCAAATATTGAAGTTGATAACTGAGAAGTTGTGTTGTACGTCATGAAAATTGTTAGACGACAAAGAGGAAGATCTTAGGATATCTGGATGATTGACTAGCTATGTCGTGAGAAACAGATTTATTGATTAAGAGGACATGTGACAAATTCATGAAATATGATGAGAATACGCTTTGATAATATGGAGTCAGCTGATGGGTGGCAATGAGGACGTTGTTACATAGACGACTAGCAGCATGTGTTCGTTTCGGTGATGAAACTGTACGTGTCAGCATCTAATGAGTGAATGATGAATTATACTACGGTTATTTCAATATGTCTAATCAGTATACGTATTGCTTTTATTTCGTAAACAATTCTGGTTTCATAGATCAATGTAAAGGTCAGTAAAACATTACTTCCAGTTTGCATTTATTACCGGATGCATGCAATCATTATATTTCATTTTATGTTTGATCACAAATTGTGTGATTATATTTGGTTCAGCGGATCAGATGTTAGAGATGATAACTGAGATGTGATGAAATAGGCCATGAAATTAGCATGCCGACAGATGGACGGATATCTGGGGACACTGTTGGTTGCCTTGGTTATGGCGACAGACTGACTGTTATCCACAATGTTTTTCTACCTACTCACCATGATGTTACTACCTCCTGATTTGTATGAAGTGAGGTCGATATCAGGCGATCTTAGTTACGGACTCGCTGTGTCGTTGCAGTCGATATAGTTGTTTGAGAGGACATCTGACAAATTCATGAAATATGATGAGAATACGATTTGATAATATGGAGTCAGCTGATGGGTGGTAATGAGGACGTTGTTACATAGACGACTAGCAGCATGTGTTCGTTTCGGTGATGAAACTGTACGTGTCAGCATCTAATGAGTGAATGATGAATTATACTACGGTTATTTCAATATGTCTAATCAGTATACGTATTGCTTTTATTTCGTAAACAATTCTGGTTTCATAGATCAATGTAAAGGTCAGTAAAACATTACTTCCAGTTTGCATTTATTACCGGATGCATGCAATCATTATATTTGATTTTATGTTTGATCACAAATTGTGTGATTATATTTGGTTCAGCGGATCAGATGTTAGAGATGATAACTGAGAAGTGATGAAATAGGCCATGAACTTAGCATGCCGACAGATGGACGGATATCTGGGGACACTGTTGGTTGCCTTGGTTATGGCGACAGACTGACTGTTATCCACAATGTTTTTCTACCTACTCACCATGATGTTACTACCTCCTGATTTGTATGAAGTGAGGTCGATATCAGGCGATCTTAGTTACGGACTCGCTGTGTCGTTGCAGTCGATATAGTTGTTTGAGAGGACATCTGACAAATTCATGAAATATGATGAGAATACGATTTGATAATATGGAGTCAGCTGATGGGTGGTAATGAGGACGTTGTTACATAGACGACTAGCAGCATGTGTTCGTTTCGGTGATGAAACTGTACGTGTCAGCATCTAATGAGTGAATGATGAATTATACTACGGTTATTTCAATATGTCTAATCAGTATACGTATTGCTTTTATTTCGTAAACAATTCTGGTTTCGTAGATCAATGTAAAGGTCAGTAAAACATTACTTCCAGTTTGCATTTATTACCGGATGCATGCAATCATTATATTTGATTTTATGTTTGATCACAAATTGTGTGATTATATTTGGTTCAGCGGATCAGATGTTAGAGATGATAACTGAGATGTGATGAAATAGGCCATGAAATTAGCATGCCGACAGATGGACGGATATCTGGGGACACTGTTGGTTGCCTTGGTTATGGCGACAGACTGACTGTTATCCACAATGTTTTTCTACCTACTCACCATGATGTTACTACCTCCTGATTTGTATGAAGTGAGGTCGATATCAGGCGATCTTAGTTACGGACTCGCTGTGTCGTTGCAGTCGATATAGTTGTTTGAGAGGACATCTGACAAATTCATGAAATATGATGAGAATACGATTTGATAATATAGAGTCAGCTGATGGGTGGTAATGAGGACGTTGTTACATAGACGACTAGCAGCATGTGTTCGTTTCGGTGATGAAACCGTACGTGTCAGCATCTAATGAGTGAATGATGAATTATACTACGGTTATTTCAATATGTCTAATCAGTATACGTATTGCTTTTATTTCGTAAACAATTCTGGTTTCGTAGATGAATGTAAAGGTCAGTAAAACATTACTTCCAGTTTGCATTTATTACCGGATGCATGCAATCATTATATTTGATTTTATGTTTGATCACAAATTGTGTGATTATATTTGGTTCAGCGGATCAGATGTTAGAGATGATAACTGAGATGTGATGAAATAGGCCATGAAATTAGCATGCCGACAGATGGACGGATATCTGGGGACACTGTTGGTTGCCTTGGTTATGGCGACAGACTGACTGTTATCCACAATGTTTTTCTACCTACTCACCATGATGTTACTACCTCCTGATTTGTATGAAGTGAGGTCGATATCAGGCGATCTTAGTTACGGACTCGCTGTGTCGTTGCAGTCGATATAGTTGTTTGAGAGGACATCTGACAAATTCATGAAATATGATGAGAATACGATTTGATAATATGGAGTCAGCTGATGGGTGGTAATGAGGACGTTGTTACATAGACGACTAGCAGCATGTGTTCGTTTCGGTGATGAAACCGTACGTGTCAGCATCTAATGAGTGAATGATGAATTATACTACGGTTATTTCAATATGTCTAATCAGTATACGTATTGCTTTTATTTCGTAAACAATTCTGGTTTCATAGATCAATGTAAAGGTCAGTAAAACATTACTTCCAGTTTGCATTTATTACCGGATGCATGCAATCATTATATTTGATTTTATGTTTGATCACAAATTGTGTGATTATATTTGGTTCAGCGGATCAGATGTTAGAGATGATAACTGAGATGTGATGAAATAGGCCATGAAATTAGCATGCCGACAGATGGACGGATATCTGGGGACACTGTTGGTTGCCTTGGTTATGGCGACAGACTGACTGTTATCCACAATGTTTTTCTACCTACTCACCATGATGTTACTACCTCCTGATTTGTATGAAGTGAGGTCGATATCAGGCGATCTTAGTTACGGACTCGCTGTGTCGTTGCAGTCGATATAGTTGTTTGAGAGGACATCTGACAAATTCATGAAATATGATGAGAATACGATTTGATAATATGGAGTCAGCTGATGGGTGGTAATGAGGACGTTGTTACATAGACGACTAGCAGCATGTGTTCGTTTCGGTGATGAAACTGTACGTGTCAGCATCTAATGAGTGAATGATGAATTATACTACGGTTATTTCAATATGTCTAATCAGTATACGTATTGCTTTTATTTCGTAAACAATTCTGGTTTCATAGATCAATGTAAAGGTCAGTAAAACATTACTTCCAGTTTGCATTTATTACCGGATGCATGCAATCATTATATTTCATTTTATGTTTGATCACAAATTGTGTGATTATATTTGGTTCAGCGGATCAGATGTTAGAGATGATAACTGAGATGTGATGAAATAGGCCATGAAATTAGCATGCCGACAGATGGACGGATATCTGGGGACACTGTTGGTTGCCTTGGTTATGGCGACAGACTGACTGTTATCCACAATGTTTTTCTACCTACTCACCATGATGTTACTACCTCCTGATTTGTATGAAGTGAGGTCGATATCAGGCGATCTTAGTTACGGACTCGCTGTGTCGTCGCAGTCGATATAGTTGTTTGAGAGGACATCTGACAAATTCATGAAATATGATGAGAATACGATTTGATAATATAGAGTCAGCTGATGGGTGGTAATGAGGACGTTGTTACATAGACGACTAGCAGCATGTGTTCGTTTCGGTGATGAAACCGTACGTGTCAGCATCTAATGAGTGAATGATGAATTATACTACGGTTATTTCAATATGTCTAATCAGTATACGTATTGCTTTTATTTCGTAAACAATTCTGGTTTCGTAGATGAATGTAAAGGTCAGTAAAACATTACTTCCAGTTTGCATTTATTACCGGATGCATGCAATCATTATATTTCATTTTATGTTTGATCACAAATTGTGTGATTATATTTGGTTCAGCGGATCAGATGTTAGAGATGATAACTGAGAAGTGATGAAATAGGCCATGAACTTAGCATGCCGACAGATGGACGGATATCTGGGGACACTGTTGGTTGCCTTGGTTATGGCGACAGACTGACTGTTATCCACAATGCTATTCTACCTACTCACCATGATGTTACAACCTCTTGATTTGTATGAAGTGAGGTCGATATCAGGTGATCTTAGGTACTGACTCGCTGTGTCGTTTCGGTCGATATTTTTGTTTGAGTGGATATGTGACAAACTCATGAAATATGATGAGAATACGATTTGATATAATGGAGTCATGAAATTTGCATTGCGACAGATTGACTGATACCTGTATGATCAGTATGAATTTATGTATAATTTACATCATATCAGACGCTTTATTTGGCTTTAAATCGGGAATTTATGTTTGAGTGGACAAAATGTTCAATAAGTACATGGGATATGGCTAATTTCATCTATTTTTAACTATATATTTAAGCCAAACTAAATATTTTGTACGATAGAATAAAAATGATTGTTTGATAAACATGTCATTTACATTGTTCAATTTTATTTGTTTTGGCGCACGTTTAAGATGAGGAACTGTTGGCGTTTGGTATGTTATAACATTATGAATTTCAATATAGTTCATGTAAACCTATCAGAACAGTTTGGAAATAAGTTATCGATGACGTAAATTAGGAGTTAATACGATGAATAGCGTACAAGAAGAGGATTTTGATTTACTGGTAATTTGCATCGCCACTTGAAGAAAAAACAGATGTGGAGCGTTAAAGTACATGTTTCACGGCAAAACGTTAATAATTACGTTTGTCGTAGTCAACTATCTAATATGAGAGTTCGAATGGTAAACAGATAACATAATTATCAACTCATCGATATATGATTGAATGCCCAATCTATAGGATGATTAACCGATAATTTGCATGTCAAAAGATTTGACGTGACTGAGTATCAGTGCCGCAAATCTAACTATCCTAATCTATCGAACAAACATGTTGTGACTGCTGTGCGTTCTCAAATAAAATTCTGTTAATGCCAATATCTACTACATTCCGATTCGACATATAAAGACATTATGTGTCCTTCGTTTAAAGGATCTCACAAGAACACAAAATAGATTTTTGAACATTTTGAGAATAGATATGTAGCGTGGACAACGTGTTGTGCAGATAACTGCTGTCTAGTATTAAACAGAAAGAATCTATGTGTATGTAACATACGATGACTTACGATACAATTACATTTTACGATTATGTGATTCAATAGCTTATGTTTTGTTTGCTACGCACTAATTGTATAATGAAGCTAACTGCAAGCGTAAGTGAATAATTTGATAATTATTGAAGTATTTTAATATGAGCTTCAAAATTATATATGGATATCACAAATAAGGAGATATCAGAATGCGGCTTTGTACAGACACAAGACAATAGTTGAGATGTTAAGAAGTACAAAAATAAATTTCAGTTGAACGAGTGGAGCATATGTCTTTTTCATTGTTTTCACGAAAACAATCTATTAGGCAGGAACAGATACAAGACACATGACTATTTCATCGACTCTTGATAATATGAATGCTTGCTTAATGAATGCGGTCATTTTGACATGTCACATGGACAAAGTAATTATTGCTGAATACACTGAGCTCGTAAGAACTCTTAGATGAAATAATAATATATATTCAACATGGAGTATACAGAGGTGAAGCGATAAAAAAATAATGCAAAAACGACTGACAGAATAGAATTCAGTTGATGTGTCAATGATTGGAAGTTGTATTATACACAGTACAACTACGTTTCCTCATTATATGATTTATAACAATAAATTTTACTTTCTACCGATAAACCATAAACCATCAAGATAATTGTTTTAGAAAGTGAATATGAATAAAGGCTGATTTGTCATATAATGACAGTAATCATTGTTCAGTGTACGGAGCTCACAAAAGCGGATTCTGTCAAATCAAATAGTTATTTATCTAACACTAGAAGAACCGATATGCAGTGTCGAAGGATATGATTCACAGATGACTAATAAAGTGTAGTGATTACAGAGAGTTCAATGTAGGTGTTAATTATCCGATAGTGTATTATACACCATGCAAATACATGTCATCATCATATAACTTATATTCATACATATTTTTTACTTTTTACTCACGAACCTTGTACCATGAAGAGAGATGTATAGGTTAGTGGATCGTCAAATAATTTTTGAATAATCATGAAATATTTTCATATGATTTTCAAACTGTGATTTCGATATCGTAAATCAGGAGGTATTGGTTTGTGGTTTTATTGATGCAGTCGATGATAATTAGAATATTGAGGACAACAAAACAAAATTTGTGTAGATTAGGTTGAGCATATATCTGCTGTTGAAGTCAGTCAAACTGTCTACTGTAGATGACTAAATAGTAGACGTAATACGCTTCTACCGACTTATTATTAGACTGGTGCAGGTTAATTCCGTACAGTAATATGTCAAAGTAATTTCATACTACATTGTGACTTATCATATAAGACATCATTTTGTTGTTCAATTTACGAAACTCTTACGAGCTGATTCTCTCCAATAAAATATTAATGTATTCAAAATGAGGAAGAAACAGATGTGTAGTGTTGAAGTACATGTTTTGCAGATGACTGATAGAAGGTATTTATAACAGGGAATTTACTATAGGTGTCAATTATCCAATGTTGTATTATACAAAATACAATTACATTTTCTTATTAAATGATTTATTACCATATATTATACTTCTTACCAATAAATCTTAAACAATTAGGAACTTGTTTCCGTAAGTTAATTGTCAGATAGTTTTATGAATTTGACGAAACATTTACACAACCTTTTAAAAATGAATTATTGATATCACATAGAAAGGAGATATTGGTTTACGGTTTCATGCATGCCAGAGACGATAATTTACATACTGAGGGAAAACAAAAAAGAAGTTAGTGTTTTATAAGTCAAGCATATATCTGCTGTTTGTCACATTCGAACTGTCTGCTGTGCGGAAGACTGAATAGTAGACATAATACACTTCTGTCTACTCATCATGATATGTATGCCGACAAAACCTTAATCATGATACGTTCAATTCTCATAATAATATATGTAGACATGCAGAATATTGGCAATTATTATGATTTATTGTACGAAAATTCTAAACCATTATTCTATCAAATAATGGAACAGTATGTTCAACATGAGGAGTGAAGTTGTGTGACGTAGAAGAACGTGTTCCAAATATAACTGATATTGAGTAATGGTTACATAGAATTTAGTGTTGGTGTCAATATTTCAATTATCTATGACATATTATTTGATTAATTTAACAAACATATCATAATCATTCGTTGTATTTGTTTGCTGCGAACATAAAATTGAATCATGAAGAAAATAACTATAGTTAGTGAACGAATTGAATAATTTTAATTAAATTTGTCAAATATATTTACACCGTTTTCACAGTGAGAAATTAATATCTCAAATAAGGCAATAATGCTTTGCATTTGCGTGCATACCGCGAACGATAACTGACTTGTTTAAATGTACAAAATTAAAAATAGTTTTGTACCGGTGAAGCTTAAGTGTGACGTTTGTTGTAGTAAACTATCTAATATAGGAGACTGAATAATTAGCATATAACATAACTATCAAGACATCGATATTTAATTACAGGCCCAATCTATATGATGATATGTTAAAGTCACATCATAATACAAACTGATTTCTCATATAATGACAGTAATCATTGTTCAATGTACGGAGCTCACAAAAGCGGATTCTGTCAAATCAAATAGTTATTTATCTAACACTAGAAGAACCGATATGCAGTGTCGAAGGATATGATTCACAGATGACTAATAAAGTGTAGTGATTACAGAGAGTTCAATGTAGGTGTTAATTATCCGATAGTGTATTATACACCATGCAAATACATGTCATCATCATATAACTTATATTCATACATATTTTTTACTTTTTACTCACGAACCTTGTACCATGAAGAGAGATGTATAGGTTAGTGGATCGTCAAATAATTTTTGAATAATCATGAAATATTTTCATATGATTTTCAAACTGTGATTTCGATATCGTAAATCAGGAGGTATTGGTTTGTGGTTTTATTGATGCAGTAGATAATAATTGAAATACTGAGGACAACAAAACAAAATTTGTGTAGATTCGGTCGAGCATATATCTGCTGTTGAAGTCAGTCAAACTGTCTACTGTAGATGACTGAATAGTAGACATAATACGCTTCTTTTGATACATCGTTAGATATTTGTAGACTTAATCTAGATGATGATACTTTGAAGTCACATCCTAATACATGCAGGCATTCCGAATGATATTACTATTTATTAGTGACTGTACCAATATAATGAATACCGTATTCACCTAATAGAAAAATAATCAATTCAATATGGGTAAAACTGATGTGTAGCGTTTAAGAACTTGTTACATAGATGATTGATGCCGAGTATTTGTTTCATAAAATTCAGTTAGCTTGTCAACATTGCCAATAAAGTGTATTACAGAACGCAGCATGTAATTTCACGATCATGCTGATTATTATCCTATTCTGTTTCCTACGTAGATACAATAAAGGATGCCGAGGATAGTTATAGTTAGTTGAAGATTTTTATATTTTCTGTATAAATCATGAAAATTATTCAGATCGTTTCGAAAATTTTAGTTTGTTTTCTGAAATTAGAAAAAATTGTCTGGCGTTCACATTGATGCAGTAGATGAGAATGTTATGTGCAATAGTACAACTGGCAATAATTAATATGCTTAATATGAATGCGTCTGCAGATGTTCGTAGTCAAACTATCTCAAATAAAAGACTGAATAGTGGAAATATGACAATCCCACTGACTCACGGTAATTTGAAAACATCCTAATCTGTATCATGTTAAGTCGAAGTCACATTATACTGTAATACGAATTGTCAAATGGTGAAAGTAATTATTGTTAATTGTTTGGAACTCGTTAGATATATATATGTATATATGTATAGATGTTTATATGTATATATAAATATAAATATATATATACATATATATATATATATATATATATATATATATATATTCAACATGAGGAGAACATAGGTAAAGCGTTGAAGAAAGGATGAATTATATAGGGTAGTTGTTACACAAAATTCAATGTAGGTGCTAATTATTCGACTGTGTATTAATTACAATACAATTCCATTTCACCATCATATGATTTATTTTCATTTATTTAAACTTTATACTCATAAACCATCTACCATAAAGATAATTGTACCAGTAAGTGGATAGTTAAATAATTTTTGATTAATCATAAAACGTTTTCATATCATTTTCAAAATATGATATTAATAATGCAAATGACGAGATATTTTTGTTTGACAGCGGTTTCATACATACGGAATTCTGATGTTTAACAGAGAACATAATTTTCGTTGATTATACGGAACTCGTAAGGACTAAGCCGGTACACACATAAACTTTAATCAATTCAACATGAGGAGAACAGATGTGTAGCGTCGAAAAAACATGTTGAACGAATGAGTGATGCAAAGTATTTGCTACAAACAACTCAGTGTATGTACAAATATTTCGATTTTAAAAATTAAAGTACGGAAAAATGAAATATTCCATCATATCATCCATTGACTAATATATATTTATATTTTTTTTTTGAACACAATATAATTGATACAGAGATATGTAAAGGTAGGTGTTTAGTAGATTGACTAATTTCAAAACATTACAACTTTTATCATAGATATCAAAATTTTTATATTTTGATATCTAAAAAAAGGATAGTTTATTCTGTTTTTGCGTACGTACATGAGACGAGAACTGAGATTTTGGTTCAGCAGTAAATCACTTTGAAAATTATCAACTGAGCTGCAATGCATTAATTGAAAAACAGTAATATGATGCAAAAAACTGCCTAATCTATATAATCGTAATCATATTAGACTTCATACTGATTCGAAAATTGTTATATCGTTTATCGTTCAGTGTGTGAGGATCTCACGAAAACACGTTAACCGTTGTGTATAAAAAAAACATTTTGAACTTCAGGAGAACCGAGGTGTAGCGTGG
Source organism: Schistosoma turkestanicum (assembly GCA_944470395.2). Classification (NCBI taxonomy): domain Eukaryota; kingdom Metazoa; phylum Platyhelminthes; class Trematoda; order Strigeidida; family Schistosomatidae; genus Schistosoma; species Schistosoma turkestanicum. Next base: position 39,049,357 of record OX103972.1, on the reverse strand, counting down.
AAGAATATGTTACACAGAGAATTGATATAGAGTAATTGTTACTGAGAATTCAGTGTATTTTCGTATGGTTTCAACTGAACATCATAAATGAGAAAAAGATATTTCACGAAAACATATGACTTACTATCTGTTTTCTAAAATTCTACGCATACGCATCGTTTGATGTAGATCAACGTAATAGTAAGTGAACAATTCAATAGCCTTCAATAAAATGTATGATAATTTTCAATTGGTATGTTGTATGCGATAACGAACTAACAAATAGAGAGGTATTCAGTTGCTGTCGCGTACGTACATGAGACACCGAGTGAGATGTATAACAATACAAAATGTAAACGAAGTGTACCAGTTGTGCATATTACTGCCGTTGGTAGTAGTCAATTTATCTATGATTCATAATTCACAAGCCCGCAGCTCATGCATATCGCTGCTTTTCAGGCAACACAAGGATTTTCACTGTTGCCAACACTAATCACCCTTGTCCCATTCGGGAACATACATGTTGTCTGCAAGCTGGTCGGACGTCGAAAAAGCACGCACCCAAATATACTCCACATGAACAAAACAAACATGTTTCACAGATGACTGGTGTATTTTAAATTTTGCAGAGAATCCAGTGTTGTCTGCAATATGTCATTAATATTTTGGATTTAATGAATATTCACTTATTGTCGATTTTTCTCAAAAATTGACATAGTGTTGAGTTCATTGTACTGACTACAGACTTCTGTATTGTGAAATAATAATACACTGGTCATGAATTGAAACGATGTTGAAGCTAACAAAATGTTGAACATATGATTGATATTGAGCATATATTATAAGGAATTCAGTTTATTTGTTTATGGTTTCAATTGTACACTACAAATCAGAAACAGACATTTCACCAACATATGACATACTAACATCTTTTTCAATTTCTATGCATACGCATCGTTTGATGTAGATCAAGTTGCGAGTAAGTGATCAATTTAATAGTCTTCAATAAAATGTATGAAACTTTTCCAATAGTTTGTTGTATTCAATAATGAAGTACCAATCAATAACTCATTCCGAATTATCAAATAATGAAAGCAATTTGTGTTGATTGTTTGAAATAAGTCAGAAATGATTCTATCTAGTGAAATAATAATATCTTTATGGTAGATGTAGGGTTTATATATTTTAACGTACTTATGAATATTATTCAATTATTCCTGAACACCTGAAATCGTTATCAGAATTAAGGTGGAATTACTAAGCATTGAACTTGATGCAGTTTATTACAATTGATATGATCAGAATAACAGCAAGCTATATCTGATATACTTATTAGTAATGTTTATGCACTTGTTCGTAGTCAAACTGTCAACTATGGAAAACTGCAAAGTCAACCCAAAAAAAAAATTCGCAAGACACTTCGTGATGTGAAAACATCCCCGTTTCTAAGATGTTAGTTCGAAGTGACATCATACCACATAGGTTACAGTGGGTTGAGTTGATTGTTTGAAGCACAAAGGGGAAAATTCTGTATGGCAAAATAATAATATATTCCACAATGTTTAGCGGCGAATAACATGTTGCACAGATGACTGATAATAAGTAATTAGTAAAGAGATTCAGTGGAGTTGTCAATAATTCAATGATGCATTAGAAATACAAAAATAAAATTTTGTGACTATCCACTTATTATCCATTTCATTGTTTGAAATGTAGGCAGAGTCCAGGGAACTAGGAAAGTTTTCAGTAAGTGATGGGTCAATATATTTTTATATGGTTCAAGAAAGTATGGCAGATCTTTTTCAAAACTTGATATCATTATCAGAATGAAGGAGATATTGTTTTGCGTTTACGTTAATTCAGAAGTTAATATTTGCTATGTGTAGGAGTACAGCAGTAAATATCTAACGTATTTATTATGAAGGTAACTGCAGTTGTTCGTAGTCGAACCATCAAATATGGGAAACCCCATAAGCAGATACATTATAATTCTACTAAGTAATGGGAAAATATCATCATCTATTTATTGTTATGTAAAATTAACATCATAACGCATTCTTAATTGTCAAATTATGACAGTTATTTGTGTTGATTGTTTATAACTCATCCGAGAGGATACTGTCTAGTAAAATAATAATGTATTTAACATAAAAAGAACAGATGTGTGATAATGGAGTACATTTCACACAGATGGCTGATATCTAGTAACTGTTAGAGAGGTTTGAGTGTAGGTATCCATATTTCACAGTTATATTTAACATACTTTGCTATGACATTCTGATTGATACTCGTTCTACTTGTTCGATTAGGAACTTGTAAAAGTAAGTGAATAGTATGATTTCAGTTGTATAATTCATGATAAAATTTCGCATGATATTTGAAATGTTATTTTGTTATTGCGAAATTCAGTCATCTTGTCTACTGTTGCATAGATGTGGTTTACGAGAAAAAAAAGATGTGAATAGAAAGGAAATTGTAATATATTTCGCAACAGTTGAACATATAACTGCTGTTATGAAAAGTGAGAGAATCAAAATGTAAGATGTAATCATAGGAAAAAAAACAATAAAATGGACATATCGAGATGTGAAAATATCCTGTTCTATATTATGTTATATAAAAGTCACATCATTAGGCATTCTGAATTGTCGAATTACATTACGATGACATTCTGATTGATACTCGTTCTACTTGTTCGATTAAGAAAATTGTAAAAGTAAGTGCATAGTATGATTTCAATTGTATAATTCATGATAAATTTTCACATGATATGAAAAATGTTATTTTGTTAATATAAATTCAGTCATATTGCTTATGGTTGCATAGATGAAGTATGCTTAAAATAGATTTCGGTGAAAAGAAACTTAAGTATATCTTGTACTAGTTGTTCATATAACTGCTGTTATGAGAAATGAGAGAATCAAAATGTAAGAGGATATCATAGAAAAACAGCAATAACATGGACATATCAAGATGCGAAAACATCTTGTTCCATAATTTGTTATGTAAAAGTCACACAATAACGCATTCCCCATTGTGAAATTAGGCCAGTAATTTTTGTTGACTCTTTAGATTTCGTCAGCGATGATTCTGTAAACTGATATAATTAACATATTCAACATGAGTAGAGATGAATAAATAAAGCACAGATGAATGATGTTGAGTATATATTACAGAGAATATATGACAGTAGACTATATTTTGCTGTGGCACTTCAAATCAGAAACAGACATTTCACCAACATATGACATACTAACATCTTTTTCAATTTCTATGCATACGCATCGTTTGATGTAGATGAACTTGAGAGTAAGTCAACAATTCAATAGTCTTCAATAAAATGTATGATAATTTTCCAGTAGTTTGTTGTATTCAATAACGAAATAACAAACAATTACTCATTCCGAATTATCAAATAATGAAAGCAATTTGTGTTGATTGTTTGGAATAAGTCAGAAATGATTCTGTTAAAAAATAATAAGGTCGGCATGACCAGAACAAACGTGTGACGTTGCACAAATGACTGATATCTGGAACATCTTACAGAAAATTAATAGCGTTTTAGGATAAAACAGTGTAACAGAGTAATACTAAAATACAATTTCGTGAATGCACACTTGAAATCCATTTATTATTCACTATGTAGCAAAACTTACGGATATGGTGAGACTTTTCCGTAAGTGAGATTATATAGTATTTATTCACGTCTTATACAACTTTATCATATTCATTATCAAAATTTAATATTGTCATCAGGATGATGGAGAAACGGCTTTGCGTTTACGCTGATGCAGTAGGTGATATTGTAATGTGCAGTAGTACAACAGGCAATATCTAATGTACTTATTGTGAATGTAACTTCAGTTGTTCGTTATCGAGTTATCCGATAAAAAGATGTCGATATGGGAAATCAATGAGGAGAAATATTATAATGCTACCAAGAAATCGTGATGTGAACAGAATTATTCAATATGATGTTAGTTCGAAATTACATCATACCACATAGCGAATTCTCATAAAGTGATTGAGTCAATAGTTCAGAACACTCTGTAGAGACTTCTGTACTGTGAAATAATAACAAACACGGGTTTGAGTAGAACCGAAGTTAAGCTTCGAAAAGATTATTGCACCAAAGAATGACCTTGTGTAATTTTAAAAAGAATTTAGTTATTTTGCCTTTAATATCATAATACATAGAATGCCATAATGCGTGATTTCGCTACCATGTGACACTGAGTCGTTCATATAACTTTCATCTGTCAAGCATACATTCGTAAAGAAGAAATTAAAAGTAAGCGAACGATTACATATTCTTCAGTGAAGATTTTCAAAATGCTAGTTTTATGCGATAATAACATCGCAAATTAATAGGTATTTCGTTTCAAACTCGTATATGAATGAGACAACGAGTGAGAAGTAGAGCAGTAACAAATGCAAATGGAGTGTACATGCATGAGACAATGACTGAGATTTTGTAGGGAGAATAACTGCATTTTTGTTGTAATGGATGTTAATAGATCTGCAGATTATCACATTCACACTATCAGATGGGCTGAACTGGATTATATATACACTGCAATTCAACGGACTCAACATGTTGTGAATACTGACTAGTCAGTATGATTCAACGTGAAACCCGTATCATAAAACATGCTGATTCGAAAATGTAGAACAAGATTCAACGTTGATTGAGAGGTTCTCGCGTAAACACATTCACCGTTGTGATAGTGTAACAAATAATAGACGGGGAGAACAGATGTTAGAGCTTGGAAGAACATGTTGCACAAATGACTTGTATCGAGTATTTTAATGGAGAACTCAATTAATTTGCTTGAGATATTGATTTCGAAATGTATGCCATAAGACGAAATTTCGGAACCATGTTACTCGATCTCGCTTCTTCTTTCTACTCCGTAGCATTCCTTCAAGTAGAACAACCTAAAAGTAAGTGATTGATTCAATTTTTTTTCCACAAATTTTAATAATTTCCTCAGAGTTTGCTGTGTGCGAACACGAAATCGCAAAGGAGTATTTTTACTTTTCCATCTCTTCTGTGAATTAGAAAACGTGTCAGAAGTAATTCAATACAAAATTAAGATGTAGTGAAACAATTATGTATATGAATTTCCTTGGTCGTAGTCAAATTATTTATTATGCAAGATTGATTACTGAAAAATCTAAAATTCTAACAACGTCACTTAATGTCTCTGCATAACAATATGTAGGATGTTAGATTGGAGTACGATTGATCTGTATTTCAACATGACTAATAAACACAGTAAATTTTGTCGAAAATTTGGAATACAAAAGAGAATAATTTTAAAAGAAAAATTAGGTATAGCAAGGAATAAACTGTTGCACAAATGACTGATATCAAGTATATGTTAAAAACAATTCAGTTTATTTGTTCATGGTTTCAAGTGTACATTACAAATTAGAAAATGACATTTCACCTACAAATGATTCACTGTCGCTTTTCTCAATTTTCACGCATACGCATCATTCGATGTAGAGAAACCGAGTAGTAAGTGAATGATGCAATAATCTTTACCAAAATGTATTTTCATTTTCAATTTGTTTTAATGAAACGACTTGTTAGCATTTTTCAATGGATTGTTGCCCATTGACCCGGATTATCATTAGCTTTTCTTTGCTTATGAGCATGTGTTATTTATAACCAAATATTGGTAATAGGGCGATTGTTTAACGTGCAGGCATGAGACGATTACTTAAATGTTGATTACTACTGAAGTATATTTGTAGTGTAAATGTTGAGCATATTTCTGCAGATGATTGCATTCAAAATATCAACTGAGTTGGACTGAATAGAAAATGTATACTGCAATGCTAATTTACCAGCATGCTGTGATCTCGGCACATTCAGTTTTATAACATGTCTAAGGCATATCATACTATATGACGTTTCGAAAATGTAGAACAAGATTCATCGTTGATTGTGATGATCTCGCGAGAACACATTCACAGTTGTGATAGTGTTACAATTTATTGATGAGGAGAACAGATGTGGAGCTTTGAAGAACATGTTGCACAAATGACTAATATCAAGTATATGTTAAAAACAATTCAGTTTATTTGTTCATGGTTTCAAGTGTACATTACAAATTAGAAAATGACATTTCACCTACAAATGATTCACTGTCGCTTTTCTCAATTTTCACGCATACGCATCATTCGATGTAGAGAAACCGAGTAGTAAGTGAATGATGCAATAATCTTTACCAAAATGTATTTTCATTTTCAATTTGTTTTAATGAAACGACTTGTTAGCATTTTTCAATGGATTGTTGCCCATTGACCCGGATTATCATTAGCTTTTCTTTGCTTATGAGCATGTGTTATTTATAACCAAATATTGGTAATAGGGCGATTGTTTAACGTGCAGGCATGAGACGATTACTTAAATGTTGATTACTACTGAAGTATATTTGTAGTGTAAATGTTGAGCATATTTCTGCAGATGATTGCATTCAAAATATCAACTGAGTTGGACTGAATAGAAAATGTATACTGCAATGCTAATTTACCAGCATGCTGTGATCTCGGCACATTCAGTTTTATAACATGTCTAAGGCATATCATACTATATGACGTTTCGAAAATGTAGAACAAGATTCATCGTTGATTGTGATGATCTCGCGAGAACACATTCACAGTTGTGATAGTGTTACAATTTATTGATGAGGAGAACAGATGTGGAGCTTTGAAGAACATGTTGCACAAATGACTGATATCAAGTATATGTTAAAAACAATTCAGTTTATTTGTTCATGGTTTCAAGTGTACATTACAAATTAGAAAATGACATTTCACCTACAAATGATTCACTGTCGCTTTTCTCAATTTTCACGCATACGCATCATTCGATGTAGAGAAACCGAGTAGTAAGTGAATGATGCAATAATCTTTACCAAAATGTATTTTCATTTTCAATTTGTTTTAATGAAACGACTTGTTAGCATTTTTCAATGGATTGTTGCCCATTGACCCGGATTATCATTAGCTTTTCTTTGCTTATGAGCATGTGTTATTTATAACCAAATATTGGTAATAGGGCGATTGTTTAACGTGCAGGCATGAGACGATTACTTAAATGTTGATTACTACTGAAGTATATTTGTAGTGTAAATGTTGAGCATATTTCTGCAGATGATTGCATTCAAAATATCAACTAAGTTGGACTGAATAGAAAATGTATACTGCAACGCTAATTTACCAGCATGCTGTGATCTCGGCACATTCAGTTTTATAACATGTCTAAGGCATATCATACTATATGACGTTTCGAAAATGTAGAACAAGATTCATCGTTGATTGTGATGATCTCGCGAGAACACATTCACAGTTGTGATAGTGTTACAATTTATTGATGAGGAGAACAGATGTGGAGCTTTGAAGAACATGTTGCACAAATGACTAATATCAAGTATATGTTAAAAACAATTCAGTTTATTTGTTCATGGTTTCAAGTGTACATTACAAATTAGAAAATGACATTTCACCTACAAATGATTTACTGTCGCTTTTCTCAATTTTCACGCATACGCATCATTCGATGTAGAGAAACCGAGTAGTAAGTGAATGATGCAATAATCTTTACTAAAATGTATTTTCATTTTCAATTTGTTTTAATGAAACGACTTGTTAGCATTTTTCAATGGATTGTTGGCCATTGACCTGGATTATCAATAGCTTTTCTTTGCTTTTGAGCATGTGTTATTTATAACCAAATATTGATAATAGGGCGATTGTTTAACGTGCAGGCATGAGACGATTACTTAAATGTTGATTACTACTGAAGTATATTTGTAGTGTAAATGTTGAGCACATTACTGCAGATGATTGCATTCAAAATATCAACTGAGTTGGACTGAATAGAAAATGTATACTGCAATGCTACTTTCTCAGCATGCTGTGATCTCTGCACATTCAGTTTTATAACATATCTGAGGCATATCATACTATATGCCGTTTCGAAAATGTAGAACAATATTTATCGTTGATTTTGATGATCCTGCGAATTCAACTTTATTAATGATACCGAATAATGTATTCAATATTCAGCGAACCTATTTCTAGCGTGCAGTTAGCTTTTGCGTTTCTGTTTTTTCTCACTGATCTAATAATACAACTAACAACCTCGCAACTAATTCCGACCCTACTCAACTTATTTGTTTTTCATTGTGTGAAATGGTATTTCATAAGTTTTATTCAATATATACAATATTTTACTTTCATGCGATAAATAAGATTTTGGTTTTACACTAACATGTGATATTTATTTTCTCGATATCGTTTTTATGCTACCCGGATTTATATATATTTCAGTCTTCTCCTTGTTGACTTTTGTGCTTGTTTTTTTGCAGGTAACTGATGATTTCTTCGAATTTTCGTCGTTCTTCAAATAATAAATGACATTTTCGTCTCAAACATTTTTCGGATATTTTGATATATATAATTTCGTTGTGTTTCTTTAACTGTTTAACTGCAAATTTATTCTTGTCTCTAATGCTAATATTGGAAATTTTTATATGAATAAATAATGTTTTACAAACTGTTTAATTATTTGTTAAAAATAAAAGTAACATTTTTGGTAGAACAACAATTTTGGCTCAAATCGCTTGTTGAGTTTTTTCGAAATAATTTCAAGACCTTAAATATTCTTGTTCGTGATAATTACCATTATTATTCATCACAGCGATATGTAATTTTTTATTAGACAATTTGACTTAGTGTCAAGAGTTTATTTTTTTATCTTAGCACAAAGCAATCATTCAACAATACGACTGACAGATTTACGAATTAATAATTCAGTAAGGTAATTTATGTGAAGAAGCGGAATGTGAATGTGTCGGTGAATGTCAATATTAGTAATGTAATCGATTTGAAGAGGCATATATGTGAGTCGTTGCATATAAGTTATCACTATACAAAGTGAAGCTTATATATGGGCAGTATCATGCTTACACAAACATGAGAATAAACGCCTATCATCACCGACAACAAGAAAACTGACTTTGTTAGTCAGTAAAAAATCTGAATGTTTCAACAAATTTAATCAGATACAAACATGACAAAAGTCAGTGATAACTATCACGTATTATGTTAGAGAAGTCAGAGGGGCAGACCAGTCAGGTGGATTTTGTATTTTGAGATCTTGAAGCATTTTGAACTACAACGAGTAATTGTTTACTATTCACAAACATGCCAAAGAGATAAGCATACAAGTTTGTGTATCTATAGAGTTGAAGTCGTTTCTAAACAACATAGTATTTAAATGATACACAGCTGTAGAACGTCCTACATTACGACTTGAGCATAAGACAAAAAACGAGAAGTACAACATGAATGGTTTACTCCAGCTCAAGCTAGGGTACACAAAGTTAAGGTGTTTATAGTTACTCATGAATTAGGATCATGGAATGTTTGGAAACCATGCCGAATGCATCACCAAATGAATATTTCTTTTCAATTAGTTCATCACCACTACTGTGCATCATTATGCACCTATCACACTTGAGCACAGATTCCATGCTAATTAGGTGATGGTGAGGTAGTCGGAAAATGCTCTAGTTAGTTAGTTCGTGAGGCCAAAAAGAATAAAATTTAAACTAAAATAAACCTACATAATCAGTAAATGTTACGGATGCATACTTAAGAGTAGGAACAAGCCTTGTACTTTCATGCGAGTACATGCTTTGTAGTTCATGATATATTTGGAAATGAAAAAATCACTACTGAGGTGATACAAGGACAGAATTTGGGTTTCATATCTAAACAGAATTATAGTTGAGAAAAATTCAAATTAAAGGGAAGAACGTTTTGAAACATGTAAGATTACTGATGTCGTAATCCAGGGTAGATGAAGATGCTTCACAGTCTTTTCTGCATACAACGATACGTTTTGATGTTGTGTTTTCCTATGTATTCTGCCTTAGGTGTTAGTCGTACTTTGAAATCGCGATGTAAATTTGGAAGGATTCTATGAACAACTGTATATGTTTGAGTCTTATCTCTATGATGACCGGTATAAACTAAACACAACTCAACTAGAACTCATCAAACCAAATCTTTTTTAATAGAATTATGGTACATTATTTACAAATTTATAATATTAAAATATAAATGTAATATTACCTAAAAAGTTATGTAGATAAGTATACGACTGTGTTTACAAACTCAGCTAAACACTTGCACTGTGAAATATCAGTAAAAATGTGGACACAACTATTAACATATGGAATTACGAAGGATAAATCTGTTCAGTAGTCGTATATACATAGAGAATAGAACAATAATCTACTTCGCGGGATATCAGATATTTACTCTAAGAATCAGATAAAAAAGTGATTCTAGAGGGAGAGGTTTATTTACTGATAGCCTCGTGATATCGAAATAATATCGGGGCCAGAGAGCGTACAAACGTACACGCAGGAGAATTACGAAGGGGAGAATAGGAACAACGGGCTGAGCGCGGCAGATTGTCTTAAGCACGGATAAACAAGAGCTGTACAAAATAACAGTTTTTGTCAGAATTAAGTGCAACAATAAATGTTTATATTCTAGCAACTGCGTTTTCTTCGTAAAAGTATACCACTACAAATAAGTAGTTCACTTTCGAGTAAATGCAAGCGCCAGTTCTTCACTTCAAAGAGACAGATTGTCGTACAATGCGAAAGTTGGCTGACTATGAATGACCTATATGATAATATCTGGGCACCATCATTGGTTAAGAGAGTGGAATTGATTCACATCAGAAGGCGCAGATCGAAGCAAAGATAGAATTTCTACAATTGGAGAGCATCTGGAACTCAAAACAACCATCCTAATAAAACAAAGTCACAACTTTTAATTCAAATGTCAACACATGTCTGCTGTATGAAACGGAAACTTGAAGGGGAACGAAGGGTGTTATCCAGAGGATGCAGGTATTTGCTGATAGTTGTCTACGCAAAGTATTTCTTACCCGTTGCCCAGACGCTATCAGTAACAACACGATGAGGAAGAGAATCAACCAGACTCCAGTGGGGAGATAACTCAGGATAGGAAACTGTTATGCTCGTCTCAAGGTATGGTTAAAATATTGCGGGTTCACCTTAGTCGAAGAACAAGAACAAAACAATTAACTAGCGTCCAGGGAGGCTACTGTGATCCGATTGTCACAATTGTATCTGCAAGAAGTCTTGATAAAGCGTTTGTAGTATATCCTACAAAAACCCAGCCAGAACAAAGTGAATCGAAGCCCTTAAATGGCCTTTATTTTTACTCCATAGAGACTTCCTTGGGACAGTCCCGAAAATAGCACACTAAAATGATACAGTAACCAATCAGAGCCAAGGATTTTCCAATGAGAATTGTGATCCCAAGGTCAACTAATCGGTTCATGAAATAAATCCAAAATAAAGATATACATCAACCCAGTTCTGGTGAATTAACCTTCCCGTCACTCCCCTCCTTTTTAATGGCGTGAGCTCTTAGGTTCCACTTGCATCCTGACTGTTGTTCACCGCTGTCTGCGAGGGAACCTTCGGTAATGGATATCAGTTTGGTACTAAGATTCTTCCTGTGAAGGGGCTGCTGGTAGGCTGAAGGTATCAGGCAGGATGTCAAGAGGATGATGGACGATCTGGGTCCAGTCGTTTGCGTATCTGATTTCGATGGCGTGACAACCTTTCGCCTCCGACCTCTAATTCGTGTATTAATAGCCGCAATCTTCTGAACGCTCGAGCTTCTACACAGAGAACATGATTTGTTCTGTAGTCACGGGCGAGCACAGGGCATCCCACTTCGTAAGAGGATTGTCTTTGCGGTCTTGCCTTTACTGATGTCGGTGTATTAGTCGGAGGCATCAAGCTTTGGATCGTTTTCATCCTTCTTCTTATCAGGATTTCTGCTGGATAACTTTGTTCCGGTAGAAACTCATTTGTTGTTCAGTAGACATAAAAGAGATTTCGTTACGCGTCGGCTGGTGTCCCCTCCCATTTCGACTCAACCAGTGATCTTTTGAACATATCCACAAACCTTTCCGCTTGCATATTTAATTGCGGGTGGTATGGTGGCGAGCATAAGCGTTAAACGGCTAGTCGTTGACAGAAAGTTCGGAATTGGGTGGAGGTTAATTGAGACCCATAGTCAGATACGATTATATATGGTATGCCATTTTGAGTGAAAATTGCAGTGAATAGCTTTAATGTCTTAGTTGTCGTTGGCGGCATTATGAGGCTGATTTCTGGCCATTTTCAGGCGTCGACCACAACAAAATACATAGTTCCATTGATTCGTTATTGTGTGCATAAGGGTATACGAGTGAACTCTAAGTTGAAGTGTCAGAAGATCTTGCTTTGAATGGAGGGATTTCGCAGGCCGGTGTGCAATCTATTTTCAAAGCTTTGTTTTTGGAAAATCCCTCCATGTATATATATTTGTGTCATGATCTGATTGACTCTTGCTGTTCGATATTTTGGTACTCTGTTTGTTCCCATTTTGGGGTTTTATCATTTGTATCTTGCTATTATTTCTATATCTTGTACTTATAATAAAGTTTCTATGTTTCCTTAAGAACAATATATTTGTTTAAATTTGGTATTTAATATGGCTTCAACCATTTTTGGATTTGATACTCTCGCAGTAACGGACTGGAAGCACTTATTCTTCCAGCAACGGAAAAGATTGTGGTGATTATTTTGGTAATTTTCTGAATTTCCTTTTTTAATCCAATATCGAACCGTTCTTTCCCAGAATTATCGTTTTCGTACTTGGACTGGGCGAGACGCGTGTGAAAATTCAACTTGCGGTTTCAAAGCGGACAGCTAGAGTAATATATTTTCCTTATTCTACGTTAATGACCACATACCTATAATGTCTATGATATTATCAATCATGGTATTCACAAATAACAGTATGGATTTAAACTTTAGGATAATAACGAATTGCTTGTTTAAGTGAACCTTCACCTCTTAAGCAAATATTTCAAAAGTTGACTTCATTCATGTAATCGCTGAAAAAAGCTGTCCGCGAACTGAATTGTTCGAGACTATATAGATAAATTTGATGATGGGATAATCATCTGTTAAGCTGCAGATAATCAATACTTCATCAAACAGCAAAATTTATGGGTTTCGAGCTCACACTTACGCGTACCGTATTACGGTACGTGACGATGATTATCATGATTACCCGTGATGACATTTACCACGTTTCACTCGAAAACGTTCCCGAGTTAACTGAATCACTCGTGCACCACATCGTCACACGCGGGCCGCCAGTAACGGCACATCTTTGCAGACTGGCAGCTGACAGATTAGTTTTCGCTAAATGTGAGTTCGACAATTTACTAGCTGCATGTATTATTCATCTGGTACGAGCATAACATCAGACACCAGTCGCTCCTGGGGATATCGAGAGAACTGCTATCACAACTCATTACGGTCTTTGAGAGATCCTACGAATGCTATTTGGACTATGGATGATGCATCAGATTTTGCTAAAGGAGCCGTTATGCAACAGAACATCTATGGAAGTTGGCAAACTCTCGAATTTTTCTCATGACACCTCACTCACATGGAGACGACATATTGCGCTTTTGGTTGCGAAATGCTAGCAGAAAGGTATGCCATCGGACGTTTCCGGCTTGTAAGGTTGCAATTTCATCCTCTTCACCGACCATGATCCTCAAACGTATACTTTAATTAGCAAGTCTGACCGCTACTCATCACCAGCTCACGTCAAACCTTCTTCATAATAAAGGCTAGTTCAGCTATGTTGTCGATGCTTCGCCACGCATTCAAATGAATGCATTTCATTTACTTGTGCTTGATCTTTCTTCAACAGCCGCTGCCTAAACAAATGATCCCTCCTGTACAGAAGCAAAACGATCTACATTCCATCAGTGGCAGTAATTACCACTAGCTACCACCATACGTACTATCCTGTGTGAAATCTATACTGGTTTTCCCCAACCGATTGTACCTTCTGCTAATCGTCGTCTCGTCTTCGGTGTAGAATTCTTTTTGAGTGTTTTGTGTTTTTGGAAAATCCCTCCATGTTTACATATTTTTGCTATGACATGATGGACTTTTTCTCTTGACATTTTTGGTATTATATTTGATTCCAATTTGAGATTTTACCATTGTATATTGTTATTCTTTCTATATTTTGTACTTATATTGAAGTTTTTGTGTTTGCTTCTGAACTGTACATATATTGTTTAAATTTGATATAATATGGCTACCGCCACATTTTTGGATGGACGCGGTGGCTGCTGGACTTAGTGTCACTTACTAGTTATTGCATTGGATACTCTGCGGAGTAATTTAGTCCTGGAAGAAACAAAAATACCAGACGTTTTCTCCTAGAATTTTGCCCTTTTGATTTGGCTGGGACCTGGATCTAGGAGTAACGTACAGGAGTGTATCTATTGGAAACAATTAGGACAGCCACCGTCGAAATAAATCTACAGTCTGGTATTTATTCTTCTTGCGTGAATTATACTTTGGAAATATTTACCAGAACGTATATAATTTGGATCTATTCGGATTATTAAGAATTACAAGGAAACATTTGGAATTTAATCGTTTATCATACTAGACTTCCTTGGAGGAAGAAGTTGGATTATTCACCGTTATTTTTGAACTGAATTGTGAAATTACTCTATTTTGTATTTGTTACCTCTTCTATTGGACTTTATTTATGATGTCAAACCGAAAAAAATCACACATGAGGACGGTGGAAGAGCTCGACGGATCACAGGGCTCTAGGCAAGTCGTTAGTGATAACTTTTTTATGGGTAACCCACATGTTATGTCTGATATTTATTATTGTAAGTCATCGATAGAGGGTTTAGAATTACCTAAGGTTGAACTCTCATTTTTTGATGGAAGGTCTCGCGACTATTTTAAGTTCATACGACAAATAGAATCGTTTATAGAACCTCGAATCAAGGATGATCAAGTGCGTTTATTGTATTTAATTCATTATTGTAAGGGAAAAGCAAAAAATGCGATTGAAGGCTGTATTATTATGGATCCACAATCAGGATATAAGAGAGCAAAGGCCATTCTAAAACAGCTCTTTGGACAGACGCATGTAATAGCGCGAGAAACCTTAGAGGACTTAGTTAGAACTGGGAATGTAGAATTTAATGATCCTGAATCATTGACGAACTTGGCTATTAAAATGCAGAATGCTGCTTTAACTTTAGAACAGTTAAATTGTACAGCTGAACTTAACTCTATGGCTACTTTAGGACGAATAGTAAGGCTCTCTCCTCGTCGAATGCAAGCCCAGTGGGCAGAGCTAGTATTCAAGTGGGACGAAGAGGAGAGAGAGCCCAATTTTAACGAATTGACGGAATTTATTATGTCTCGTGCTAAGATAGCTAGTAGTAGGTTTGGAAGATTAGCTTATCAGGCTAAAACAGGAAATAATACGGAAGCTACTAGTGGTCTGCGTGCGAGACATTCGGATTTTTCGTTTCTACCTAAAGCACGCTCGGAAGATAAGCGATTTGTCAATTATATCACGAAAGCATACCCTGATGAAGGACGAGTACGTGACCGTAACGATGTAAATTCTCTTGATGCGTGTCCTAGCAAGAAGCCGGTTTGTGTAACAGATAAGATGGCTTTTCTATGTGTAGAAAAGAAAGAAAAAGGCGAAAAGTTTAGGCATCAAGATGGATCCGAAGTGTGTGACGATAAAAGCCTCTTAGCTGCTCGAAAAGCCTGGAACGGTAATTTGGATTCGAGTAATCAGAGGTTAATGAGTTCAGCAAATATGAATAAGACCCAGGCAGGATTGACTGAACGGAATAAAGCTTATTTTCGGAACCCTTCAGTTAGGGTAAATTATATAACTGGACCTAGAGTAGATTCCAGGATAAGTGATGGTGGTACAGTAACGGCTAAGAAGCCTAGGAGACAACATGATGCTACTATTACTAAGAAGCCTAAACCTCATGCTCTTTCGGATGCTACGACTAGCCATGGAAATAGTAGCCATCAGAACCTTAGTAGTGACAGTGATAATAAGGATATAGAAAGTGTCAGCAGTTCACTTATAGGGACTAGTCTATCCGCTACATCGAATGAGCCTCCTAGTGTTTCGACGCCATCGGTCCTCGTCACGAAGGTTAAGTTGATTGAAGATGCACAAGGTTGTGCAACTGTAACTGTTCCTATTACGGTTGACTGTCAGTCGAGTGATGATGAGAAGAAAGTGCTTGATGGTAACAGCCAGTCTACAGTGCTGTGTGATGACGATGCTATTGTTGAGCATATGTCTTGTGCCGCTGAAACGGATGCTAATGCAGAACGGAATCAATTAGACGTTGATAATAAACTGGATGTCATTGATGTGACAAATGAGTTACCGACGATGATGAATACTGTTCAAACCTCCTCTGCATCAGGAGATGGAAGGATAAATATTGATCCTACGTCATGCTACTTAAGGTCTTCTGGAGACGATGGAATGTCAAAATTGGAAATCTCACCCTTGCATATTATTTATGGGTCAAAAACTTCTGTTGATAAGTTAGCATCACGGACTTCATGGTATCTGCTGATCGGAGCAAGTGGTGGTGGATTGGCTACTCGTCCCCATGAAAGAGAATGTAGTTCTTGGATAGGATATGACCAGTTTTGCGACGCGTTGTTCATGTTCGTATGGGTTAATTGGGTAATGTTTATACTACCGTTAGGTCATGCCACGATAGATAGGGGAATCAAGGGCCTGATGGGAAAGTATAGGTACCTAGTTAACACGATAGGTCATATCCATGTTGGATGGCGGGTAGGCGTACTGCTGTAAGTCCTACACGTTATTCCGGTGTGGATTAGGGGATAACATGGGAACCCTAAATAAGGTGTCATTAACGCTTGCTGTTTTTGCATGGAGGGATTTTGCGGGCCGGTGTAGAATTCTTTTTGAGTGTTTTGTGTTTTTGGAAAATCCCTCTATGTTTACATATTTTTGCTATGACATGATGGACTTTCTCCTAGAAATTTTGTCCTTTTGATTTGGCTGGGACCTGGATCTAGGAGGAACGTACAGGAGTGTTTCTATTGGAAACAATTAGGACAGCCACCGTCGAAATAATTCTACATTCGGTGCCCTTCATGGATTGTCTCATCTAGGTATCGCAGCCACATAACGTCTCGTCGCCACACGAAACATCTGGCCTTCCATTATCAAAGATGTCCGTATATGGGTAAGGCAGTGCTTATAATGTCAACCATCAAAAATGTACAGTCACGTAGCTGCCTCTATCGGCACATTTGCTACGTTTATATTGAAATTGTGGGACTATTGCCACCACTGCATGAATGGGATCACATACTCATGTGCGTCGATCGTTTCACAAGATAGCCCGAATCTACTCCCATCACTTCGATTACGGCGGAAATATTTGCTCACCACTTCGTAGAACGATGGATAGCGATATACGGTTATCCGTCGACTGTTACGAAAGGCCGAGGACAACAAGTGAAGTTAGAATTATTCTCCTAGATAACCCAGCGGCTGAAATTTTTCACATCACGGAGCAGTGATAACTTCAATAATTTAGACTACGTCCAACGATTGTCTGAATTTATGCTATCTTCGCCTTTGACGTCAACTCAAATAAGACATCTATATGTCGCTTTCCTTCGAGAGTTAACTGCCTGTTCTCTGGGTGAGACCCCAGTCTGATATCCAGATCGGCAAACCATGCCGCGCTTGACTTCGGATCAGATTAACAGCTCACGAGGTACGCACCGTCATGAGTTCCGGTCTCCGCGTGCGCCTACCTGTACGTTTTCTTGAATAACCACCCAGTAAACAACGAACACGTGATAGTAAGCTATCCTCGTACTACATGTGTGCTACACCTTACTCTTTTGCTTTCATTTTGTATCGTGAGCCCCGGCCTACCGCCATCACCCTATCGGTACATTTGACTTCAATCAATCATGGCAGAAGCTGGCCTTCATCACCCACAATATTGTTAATACACTGAGTCGCTGTCTTGCTTTCTAATGTTCTGTGATATATATGGTTTCCAACTTGGTTGTTCTTGTCGTTTCTGGCTTATACGATCAATATGGTTCCGTCCTACGTCTGCAGCTTTTTTTGGTACGAAACATTATGAACGCTATTTTCAGACCATAGACACGAGCCACCCTGGTATGGCATGTCAACCTGAGCACTAAACTTGGTACGTTACTTTTGGTGCAGTTCAGCGTAAAAGACATTGGATGACAACTCCAGTCTCATCGGTTGGTTCCCGTCCGTCAACCCTTCCGCCCTACCATCGCCCACTAGCGAACCATTCTCCTCCATTCCGAACCGCAAGGCGAGGGGCCAATGTCGTGGTACACGTTTAGGAAGACAACACAATTGCTGAAATATAAACATTTATTATTGTACTTAAATCAGACAATAATTGTTATGTTTTACTCCATTTGTTTTTATCAGTACTAAAGACTATCTCCAGCGTGCCAAGCGCGTTATCCCTTCTCTGCCCTTCTCGTAGCTGGTTGATAGTCGCCATTCTACTCAAGCTTTGACATCATTTTGATATCACCAGGCTAGCGATAGATATACTTCTTTATTTAAAATTTTATTTTCTGTGACTTCTGGATTAGCGAGATTCACATTAGTAATCCCACGAAGTTGAATATTGATTTCGACTTACTCTAAGGTGATAAATTAACTTGTATCATTATAAGATGTTTCGTATTATGATCTGAGGTTATGAGGTCTAGTTTCGAAAACCAAGTAACACTTGATAACCATCCTATTGTAGGCGGTACGGATTTTTGTCAGTATGCATCCACCATCAAGATCATTCTGTGATGCGAAACTTCAAATCTGTACAAATTCAAAGTTTAAAGCGAATGTTCGAGGCTTCAGTGTCACGGAGTGAACATCAAATAAGGTACATCCAGGTACAAATGAATCCTAAAAATATATAAACAAGAGTCTTGGATTGGACTCTTAGTTACATCACACTAACACTTCTACTCATTCAAATACTATGATTATTTCTCAACCAACTGAATAGTCAGCTTTAAAAATTCTTGACTACCGAAAATTGATTATACATCTAGTCTACAGAAAGAAAACACGATGAATCCCTTTTTGGCATAGTAAACATAACTGCAATCATTACAACTTCAGAAGTTGCATTCTATCATTATTCTATTCATTCATTTACGGATACTTAAGATAATCTTATTTTTTTCCCGTAGTATTACTGATTGAATACGAAATCACTTATTTTCACTAATGATCATTAGTCAACATAATGTTTTCACTTCTATTTATACAATTAAATTTTAAACAAAGAAATATTTTATTTCTCGATTTTCATTTTTTTGTCATCTATGTAATATCATGTTTTCTGTATATTGTTTAGATGAGCACTGATGAAAGGAGTTTAATAACTGGACAAAATAACTGTTCAATGTTTCAAAGTTTCATACGGTTCTTTGACATTGATCAATTCAATGATCTCTATGAAAAATAAATACATACGACAGTTTAAGGTGTGATAAAATATAGTGAATGCATACATTATTTTATTTCATCAAACTCTCTCTTTATTTACCAAGTAATAAATTGTTTGTTTTCTAGTAAAATTACTGTCATTTATCAAATGAATTTGTCAATATCTGTTCATCATGTAGACGGTAAACATCTCGTTTTACTTCCAATCTGTGAAGTATAAATTGTTTAAGCAGGAGAATATCACTAATTTCCTGCTTCAATTAATTACACTGTTCAAGAATCTACAAATTACAATCGGAGAAAGAATGACATTTTCACAAACCAGAAGGTCATTACAACTGTTTGCAAATATTTCTTATATAATTGTGAAACATTTTCTTTTTGTGCTGAATAAAGCATATACATCCATATCACCTCAATTTTTGGCATCGTTCTCTAACTTTCAAGAAACTGAAGGCGATGCGCAACTTTAAATATCGTCGCTCTTCTGTACTTAAACCAAACTTAAAGTAGAGCGATTAACTCATACTTCACTCCATTTTTCTCAATTTGAGATAGTTGTGCAGACTAAGTTTGTGGTTACACGAAGCGAATGGGAAATAAGCGTAGGCTTGAATTCAGTCTTAGGCACTATAGTGGAACGCTTCTACAAAGAATATACGATTTGTGAAAAATAAATATTATTGTACTCGTTTTGTAGAACTGCACCGAAAACACTGTGGAATCCTTTTTTAATGTTTTGTTTTCTGGAAAATCCATCCATGTTTATATATTTTTGTTATGATATGACTGACTCTTTCTGTTGACAGTTTGGTATTTTATTTGATTCCATTTTGAGATTTTCTCATTTTATATTGTTATTATTTCTATATTTTGTACTTATATTGAAGCTTTTATGTTTGCTTCTGAACTGTACACATGTTGTTTAAATTTGATATAATATGGCTACAGCCACATTTTTGGATTTGATATCGTCGCAGTATACTAAAATCAACTAGTCTTTTGAACTCGGATACTCATCAGAGTAATTTTGACTTGGAAGACGTAATAGGTGTCAGGTAAATGTTTGTATTTCCATTTCTTTATATAAACAGACCACTTTCTCCTAGAATTATTGTGTTTTGATATTCGATTAAGGGAAGGTGCGTTCGACATACGTCTATTGGAATCGAATTGAAATGTTACGGCAGTAAATTCAACTAGAAAAATTTCAAATGTGGCGAAGGAAAACAAAGGCAGGAGGGAACGGAATTAATTAATCGCGAATCACAGAATTAATTAGTCCTCAAACTCGCTCGAC
>OX103972.1:38976865-39028089 GCA_944470395.2 Schistosoma turkestanicum | reverse complement strand
TTAATTGCTGAAGCAGTTAATTGCAATGTGGAGAGTAATAATGTAATAAGGATAAATTAAAATGATAATATGAGTAAAATTTCAGAACTGAGTAATATATAGATTAATTTAGTTTATTAACTGGTAGTGAAGATTGTGAGAGAGGACCGAAGTGTAAGCAAGGGAGAGGAATAGGCGAGATAGAATAATTGAGTGTTCTGAGGAGATGGCAATGGTAACAACTAGCAGGTCTCAAGATATGCATCAGGCACAGCTTGTCCAAGAGGGAGATGATAGTCCGCATGTGAGTACGTGATTATCAAGTCTCTTCTTAAAGGTGTGTTGAGGACGTAAGGTTCCCATAACTCTCATGGAAATGTCCTAAATTTTTATTGTTAATATTTTAGCTTCTGTTGGGCTTCAGCTCACATTATCCTCTTCAGAAAATCTGTTACTGTCACTGGTTGATGGATGAGTTGAGTACGGTAATTTGTGACCCTCAAATGCTTCTCTGCCATTGTATCAATGAGTTTTATTTGTGTGGTTTGACTCCTCGTATTTCTGAACGCTAGTAGAAAACACTCGATGCACTTTATTAAGACATTTTGAACTACTGCGCCGGGGCTAGGGCCAACAGTATTACGATATCCTCTCGTGCAACTGAAGTGTTCCATTCGTTTCGTTTACTGAGAAAGGTAAAATGGTATTAGCATTGAAGCATAACAATTGCCGAAGATGTCAGATGAGTGGACCTCGTTATTCTACTTAGACACTTGTTACTTCTCTTTTCACGGTGACAAATCCTATTCTGTATGTAACCAAACGTTGTAAATACCGCTAAACCAGTGTCAACTATTTCATATCAGCAACACAGAACTCAGTATCACTCCACATATACAACGACAACCATAGCAATTATACTCATGATTGCAGTAAAATGATTTTGTTTCAATGTTATTTAAAAGAAAAGACATTTGCATTTGCGATGTTGTACCACCTAACGTAAATCACCGCTTCAAAGTCGATAACTCAAGACCCATCCTATTTTCTATTATCATCTTAAAAGAAGTTGTTTTGTGGAAGATTTCGACAGAGACTCAACGGAAATTGCATGTCCATTTTAAAGTTCCTATCATCATATTGCCTCGTTTCAGTAAATCATATTGCGATCTTCTTCATCTTCACATGCTATCATGTTGTACACCTTGCAGTCGGTTTACTCACTTCACTGTTTGTTTTGCAAATAATATTCTGTTAAACGTCCTCCTCCTTCTGCATGAACCGTTGTTATCTTCAATCACCGAATAATGTGATGTGAATTTCAATCATGTGGGGTTTTCTCTGTATATTTTTCGAGTCTTTGTGGTACATTTTGTTGTTTAAAAATCATTAAACTATACATAATTCCTCATTCTATTTCTGTCTGTGATTTCATACAACAGCTTTGTAAATCCTTTTTAAACACTTTCCTAAGCAAACTATTTCCAATCAAAATTTATCTATAAGTAGACATATTAAATGAGCGTTCCGAATGAGCAGCACTCTGTTAACAGGTCATCACCAAGGAAATAAAAACTCCTTGTCTAAAATTAATCCATGAAATTTTATTTTTATTAAAAAAATATTTTTTGCAAGCAAAATGAAGCTGGCTATTTTACATTTCTGAAAAAAATAATGGTAATGAACAAACGATAAGCTAATTATAAGAAATGATAAACTACAACAAAATACAGAGGAGCAGATAAATTTGAATTCGTGTCAATTTTAAAAACATAGAGAGGACCATAAAAAATATGGAAAGTTACAGGTATTCACGATTATTAGCTTTTTCTGAGATATCTTGTGCTCAAATTGATATCATCAATGGGATACCTGCAAGAATAAAAAATATTATTGTTATATGGTTAATCTAATTGGGGTAGTTTAATGAAATGGATAATTTCTACATTCTAATTCAACTCACATTTATGTTACACAATGAGCGATTTGCAATCAATACATGAAAAATCCCTATTTGCTAATGCCGAATGAGTGAAATGCATTTTTGCGTAAAAAAGTATTCTAAAGAATGAATATATTAGAGCAAAAGCGGTCTAAAAAAACACTAACAACAAATAATAATGAAAACTCTTGTGCTATATTCGTGGACCTAGAACAAAAACACAATTAGCCACCGCCTTATATTTAGCAATGGCCACAATTAATGCATATATAGCAGAAACCAATAAACAGGATGCGAATACGATAGAGAGATGATTAGAAATACTAAGTGTTCACTGACTCGATAACTTATAATGTTAGGATATGTGATACATATTCGTACCATGGGAAGGCAAAATAAGGGATTTGTATGACCAAATTATAATAAATGAAGGAAAAAGGAGCTTTAAAATAAAAAGTCAACATGAACTGTTTGATACAGGAAATATGGATGAAATAGAATCGCAAATATCTCTCCAAGTGACAAATACGATCCCATTCATCTATATGATTGTTCACAAATTAGCATATGGACTAACAATTAAACAAATCAACATGAACTCACAATGGATTCACTTGAGATATCATTTGAATTTTCCATTTTCGTTCCATCTATGGTCAATCTTGCGGAAGTATTGGAAGGAACAGCGCCTCCAGCTGCTTGATCAGGCAAAACATAGAAAAACAAATCAACTCAGTACAGGAAATGTCCGAAAAACGTAAATTTTCATCCAAATGATACAAAATAAACATCATCACAATTACATATAAAATAATGAAAAACTATTGTGAAAAATTATGAAGAGAATAAAATAGAAAAAGACCAAAAATTAGGTGGTGATACTGATCCGAAAAATCCAAACATAAATTAGTGAAAAAATTAATCTCACGATTCAAAGAATAGCAAATGAACAGATTAAAAAATATTTGCTCACCTAGTAAAATGGTTGGGAATTCCGGTGGTGCTTTCCGCAATAGTCCCTTCTTTCTTGATCGTCTGTTCATTTGAAACGTCTTGTTTGATTTGTTTCTCAGCAATCACGTCAGTCGATGCAGCTGGTTCAGTTTTCTCAACGTCCTTCTCAACCTCCTCCTCTGTTTCCGCATTCTTCGATTCCTCATCTGATTGATTCAAAATTAACAGCATCACAATCACATTTCTATCATTCAATCATTTATGTAATGAAATGAAATGAAACTATCGAACATGAAACATGTATTTGAGTGGTGAGCCTGTTCTCGTTCATTCACATGTATATTTTGTGAATTCCCCATCGGATGAATGAGTGAAACGTCAGTAAAGACATAACATAGGATTTACTCACGTGTTAAAATGGTCGGAACTCCAGTGGTTGTTTCTTCAATAGTCACTTCTTTCTTGATCGTCTTTTCATTTGAAACGTCTTGTTTGATTTGTTTCTCAGCAATCACGTCAGTCGATGCAGCTGGTTCAGTTTTCTCAACGTCCTTCTCAACCTCCTCCTCTGTTTCCGCATTCTTCGATTCCTCATCTGATTGATTCAAAATTAACAGCATCACAATCACATTTCTATCATTCAATCATTTATGTAATGAAATGAAATGAAACTATCGAACATGAAACATGTATTTGAGTGGTGAGCCTGTTCTCGTTCATTCACATGTATATTTGTGAATTCCCCATCGGATGAATGAGTGAAACGTCAGTAAAGACATAACATAGGATTTACTCACGTGTTAAAATGGTCGGAACTCCAGTGGTTGTTTCTTCAATAGTCACTTCTTTCTTGATCGTCTTTTCATTTGAAACGTCTTGTTTGATTTGTTTCTCAGCAATCACGTCAGTCGATGCAGCTGGTTCAGTTTTCTCAACGTCCTTCTCAACCTCCTCCTCTGTTTCCGCATTCTTCGATTCCTCATCTGATTGATTCAAAATTAACAGCATCACAATCACATTTCTATCATTCAATCATTTATGTAATGAAATGAAATGAAACTATCGAACATGAAACATGTATTTGAGTGGTGAGCCTGTTCTCGTTCATTCACATGTATATTTGTGAATTCCCCATCGGATGAATGAGTGAAACGTCAGTAAAGACATAACATAGGATTTACTCACGTGTTAAAATGGTCGGAACTCCAGTGGTTGTTTCTTCAATAGTCACTTCTTTCTTGATCGTCTTTTCATTTGAAACGTCTTGTTTGATTTGTTTCTCAGCAATCACGTCAGTCGATGCAGCTGGTTCAGTTTTCTCAACGTCCTTCTCAACCTCCTCCTCTGTTTCCGCATTCTTCGATTCCTCATCTGATTGATTCAAAATTAACAGCATCACAATCACATTTCTATCATTCAATCATTTATGTAATGAAATGAAATGAAACTATCGAACATGAAACATGTATTTGAGTGGTGAGCCTGTTCTCGTTCATTCACATGTATATTTGTGAATTCCCCATCGGATGAATGAGTGAAACGTCAGTAAAGACATAACATAGGATTTACTCACGTGTTAAAATGGTCGGAACTCCAGTGGTTGTTTCTTCAATAGTCACTTCTTTCTTGATCGTCTTTTCATTTGAAACGTCTTGTTTGATTTGTTTCTCAGCAATCACGTCAGTCGATGCAGCTGGTTCAGTTTTCTCAACGTCCTTCTCAACCTCCTCCTCTGTTTCCGCATTCTTCGATTCCTCATCTGATTGATTCAAAATTAACAGCATCACAATCACATTTCTATCATTCAATCATTTATGTAATGAAATGAAATGAAACTATCGAACATGAAACATGTATTTGAGTGGTGAGCCTGTTCTCGTTCATTCACATGTATATTTGTGAATTCCCCATCGGATGAATGAGTGAAACGTCAGTAAAGACATAACATAGGATTTACTCACGTGTTAAAATGGTCGGAACTCCAGTGGTTGTTTCTTCAATAGTCACTTCTTTCTTGATCGTCTTTTCATTTGAAACGTCTTGTTTGATTTGTTTCTCAGCAATCACGTCAGTCGATGCAGCTGGTTCAGTTTTCTCAACGTCCTTCTCAACCTCCTCCTCTGTTTCCGCATTCTTCGATTCCTCATCTGATTGATTCAAAATTAACAGCATCACAATCACATTTCTATCATTCAATCATTTATGTAATGAAATGAAATGAAACTATCGAACATGAAACATGTATTTGAGTGGTGAGCCTGTTCTCGTTCATTCACATGTATATTTGTGAATTCCCCATCGGATGAATGAGTGAAACGTCAGTAAAGACATAACATAGGATTTACTCACGTGTTAAAATGGTCGGAACTCCAGTGGTTGTTTCTTCAATAGTCACTTCTTTCTTGATCGTCTTTTCATTTGAAACGTCTTGTTTGATTTGTTTCTCAGCAATCACGTCAGTCGATGCAGCTGGTTCAGTTTTCTCAACGTCCTTCTCAACCTCCTCCTCTGTTTCCGCATTCTTCGATTCCTCATCTGATTGATTCAAAATTAACAGCATCACAATCACATTTCTATCATTCAATCATTTATGTAATGAAATGAAATGAAACTATCGAACATGAAACATGTATTTGAGTGGTGAGCCTGTTCTCGTTCATTCACATGTATATTTGTGAATTCCCCATCGGATGAATGAGTGAAACGTCAGTAAAGACATAACATAGGATTTACTCACGTGTTAAAATGGTCGGAATTCCGGTGGTTGTTATTTCAGAAGACTCCTTTCCCTGGTTGGACCCTTCAGTCTCTATTATTGGTGGGTCTGGCTTTACAACAATCACTTCACAAGTGTCTTCTTCGTGCCCCAAACTTTTGCTTGTTTCCCAGTACTTCCTAAGCTCACCTAATTTATGTAAAAAGAAAATCTTCACGATCATATTTCAATACTAGAATTATACACATTATCATCTGTTGTTCGTGTTCATATAGATAAAATAATCTCGTACGTTGATGTCCATGAAGAAGCTCTTACTACCCAGTCACTTTGATTCGATTCTCTCTGAATGCTCTAATTTCGCCTTATATCTACCTCAATTTTTTTCGATTCCCTACCGAGCCTTATTTTTCCACGTATAGAAATTAGTCAGAATTTTTCAGACAATATATTGTTTCGATCTTTTTCATTAGTGCATTTCTCATCCATATAATGGTCACCTAAATTATATGTTACTTAATAAAAATTACTATTTAGGTTTTACTCTTGAACAAAAACATGTACTAGTATTGAGATTAACTAACCTTCTCCGTAGCATTCAGTTAAGAATGCGTATTTGAGCACTTGAAAATAAATAAATCAAGATCACAAAATTAATTTGCATTCAAATAGTTATGGATATTTAATTTCATGAAATAAAATCAAAAAACACATAAAGATTGCTATTTTATCACTTACAATATTCCGGTACTACATACACTGTAATACAAAAAACATTCCCATATTAGGTTGACAGAGTTGCCATCCATGCAAAAGCACTAATGAAATAGAAAAAAAATGAAGGAGAATCCGAAGCTTCTCCTTCATTCATAATCATCCTTGTGTGGATCCATGAATTTATGTGTTGTTGAATACATCATAAACCAATTGAGATATCATAAACGCCTAACTTACTTGCTCTAGGATTCGGGTCGTCGGTAAACCTTCCTACAGGAATCACGTCTTCTGTTTTCATTTCTTCTATCGTTGGTTCCTCTTTTCTTATTTCTTCAGGTGTCTCCTTTTCTAGGCTGGTCTCTGTACTGCTTCTCGCAGTCTCATCATTCACAGCTAAGATAGTCAGAAATAATTTCATTACGATCATATTGTGAACAGTGTTTGACATCATTTTGTTGATTTACACGGTCGCTCTTTGTACGCTTTCAGTCTCTGTTGCTTCTGATGCATGCGGAATCTCGACTTTGTCCAACAAACTAATATGTCTCACACTCAACGCTTCAGCTTCATACACATATCTTATACATTCGTCCGTGACAATGTCTGAGACAAATATTCAGTGCTGAATATAGTGAAATGTCAACAGAAATTACAGACTTTAACTTGATTGTTCTGAAGAGTGGATCCTCTTTCAATACATTTACACAGATTTTTTACTGATAACAGTCTGTTCACAATAATTAGAAAAGTCGAATTTTTATCGGTAATACTAGTAAAACAATTAACTGCCAGTGTTGTTAATAAAAATATTATACTAATAATAATAATTATTATTATTTCGGTATTCTTACTTATTCTGAAGCATTTGTTATATTGGATGTATCGAATCACTTCAAAGTAAACGAACAAAAATCATGGTTTTTATTTTTGATACAAGTCAAGAGGACATCAGATTTTATGAATAAACAAAATGTACAGAAATATTCAACATTTCAATACTTACAGTGATCTGGTACTTTATATGCTGCAGTAAGAATAAAACATTCACATATTACGTACACAGAATATTATCAAAATAACAACAATGACGAAATAGAAAGACAAATAAAGTTTAGGAAAACTTTACTTCAATGGAAGGCATTTTCTCGATCATTTACATTAACCGTTCGTGAACTCGTCATATTTCAAATGTGAATAGTCAGTAAACAGAAATCAGACGATGTACTTACGTGTTAAAAGGGTGAAATAATCTACAGGGCTTTCTTCTTCAATCTTGATTGCCTGTTCATTTGAGACATCTGGTTTGTCTTGATTCGCAACAATCACGTCAGTCGATGCAGCTGGTTCAGTTTTCTCAACGTCCTTCTCAACCTCCTCCTCTGTTTCCGCATTCTTCGATTCCTCATCTGATTGATTCAAAATTAACAGCATCACAATCACATTTCTATCATTCAATCATTTATGTAATGAAATGAAATGAAACTATCGAACATGAAACATGTATTTGAGTGGTGAGCCTGTTCTCGTTCATTCACATGTATATTTGTGAATTCCCCATCGGATGAATGAGTGAAACGTCAGTAAAGACATAACATAGGATTTACTCACGTGTTAAAATGGTCGGAACTCCAGTGGTTGTTTCTTCAATAGTCACTTCTTTCTTGATCGTCTTTTCATTTGAAACGTCTTGTTTGATTTGTTTCTCAGCAATCACGTCAGTCGATGCAGCTGGTTCAGTTTTCTCAACGTCCTTCTCAACCTCCTCCTCTGTTTCCGCATTCTTCGATTCCTCATCTGATTGATTCAAAATTAACAGCATCACAATCACATTTCTATCATTCAATCATTTATGTAATGAAATGAAATGAAACTATCGAACATGAAACATGTATTTGAGTGGTGAGCCTGTTCTCGTTCATTCACATGTATATTTGTGAATTCCCCATCGGATGAATGAGTGAAACGTCAGTAAAGACATAACATAGGATTTACTCACGTGTTAAAATGGTCGGAACTCCAGTGGTTGTTTCTTCAATAGTCACTTCTTTCTTGATCGTCTTTTCATTTGAAACGTCTTGTTTGATTTGTTTCTCAGCAATCACGTCAGTCGATGCAGCTGGTTCAGTTTTCTCAACGTCCTTCTCAACCTCCTCCTCTGTTTCCGCATTCTTCGATTCCTCATCTGATTGATTCAAAATTAACAGCATCACAATCACATTTCTATCATTCAATCATTTATGTAATGAAATGAAATGAAACTATCGAACATGAAACATGTATTTGAGTGGTGAGCCTGTTCTCGTTCATTCACATGTATATTTGTGAATTCCCCATCGGATGAATGAGTGAAACGTCAGTAAAGACATAACATAGGATTTACTCACGTGTTAAAATGGTCGGAATTCCGGTGGTTGTTATTTCAGAAGACTCCTTTCCCTGGTTGGACCCTTCAGTCTCTATTATTGGTGGGTCTGGCTTTACAACAATCACTTCACAAGTGTCTTCTTCGTGCCCCAAACTTTTGCTTGTTTCCCAGTACTTCCTAAGCTCACCTAATTTATGTAAAAAGAAAATCTTCACGATCATATTTCAATACTAGAATTATACACATTATCATCTGTTGTTCGTGTTCATATAGATAAAATAATCTCGTACGTTGATGTCCATGAAGAAGCTCTTACTACCCAGTCACTTTGATTCGATTCTCTCTGAATGCTCTAATTTCGCCTTATATCTACCTCAATTTTTTTCGATCCCTGCCGAGCCTTATTTTTCCACGTATAGAAATTAGTCAGAATTTTTCAGACAATATATTGTTTCGATCTTTTTCATTAGTGCATTTCTCATCCATATAATGGTCACCTAAATTATATGTTACTTAATAAAAATTACTATTTAGGTTTTACTCTTGAACAAAAACATGTACTAGTATTGAGATTAACTAACCTTCTCCGTAGCATTCAGTTAAGAATGCGTATTTGAGCACTTGAAAATAAATAAATCAAGATCACAAAATTAATTTGCATTCAAATAGTTATGGATATTTAATTTCATGAAATAAAATCAAAAAACACATAAAGATTGCTATTTTATCACTTACAATATTCCGGTACTACATACACTGTAATACAAAAAACATTCCCATATTAGGTTGACAGAGTTGCCATCCATGCAAAAGCACTAATGAAATAGAAAAAAAATGAAGGAGAATCCGAAGCTTCTCCTTCATTCATAATCATCCTTGTGTGGATCCATGAATTTATGTGTTGTTGAATACATCATAAACCAATTGAGATATCATAAACGCCTAACTTACTTGCTCTAGGATTCGGGTCGTCGGTAAACCTTCCTACAGGAATCACGTCTTCTGTTTTCATTTCTTCTATCGTTGGTTCCTCTTTTCTTATTTCTTCAGGTGTCTCCTTTTCTAGGCTGGTCTCTGTACTGCTTCTCGCAGTCTCATCATTCACAGCTAAGATAGTCAGAAATAATTTCATTACGATCATATTGTGAACAGTGTTTGACATCATTTTGTTGATTTACACGGTCGCTCTTTGTACGCTTTCAGTCTCTGTTGCTTCTGATGCACGCGGAATCTCGACTTTGTCCAACAAACTAATATGTCTCACACTCAACGCTTCAGCTTCATACACATATCTTATACATTCGTCCGTGACAATGTCTGAGACAAATATTCAGTGCTGAATATAGTGAAATGTCAACAGAAATTACAGACTTTAACTTGATTGTTCTGAAGAGTGGATCCTCTTTCAACACATTTACACATTTTTATTGTCCAATCTATCAAACTCAATGAATGCCATATTCTTTGATAGTTTATTCTAGATATGATTCAACATTTCACTGGATGTCATTGGAAACGATAAGTGTGATGCGTTAGAAACCTGTCGTTATTAATGAACTGAATGAGGATATTAGTTTATTTATGATGTAAACTACTATTGTCTAACAATCAATTAAAAAAATTATTAATTTTATACAACTGGATGCTTTGTTTCATCGTGACTGTTATCAGTAAACGCAAGATTTCACACTAACCATAAAACAGACGAAATATCAAATACTATTAGAATATTGGATAAGAAAGTAATCTATTTATGTATTTCTATAGTCTGCAAACATTTGTGCTATCATTTCCAGTGTTAAACAAGAAGAACTCAATAATAAATCACTATTACTCTGTATTTAAACATAGGATCATTTGAGTGCATATGGTCGCATAAACAAGAAACTCAGACTAAGAGGAAGATAAAGACATTATAAACAATGTTTCACTTACATAAATCTTCAGATTGAACGATGCCAGCAAGAAAAGCTATCGTAGTGAACAAAATCCACGACTTATTCATCTTCATATCAGTTGATTATTACTGCATGAGATAATCCGAAAACTGGTTATTATCGAGGATTTATATACAATTATCAACCATCTGACCTTGATCGCAACAGTCTGGGTGCGGATAAAGTAACCAATGGGCGAAAAGATGTAAATCAGTTAGCTGATAGACAACCAGTGACAGTAAATCAGTAGTAGTAGGGGTGAAATTTCAATTATAATATGAAATACGTAGATGAGGTCTGACAAGCATTGAGTCCAAAAGTCATTCTGAATATATTCTATAGAAAAATCAAACAATGAAGAGTAACGCTATAATGTACGGTATAAGTTTTCCTCAGTGAAACAAGGATTTCTCAGAAAAAGACAAATCAAATGAATGCTAGCTGCCTTAAAGAATATGATCAGTTAAAATAAGAAATGTAGCCTGCATTGAACGTAAGCATACTAAAAAAAATTCGAAAATAATGCCCTATGATTAACAATGAGTGCCCGAATAATTAATTCGTTTTATTCATTCTCTTCATCTTACTGTTTGACTATTGAGAGTGAATTAATTATTCGGGCACTCATTGTTAATCATAGGGCATTATTTTCGAATTTTTTTTAGTATGCTTACGTTCAATGCAGGCTACATTTCTTATTTTAACTGATCATATTCTTTAAGGCAGCTAGCATTCATTTGATTTGTCTTTTTCTGAGAAATCCTTGTTTCACTGAGGAAAACTTATACCGTACATTATAGCGTTACTCTTCATTGTTTGATTTTTCTATAGAATATATTCAGAATGACTTTTGGACTCAATGCTTGTCAGACCTCATCTACGTATTTCATATTATAATTGAAATTTCACCCCTACTACTACTGATTTACTGTCACTGGTTGTCTATCAGCTAACTGATTTACATCTTTTCGCCCATTGGTTACTTTATCCGCACCCAGACTGTTGCGATCAAGGTCAGATGGTTGATAATTGTATATAAATCCTCGATAATAACCAGTTTTCGGATTATCTCATGCAGTAATAATCAACTGATATGAAGATGAATAAGTCGTGGATTTTGTTCACTACGATAGCTTTTCTTGCTGGCATCGTTCAATCTGAAGATTTATGTAAGTGAAACATTGTTTATAATGTCTTTATCTTCCTCTTAGTCTGAGTTTCTTGTTTATGCGACCATATGCACTCAAATGATCCTATGTTTAAATACAGAGTAATAGTGATTTATTATTGAGTTCTTCTTGTTTAACACTGGAAATGATAGCACAAATGTTTGCAGACTATAGAAATACATAAATAGATTACTTTCTTATCCACCAATATTCTAATAGTATTTGATATTTCGTCTGTTTTATGGTTAGTGTGAAATCTTGCGTTTACTGATAACAGTCACGATGAAACAAAGCATCCAGTTGTATAAAATAATAATTTTTTTAATTGATTGTTAGACAATAGTAGTTTACATCATAATAAAACTAATATCCTCATTCAGTTCATTAATAACGAGAGGTTTCTAACGCATCACACTTATCGTTTCCAATGACATCCAGTGAAATGTTGAATCATATCTAGAATAAACTATCAAAGAATATGGCATTCATTGAGTTTGATAGATTGGACAATAAAAATGTGTAAATGTGTTGAAAGAGGATCCACTCTTCAGAACAATCAAGTTAAAGTCTGTAATTTCTGTTGACATTTCACTATATTCAGCACTGAATATTTGTCTCAGACATTGTCACGGACGAATGTATAAGATATGTGTATGAAGCTGAAGCGTTGAGTGTGAGACATATTAGTTTGTTGGACAAAAAAAGATTCCGCGTGCATCAGAAGCAACAGAGACCTGAAGCGTACAAAGAGCGACCGTGTAAATCAACAAAATGATGTCAAACACTGTTCACAATATGATCGTAATGAAATTATTTCTGACTATCTTAGCTGTGAATGATGAGACTGCGAGAAGCAGTACAGAGACCAGCCTAGAAAAGGAGACACCTGAAGAAATAAGAAAAGAGGAACCAACGATAGAAGAAATGAAAACAGAAGACGTGATTCCTGTAGGAAGGTTTACCGACGACCCGAATCCTAGAGCAAGTAAGTTAGGCGTTTATGATATCTCAATTGGTTTATGATGTATTCAACAACACATAAATTCATGGATCCACACAAGGATGATTATGAATGAAGGAGAAGCTTCGGATTCTCCTTCATTTTTTTTTTCTATTTCATTAGTGCTTTTGCATGGATGGCAACTCTGTCAACCTAATATGGGAATGTTTTTTGTATTACAGTGTATGTAGTACCGGAATATTGTAAGTGATAAAATAGCAATCTTTAAGTGTTTTTTGATTTTATTTCATGAAATTAAATATCCATAACTATTTGAATGCAAATTAATTTTGTGATCTTGATTTATTTATTTTCAAGTGCTCAAATACGCATTCTTAACTGAATGCTACGGAGAAGGTTAGTTAATCTCAATACTAGTACATGTTTTTGTTCAAGAGTAAAACCTAAATAGTAATTTTTATTAAGTAACATATAATTTAGGTGACCATTATATGGATGAGAAATGCACTAATGAAAAAGATCGAAACAATATATTGTCTGAAAAATTCTGACTAATTTCTATACGTGGAAAAATAAGGCTCGGCAGGGATCGAAAAAAATTGAGGTAGATATAAGGCGAAATTAGAGCATTCAGAGAGAATCGAATCAAAGTGACTGGGTAGTAAGAGCTTCTTCATGGACATCAACGTACGAGATTATTTTATCTATATGAACACGAACAACAGATGATAATGTGTATAATTCTAGTATTGAAATATGATCGTGAAGATTTTCTTTTTACATAAATTAGGTGAGCTTAGGAAGTACTGGGAAACAAGCAAAAGTTTGGGGCACGAAGAAGACACTTGTGAAGTGATTGTTGTAAAGCCAGACCCACCAATAATAGAGACTGAAGGGTCCAACCAGGGAAAGGAGTCTTCTGAAATAACAACCACCGGAATTCCGACCATTTTAACACGTGAGTAAATCCTATGTTATGTCTTTACTGACGTTTCACTCATTCATCCGATGGGGAATTCACAAATATACATGTGAATGAACGAGAACAGGCTCACCACTCAAATACATGTTTCATGTTCGATAGTTTCATTTCATTTCATTACATAAATGATTGAATGATAGAAATGTGATTGTGATGCTGTTAATTTTGAATCAATCAGATGAGGAATCGAAGAATGCGGAAACAGAGGAGGAGGTTGAGAAGGACGTTGAGAAAACTGAACCAGCTGCATCGACTGACGTGATTGCTGAGAAACAAATCAAACAAGACGTTTCAAATGAAAAGACGATCAAGAAAGAAGTGACTATTGAAGAAACAACCACTGGAGTTCCGACCATTTTAACACGTGAGTAAATCCTATGTTATGTCTTTACTGACGTTTCACTCATTCATCCGATGGGGAATTCACAAATATACATGTGAATGAACGAGAACAGGCTCACCACTCAAATACATGTTTCATGTTCGATAGTTTCATTTCATTTCATTACATAAATGATTGAATGATAGAAATGTGATTGTGATGCTGTTAATTTTGAATCAATCAGATGAGGAATCGAAGAATGCGGAAACAGAGGAGGAGGTTGAGAAGGACGTTGAGAAAACTGAACCAGCTGCATCGACTGACGTGATTGCTGAGAAACAAATCAAACAAGACGTTTCAAATGAAAAGACGATCAAGAAAGAAGTGACTATTGAAGAAACAACCACTGGAGTTCCGACCATTTTAACACGTGAGTAAATCCTATGTTATGTCTTTACTGACGTTTCACTCATTCATCCGATGGGGAATTCACAAATATACATGTGAATGAACGAGAACAGGCTCACCACTCAAATACATGTTTCATGTTCGATAGTTTCATTTCATTTCATTACATAAATGATTGAATGATAGAAATGTGATTGTGATGCTGTTAATTTTGAATCAATCAGATGAGGAATCGAAGAATGCGGAAACAGAGGAGGAGGTTGAGAAGGACGTTGAGAAAACTGAACCAGCTGCATCGACTGACGTGATTGTTGCGAATCAAGACAAACCAGATGTCTCAAATGAACAGGCAATCAAGATTGAAGAAGAAAGCCCTGTAGATTATTTCACCCTTTTAACACGTAAGTACATCGTCTGATTTCTGTTTACTGACTATTCACATTTGAAGTATGACGAGTTCACGAACGGTTAATGTAAATGATCGAGAAAATGCCTTCCATTGAAGTAAAGTTTTCCTAAACTTTATTTGTCTTTCTATTTCGTCATTGTTGTTATTTTGATAATATTCTGTGTACGTAATATGTGAATGTTTTATTCTTACTGCAGCATATAAAGTACCAGATCACTGTAAGTATTGAAATGTTGAATATTTCTGTACATTTTGTTTATTCATAAAATTTGATGTCCTCTTGACTTGTATCAAAAATAAAAACCATGATTTTTGTTCGTTTACTTTGAAGTGATTCGATACATCCAATATAACAAATGCTTCAGAATGAGTAAGAATACCGAAATAATAATAATTATTATTATTAGTATAATATTTTTATTAACAACACTGGCAGTTAATTGTTTTACTAGTATTAACGATAAAAATTCGACTTTTCTAATTATTGTGAACAGACTGTTATCAGTAAAAAATCTGTGTAAATGTATTGAAAGAGGATCCACTCTTCAGAACAATCAAGTTAAAGTCTGTAATTTCTGTTGACATTTCACTATATTCAGCACTGAATATTTGTCTCAGACATTGTCACGGACGAATGTATAAGATATGTGTATGAAGCTGAAGCGTTGAGTGTGAGACATATTAGTTTGTTGGACAAAGTCGAGATTCCGCATGCATCAGAAGCAACAGAGACTGAAAGCGTACAAAGAGCGACCGTGTAAATCAACAAAATGATGTCAAACACTGTTCACAATATGATCGTAATGAAATTATTTCTGACTATCTTAGCTGTGAATGATGAGACTGCGAGAAGCAGTACAGAGACCAGCCTAGAAAAGGAGACACCTGAAGAAATAAGAAAAGAGGAACCAACGATAGAAGAAATGAAAACAGAAGACGTGATTCCTGTAGGAAGGTTTACCGACGACCCGAATCCTAGAGCAAGTAAGTTAGGCGTTTATGATATCTCAATTGGTTTATGATGTATTCAACAACACATAAATTCATGGATCCACACAAGGATGATTATGAATGAAGGAGAAGCTTCGGATTCTCCTTCATTTTTTTTCTATTTCATTAGTGCTTTTGCATGGATGGCAACTCTGTCAACCTAATATGGGAATGTTTTTTGTATTACAGTGTATGTAGTACCGGAATATTGTAAGTGATAAAATAGCAATCTTTATGTGTTTTTTGATTTTATTTCATGAAATTAAATATCCATAACTATTTGAATGCAAATTAATTTTGTGATCTTGATTTATTTATTTTCAAGTGCTCAAATACGCATTCTTAACTGAATGCTACGGAGAAGGTTAGTTAATCTCAATACTAGTACATGTTTTTGTTCAAGAGTAAAACCTAAATAGTAATTTTTATTAAGTAACATATAATTTAGGTGACCATTATATGGATGAGAAATGCACTAATGAAAAAGATCGAAACAATATATTGTCTGAAAAATTCTGACTAATTTCTATACGTGGAAAAATAAGGCTCGGCAGGAATCGAAAAAAATTGAGGTAGATATAAGGCGAAATTAGAGCATTCAGAGAGAATCGAATCAAAGTGACTGGGTAGTAAGAGCTTCTTCATGGACATCAACGTACGAGATTATTTTATCTATATGAACACGAACAACAGATGATAATGTGTATAATTCTAGTATTGAAATATGATCGTGAAGATTTTCTTTTTACATAAATTAGGTGAGCTTAGGAAGTACTGGGAAACAAGCAAAAGTTTGGGGCACGAAGAAGACACTTGTGAAGTGATTGTTGTAAAGCCAGACCCACCAATAATAGAGACTGAAGGGTCCAACCAGGGAAAGGAGTCTTCTGAAATAACAACCACCGGAATTCCGACCATTTTAACACGTGAGTAAATCCTATGTTATGTCTTTACTGACGTTTCACTCATTCATCCGATGGGGAATTCACAAATATACATGTGAATGAACGAGAACAGGCTCACCACTCAAATACATGTTTCATGTTCGATAGTTTCATTTCATTTCATTACATAAATGATTGAATGATAGAAATGTGATTGTGATGCTGTTAATTTTGAATCAATCAGATGAGGAATCGAAGAATGCGGAAACAGAGGAGGAGGTTGAGAAGGACGTTGAGAAAACTGAACCAGCTGCATCGACTGACGTGATTGCTGAGAAACAAATCAAACAAGACGTTTCAAATGAAAAGACGATCAAGAAAGAAGTGACTATTGAAGAAACAACCACTGGAGTTCCGACCATTTTAACACGTGAGTAAATCCTATGTTATGTCTTTACTGACGTTTCACTCATTCATCCGATGGGGAATTCACAAATATACATGTGAATGAACGAGAACAGGCTCACCACTCAAATACATGTTTCATGTTCGATAGTTTCATTTCATTTCATTACATAAATGATTGAATGATAGAAATGTGATTGTGATGCTGTTAATTTTGAATCAATCAGATGAGGAATCGAAGAATGCGGAAACAGAGGAGGAGGTTGAGAAGGACGTTGAGAAAACTGAACCAGCTGCATCGACTGACGTGATTGCTGAGAAACAAATCAAACAAGACGTTTCAAATGAAAAGACGATCAAGAAAGAAGTGACTATTGAAGAAACAACCACTGGAGTTCCGACCATTTTAACACGTGAGTAAATCCTATGTTATGTCTTTACTGACGTTTCACTCATTCATCCGATGGGGAATTCACAAATATACATGTGAATGAACGAGAACAGGCTCACCACTCAAATACATGTTTCATGTTCGATAGTTTCATTTCATTTCATTACATAAATGATTGAATGATAGAAATGTGATTGTGATGCTGTTAATTTTGAATCAATCAGATGAGGAATCGAAGAATGCGGAAACAGAGGAGGAGGTTGAGAAGGACGTTGAGAAAACTGAACCAGCTGCATCGACTGACGTGATTGCTGAGAAACAAATCAAACAAGACGTTTCAAATGAAAAGACGATCAAGAAAGAAGTGACTATTGAAGAAACAACCACTGGAGTTCCGACCATTTTAACACGTGAGTAAATCCTATGTTATGTCTTTACTGACGTTTCACTCATTCATCCGATGGGGAATTCACAAATATACATGTGAATGAACGAGAACAGGCTCACCACTCAAATACATGTTTCATGTTCGATAGTTTCATTTCATTTCATTACATAAATGATTGAATGATAGAAATGTGATTGTGATGCTGTTAATTTTGAATCAATCAGATGAGGAATCGAAGAATGCGGAAACAGAGGAGGAGGTTGAGAAGGACGTTGAGAAAACTGAACCAGCTGCATCGACTGACGTGATTGCTGAGAAACAAATCAAACAAGACGTTTCAAATGAAAAGACGATCAAGAAAGAAGTGACTATTGAAGAAACAACCACTGGAGTTCCGACCATTTTAACACGTGAGTAAATCCTATGTTATGTCTTTACTGACGTTTCACTCATTCATCCGATGGGGAATTCACAAATATACATGTGAATGAACGAGAACAGGCTCACCACTCAAATACATGTTTCATGTTCGATAGTTTCATTTCATTTCATTACATAAATGATTGAATGATAGAAATGTGATTGTGATGCTGTTAATTTTGAATCAATCAGATGAGGAATCGAAGAATGCGGAAACAGAGGAGGAGGTTGAGAAGGACGTTGAGAAAACTGAACCAGCTGCATCGACTGACGTGATTGCTGAGAAACAAATCAAACAAGACGTTTCAAATGAAAAGACGATCAAGAAAGAAGTGACTATTGAAGAAACAACCACTGGAGTTCCGACCATTTTAACACGTGAGTAAATCCTATGTTATGTCTTTACTGACGTTTCACTCATTCATCCGATGGGGAATTCACAAATATACATGTGAATGAACGAGAACAGGCTCACCACTCAAATACATGTTTCATGTTCGATAGTTTCATTTCATTTCATTACATAAATGATTGAATGATAGAAATGTGATTGTGATGCTGTTAATTTTGAATCAATCAGATGAGGAATCGAAGAATGCGGAAACAGAGGAGGAGGTTGAGAAGGACGTTGAGAAAACTGAACCAGCTGCATCGACTGACGTGATTGCTGAGAAACAAATCAAACAAGACGTTTCAAATGAAAAGACGATCAAGAAAGAAGTGACTATTGAAGAAACAACCACTGGAGTTCCGACCATTTTAACACGTGAGTAAATCCTATGTTATGTCTTTACTGACGTTTCACTCATTCATCCGATGGGGAATTCACAAATATACATGTGAATGAACGAGAACAGGCTCACCACTCAAATACATGTTTCATGTTCGATAGTTTCATTTCATTTCATTACATAAATGATTGAATGATAGAAATGTGATTGTGATGCTGTTAATTTTGAATCAATCAGATGAGGAATCGAAGAATGCGGAAACAGAGGAGGAGGTTGAGAAGGACGTTGAGAAAACTGAACCAGCTGCATCGACTGACGTGATTGCTGAGAAACAAATCAAACAAGACGTTTCAAATGAACAGACGATCAAGAAAGAAGGGACTATTGCGGAAAGCACCACCGGAATTCCAACCATTTTACTAGGTGAGCAAATATTTTTTAATCTGTTCATTTGCTATTCTTTGAATCGTGAGATTAATTTTTTCACTAATTTATGTTTGGATTTTTCGGATCAGTATCACCACCTAATTTTTGGTCTTTTTCTATTTTATTCTCTTCATAATTTTTCACAATAGTTTTTCATTATTTTATATGTAATTGTGATGATGTTTATTTTGTATCATTTGGATGAAAATTTACGTTTTTCGGACATTTCCTGTACTGAGTTGATTTGTTTTTCTATGTTTTGCCTGATCAAGCAGCTGGAGGCGCTGTTCCTTCCAATACTTCCGCAAGATTGACCATAGATGGAACGAAAATGGAAAATTCAAATGATATCTCAAGTGAATCCATTGTGAGTTCATGTTGATTTGTTTAATTGTTAGTCCATATGCTAATTTGTGAACAATCATATAGATGAATGGGATCGTATTTGTCACTTGGAGAGATATTTGCGATTCTATTTCATCCATATTTCCTGTATCAAACAGTTCATGTTGACTTTTTATTTTAAAGCTCCTTTTTCCTTCATTTATTATAATTTGGTCATACAAATCCCTTATTTTGCCTTCCCATGGTACGAATATGTATCACATATCCTAACATTATAAGTTATCGAGTCAGTGAACACTTAGTATTTCTAATCATCTCTCTATCGTATTCGCATCCTGTTTATTGGTTTCTGCTATATATGCATTAATTGTGGCCATTGCTAAATATAAGGCGGTGGCTAATTGTGTTTTTGTTCTAGGTCCACGAATATAGCACAAGAGTTTTCATTATTATTTGTTGTTAGTGTTTTTTTAGACCGCTTTTGCTCTAATATATTCATTCTTTAGAATACTTTTTTACGCAAAAATGCATTTCACTCATTCGGCATTAGCAAATAGGGATTTTTCATGTATTGATTGCAAATCGCTCATTGTGTAACATAAATGTGAGTTGAATTAGAATGTAGAAATTATCCATTTCATTAAACTACCCCAATTAGATTAACCATATAACAATAATATTTTTTATTCTTGCAGGTATCCCATTGATGATATCAATTTGAGCACAAGATATCTCAGAAAAAGCTAATAATCGTGAATACCTGTAACTTTCCATATTTTTTATGGTCCTCTCTATGTTTTTAAAATTGACACGAATTCAAATTTATCTGCTCCTCTGTATTTTGTTGTAGTTTATCATTTCTTATAATTAGCTTATCGTTTGTTCATTACCATTATTTTTTTCAGAAATGTAAAATAGCCAGCTTCATTTTGCTTGCAAAAAATATTTTTTTAATAAAAATAAAATTTCATGGATTAATTTTAGACAAGGAGTTTTTATTTCCTTGGTGATGACCTGTTAACAGAGTGCTGCTCATTCGGAACGCTCATTTAATATGTCTACTTATAGATAAATTTTGATTGGAAATAGTTTGCTTAGGAAAGTGTTTAAAAAGGATTTACAAAGCTGTTGTATGAAATCACAGACAGAAATAGAATGAGGAATTATGTATAGTTTAATGATTTTTAAACAACAAAATGTACCACAAAGACTCGAAAAATATACAGAGAAAACCCCACATGATTGAAATTCACATCACATTATTCGGTGATTGAAGATAACAACGGTTCATGCAGAAGGAGGAGGACGTTTAACAGAATATTATTTGCAAAACAAACAGTGAAGTGAGTAAACCGACTGCAAGGTGTACAACATGATAGCATGTGAAGATGAAGAAGATCGCAATATGATTTACTGAAACGAGGCAATATGATGATAGGAACTTTAAAATGGACATGCAATTTCCGTTGAGTCTCTGTCGAAATCTTCCACAAAACAACTTCTTTTAAGATGATAATAGAAAATAGGATGGGTCTTGAGTTATCGACTTTGAAGCGGTGATTTACGTTAGGTGGTACAACATCGCAAATGCAAATGTCTTTTCTTTTAAATAACATTGAAACAAAATCATTTTACTGCAATCATGAGTATAATTGCTATGGTTGTCGTTGTATATGTGGAGTGATACTGAGTTCTGTGTTGCTGATATGAAATAGTTGACACTGGTTTAGCGGTATTTACAACGTTTGGTTACATACAGAATAGGATTTGTCACCGTGAAAAGAGAAGTAACAAGTGTCTAAGTAGAATAACGAGGTCCACTCATCTGACATCTTCGGCAATTGTTATGCTTCAATGCTAATACCATTTTACCTTTCTCAGTAAACGAAACGAATGGAACACTTCAGTTGCACGAGAGGATATCGTAATACTGTTGGCCCTAGCCCCGGCGCAGTAGTTCAAAATGTCTTAATAAAGTGCATCGAGTGTTTTCTACTAGCGTTCAGAAATACGAGGAGTCAAACCACACAAATAAAACTCATTGATACAATGGCAGAGAAGCATTTGAGGGTCACAAATTACCGTACTCAACTCATCCATCAACCAGTGACAGTAACAGATTTTCTGAAGAGGATAATGTGAGCTGAAGCCCAACAGAAGCTAAAATATTAACAATAAAAATTTAGGACATTTCCATGAGAGTTATGGGAACCTTACGTCCTCAACACACCTTTAAGAAGAGACTTGATAATCACGTACTCACATGCGGACTATCATCTCCCTCTTGGACAAGCTGTGCCTGATGCATATCTTGAGACCTGCTAGTTGTTACCATTGCCATCTCCTCAGAACACTCAATTATTCTATCTCGCCTATTCCTCTCCCTTGCTTACACTTCGGTCCTCTCTCACAATCTTCACTACCAGTTAATAAACTAAATTAATCTATATATTACTCAGTTCTGAAATTTTACTCATATTATCATTTTAATTTATCCTTATTACATTATTACTCTCCACATTGCAATTAACTGATTCCAGTTTGGTAATGTGACGGCTGCTAGTATCCTGAAACCCTACTGCCCTGAAACAAACGTTTCATTCAAATCCCGAGACCTTTTGGTCATTTTGACGAATCATCTTATGAAATTTCGACCTTTGACGGCATTCAAAACCAGGGCACTTTACATGATTTAATAATAACACCTTAAGCATTGCATAGGCAAGTGACATAGGTTTTTCTGGATATGCCAAGGTTTTTAATAAGCTGTACGCTTCTTTTCCGATGAATGTCAGGAAATGAGCCACAATTTTATCATCTTTAACATCTTTCCTGGTCATACTCCAGATTTAGAATTCGAAATCAAGCATTCAACAACAACGAGTCACTAGTTGATTCAAACACCACAAAGAGGCATGCCAATTTACAAGCAAGACAAAAATGTTAGGTTGGACAACATACTTCTGTTTAAATGATGTACAGTCACTGAAATATTTCATAAGATATTTATGCTCCATTTAGATGGTCTAAAATGTACGACGAGAATAATTGGCGCAAGTTACGGCGTTTGCGTTACGACGAGCTTCTTAATTATCGTGAAACAATGCAAGGTACTGCCAGTACTGCATATAACAAGAATTGATGAGGTAAATGTGCCAACAACTTGGTTGATAAATCAGCGGGCCTTTGGGTTAAGTAGCCAAGTCTTCGGCAAATATCCAGACTAATACATAGGTATTGGAATAAGGTGCTGAAAACTGAGAAATAAAGAGAACAGGGCGAGGAGCAGAATATAAAATATTCTTGTTCAAAGACGAACAATGACTCAGCACATACGTTTCTGCATAAAACGAAGGTATGTTTA
This sequence comes from Schistosoma turkestanicum, assembly GCA_944470395.2. Lineage (NCBI taxonomy): Eukaryota > Metazoa > Platyhelminthes > Trematoda > Strigeidida > Schistosomatidae > Schistosoma > Schistosoma turkestanicum. The sequence goes on along the minus strand of OX103972.1, from coordinate 39,004,884 downwards.
CTCAGAGGTTTTCATTTATTTTAACACTAACTGTACACCTGCATTTTCGTAGGTTAATGAAGACATTTCAGCAGTAAGATAACGAATGGACATTTAATCTTGTGAATAAAGGAAATTCAGCATAACCAAATTGTTAGCAACAATGTTAATTTACAGAATATAATAATGAGGCTCAATGATCTTATGCTTGTTATATTTATTTATTCTATTTCTATTTAACTCTGTGGCTCAATAATTTAAGAATGAGCTCTTTTTCTGCATAATTGTCCAGATCTGCCTATAATAGGATTTCTTGGTAGGAAGTTAAAACCAGTGCAAGGTTACAGACATGAGTCGTAGAGGAGGATAACAAGGAAAAGTAACATCAGTATTACTGATTAGTTACATCCTGCTATATCGTAAGGAGCCGTAAGCAAACAAAGTGTTCAACCACACAGACAAGGGTAGATTGAGGTTATCGCCCCATCGTCATGAATGCTGATCAGATACCTCACCCTGCCTCCTTTTGTGATGTTAGGCTCTCTTACGTTTAATGGTTGATTGTAAATAATGGTTTATAGTCTACTCTCTAATTTTTGCACACCTTATCGGAATTAAATTTCTCTACTAGCTCCACATTACATGTGATCCCGACAACTATGCCTCCTGTATGAAAGACAAAATATCCACGTAGCATGCCAGACTGATTTTAAGTAAACTAATGGAATAAATTGTAAGATATGTATCTATTAGTAGGTAGTTTGGAGATAGAAAGGACAGTGAGCTGGAAAAAGAAGAAAGAGAAAAGAGAGTTGCAATAATGTTAACAATTAGTGAGAAAAGCGATATGTTTGTAGGCAGGCAAGGTGTTTGGATGCCAATGAATTGGGGAAATAAAAATTTTTTTAAACTGTTAATACTTAGACAAGAAGAAACTAACAATGCTACAAAGAGCTTGAGTTCGTTGTAACTGGCAGTAGTTGATCAGCATCTACAGGCTTTTCAATTAGTCTGTCTACAAGAAATGAAAACTAAAACTGCTTTGAAAACAATGGTTGGAATCTAAATTTTGAGGAAAGTCACGAGTAGCACCTTAAAGGTGTAACCTATTACTGTTAGTAGGAGCAGGGAGATTTGTCTATCATTTCGTGATACATGTATGGGTGGTAATGAGGACACAATATGTTCACAGTCTATAATTCGTTTCTGAGGTTTATCTAAATATTTGGTGGACCATAAAAGAGTGCCTCGGAACTTTATGTGAGTTCCGGGAATAGTCGATTAATCTCTTTACAGTCTAGCAACAGCATGACTAGTTTCTTGAACTTAGTAATTGTGTCACAGATACGAATAGTAATCGGTAACCTGTTCCGCAATAGACTGTATCGTATTACAAAGAAATTACAACGCAATGATTTTTTGTGTTTTGCCGTTAATAGTGTATATGCGTTGTTTCGAAGTCTGTAAGCAGTGTTGTGGTTCATAATTGGGCGGAACGAGAGAACACTTATCAGTTTGTGGAGAAGTATTAGGTTGTTTTTCAACCGACGGCGTCATAGGGAAAGATGCTTGCATCTTTCTGTGTAGTTGAGGTCATGGCTCAATCCAAGTAGTGAAGCTTCTTTTGTCCATGATATTCATGTTTGAAAAGGTGAGTGAACAATATTCAAGTGACGGTCTTATACAGATTTTGAATAGTGTAAGCTTAGCCTCACTTGTCAAGAAGTTCTTGTTTATAAACCCAATCAGCCGTCTGGATTTAGAGATAATGGTTGAGGCATGTTCTCCGAATTTTAGGCTTCTGGAGTAACTAATACCCAGGTAACGCACTGATATAAGTGTCTGAACTCTACATTTTTGTAAGAAGAGTGATATATCATGGTGATGTTTACTAAAATGCATGATGCCACATTTATTATGGTTAAACGGCAGCTGCAATGTTTCGCTCTAGGTAGTTAAGTTATCAGGATCACTCCGAATCCTTGCTATATTTTCGGCTTATAGCTGCATACTATTTTCAGAGCATCTGCATATACGTATGCTCTTCCAAATCTCATGGTAGTACATATATCGTTTATGTACATAAGAAACAAGAGTGAACCTAATACACCTCCCTGAATAACTCTACTGGTTATTGGTCTTAGTGATGAAAGACAATCGTTGTATCTAACCATTTATTGTCGTCCATTTAGGGATGAAGCAAACCATGAATGCAGTGGCTTAATGATTCCGAATGATTTTAGTTTAAGTAGAAGCTTTCTGTGTGAGACCTTATCAAAAGCCTTCTTAAAGTCGAAGAAAAGGAGAGATACTCAAAGCTGTTTGTCTTGTTGATGCGCAATATCATTGAAATAATCTAGCAGGCATGTGTAACACGACCGAGACCTCAAGAACCGATGCTGTGAGGTCGATGTCAGGTTGTTACTAAGTAGATGTTGTATGAACTCTGCCTTAACTATTTTCTCCATCACCCTAGATACTACTGAAGTTATGTTTATCAGTCGGTAATTTTCAACATTCGCAGTAGGCCCAGATATAATTGTGGGGATGATATGTGTAGTCTTTCAGTTATTACAGTAACACTCTGTGGAGAGTGATATAGTATATAGTTTAAGAAGAATAGCACACAGATCATCGTTACTAATGAGGAGAAGTCATTAAAGTTATGGCGTCTGGAAGCCTGTCTTCGAAGACGTTTTCGTATAGAATCTGGCATATATAAGTCCTTGGGAATTTTGAGTCTCCAGGACCCTAAGGATGCAAATTTATTGAATATATTATTTGTGTTGTGATAAAATACATTGATTAGTTCATCAGTATTGTTTGCGGTAAAGTAGTTAGTCCAGTCAATGCTTTTGAGGCAATTCCGGTAGTTTGCCCAATCAATCCTACGAAAGTCCCTACGAAGTGTAGTGGATTTACGTTTTATAGTTGTGGCTCTTATATCAAGGCTGCATATGACCATATTATGATCGCTACCTGGCAACGTATTTCCAACATATAGAGTGTGAGGAATGAGATTGCTGGTGAAAACTAAATCCAATGTATTTTGATTTCTGGTTGGGCCGTTAACATGTTGAGTCCACTCTCCAAACATTCAATAAATGATTCGAATCGTCTAGGTGCTTCGATTGGGAACCAAGAGATATCAGGCATGTTGAAGTCCCCACAAATAGCCTTGCTTGTAAACGGTAGGGATGAAACAAACGTGAACACTTCTGACAATAATGCTAGATCTCCTGTTTCTGCATTAGGCTGACAGTAGACACATCCGAACAGTAAGGAAACTGCGTTTGAGGGTTTCAGAACGATCCACACAGATTCTGGCAATCTGTTTAGTTCCGATATATCACATAAGAATGAGTTTAGGCTAAAGCGGGCATATGTGAGGCATCCTCCACCTCTTCCTTGTAACCCAGCACTTCGAAATATATCATAGTTTTCAAGAGATATAGTAAGATCAGAAATATTACTGGAAGTCCATGCCTCAGTTATCATTATAAGTGATGGTTGGCATATAGTCGCAAACATGACTAGATCAGTCTTTTTATTACAGATTGAACGAGCATTAATAAGACATATATTAAACAGATGTCCTGCTACGCTAAAATAGTTGAGGGTATCGTGAGTAAAGGAGTTACTATGACCTACGTGGGTGTGGTATGAGGAGTTAGGGGAGGGACATGTTAAGTAAATTACTGAAATTTACAAGAAGGGTTGTTAGCCCGTAAGAAAGGGGGAGAAGGTTGCCTGTTTGAGATTTTGCGAGACGAGTGCTTATATATTCTGCATGTGGTATGAAATGACTTGAGCTATATGTCGCGCAAGAGGTACCACAAGTGGCTGTATCCCAACAAATTCTGAGTGGGCTGGCATGGCAGTGCACCATCGTTTCTAGTAATGTCTCGATTACACAACTCGTTACTAAGGCTTTATTTATTCAGAATGATTCTAACTTGGGGCGGGTGTGCCATGTACGAGTGCCAGTTATTATGACCTTTTCTAAATTTGGGGGTCATGTTTACCAGCTGGCTTGGTAGAGCAGGATACATCGAGTTCTCATTATGAGCGTTTCTGCGAATAAGAGCCTGGTCATTAAGGATAGAGTTTGGGGTGAAAAATCTTCTACTTCCACTGTCACTAATCACACTAGGGTTTGGTGGTTGTGCAGTGTACCTCGCTGTTGGAAAATTATTATTTTTGTGCATGATCAGATGTTGGTCTGACATTTTCTTATTATTATCAGCCTTAAATCTTGGAGAGACTAGGGGTACATCACATGACATTAGAGGGGTGAACCTGTTCATCGTAGCTGGGAAAGTCGGCGGCAATAGGGTTTGAATCCTACCTACTGTTTTATTTGAGACCCAAGATTTAGTCTGTGCTTTGATCCCCCAGACGTGTTTTCCGAGAAAAATTCAGTTCTTTTTGAGTATTCTCGTGTGATAAGTTTTTGGGAATCAAGTCTTTGATTTAATAATCTTAGCTGGAATTGTCTATTTTACATTCAGGACACAATAACAGGTGCTCGATTTTTAGTGGACACTGAGGCGTAAATAAGCGTTGTACCGCTAGTGAGTAATGAACGCCGAAATATTAATACGGCACTAACACTTAAAGCAGCAAGCAAATCCGGCATAAAAACATACGGCAAGAGAAAAACTACTTTGGATTTTGTTCGAAAAATTTAGCTTCGATGAGAGTTTTTTATCGCAGACGTATCAGTACATATAATCGCTATTGATTTCCGAAATAATCTCACTTTCTATAAGATTCTCGAAGAAACCAACTCTTAAACAGAGACCATACAGTAGTGATAAGAGGAGTAATCACAGATCAAGTGTCTATGAATTTACTAGTGTAAAGAGACAATAACGATTCAAATGAATCGCTGATAGATACCCAGTGACATATATCCGCGGCATTACTAACGACATGCAAGGTGCCAATATGAGGATATACCGAAAACGGCCGTAATCACTCCATTCGGATCATTCGAATTTTCGCTAATGCAGCCCAAACCTTTCAGAGATTCATTGACCAGGTAATTAAAGGTTTGTCAGGCGTATATCTGTACATCGACGACATACTCTTAGGTAGTGATACAGCGAAATCACATCTACAACAACTAAGACAGTTGTTCAATAGACTCAAGAACAAGGTATCGCCATCAACGTTGAGAAAAATGTGAGTTTGGAAACAAAAACTGCAATTTCAAGGACACATAATAAATTCTCAAGGTATCAGACCATTTCCATCAGAAGTTGCAGCTATTCGTGATTATCCGTTGCCTGAATCAAAAGAAATAACGACAATTCCTCGGGCCAAATGACTATTATAGACGATTCACTCCAAACTGCGAAACAATAGATTGATGGGACGACTAACCAGTAACACTGAGGTTGCTCTTATACGCTTGCTACTTCTGTGTTTCATGTTTCCAAGACTATGCTGAGGTCGCTATTCTGTCGAGACACCCTCAGGCGCCTACACTATGACTTAGAGGTTGGCACTCAATAATAATAATAATTATTAAAAAAAACAGTTAGACAGTGCGAAAGTTTATTCATCATTGTTTTCTTTTTACAAACTCAACTCTTTCGACTTCAACGTACATAAATCCAGCTTCTTACTTCGACTTCTCTTCTATCCACCTGACACTGAACAACTCTTCCTTCTTTTTTGCTGTACTCCTTTATCTGTGGGTTATATTCTTATATTCCCATAATTTACTTTAATTTAAGTGGTCAGTATGGATTTTATCTTGACTTACTACTGTATCGACTACTTCAACATGACAGGTTAAGTAGTGCTTTGTTTATATATATACACTTGCCACACTGCTGCCTTTTACTCTCTCTCTCTTTCCCCTTTTCAGAACCCCATTCACGGTGGGAAATCCTTGGAGACTCTGGGGAATATACACCCTAGGCACATGACTGTCTGGACCACAGCTCGTATCAAGCGCGTTCCAATTGACCTTTCCCAACAAATTCACTATTGTTCTCGGCAAATCGCCAAAAGAACCTATTGTGTACCTTCCTTATTTGTACTCTACTATTGAAAATATGGCTGTATTATACTGTTTCTGTCAGTGACATGGTGTGAATATGCTATCAGAAACTGACTCTCATACTTAATTTAACTGCTATAACTTTACAGTAATTGTGAAAGCATTTGTGACAATTTGATCTAGCCTGTAAACTGGCGTGACTCTTGTAACGTAGTAATTTGACAATAAATATATTATTATTATCATTATTATATTGCAACCGCTGACAGACGCTATGCGAGGACGTGCCTGAACATTCCACTTTTCGACAGACGCCACACAGGCATTTGAGAACGTTAGACGTGTACTATTTGAGAAGACAACGTTGGTACGACGAAAACACGAAGCTCCATAAGCCGTCATGAATGGAGCGTTGTAAACTACTGTCGGAGCCGTATAAAAGCAGTTTGCAAACGACAAATAGGAATCAATTTCTTCCTTTTCTAAGAGATTAAATACCATGCAAACATATTCAGAACGTAAGGAAGAGAACTGCTAGCAATTTATTTGGCAGTAAAGCACTTTCGAAATATGCTTGAGGGTACCATTTTTACAGTGTACACGGATCATAAACCCCTAACGACAGCATTAAACGCCAAGCTCGACAACTATTTACCGAGCGAAATTCGACAATTGGAATTTATTTCTCAATTTACGTCTGGCATACCACATATTGAAGGTCATAATGACAAAGTAGGAGATGCATTATGCAGAACAATGATTAGCGCTCTCATCCCATCGGACACTTGCAGCATTGTCAATTACGGACGTTGAGCCAAGCAGACTAAGATCACTCATAAAACTTCTTTAGCACTCCAAGAAACTCCATTCGGTAAGGTTAACATAATGTGTGATATCTCTAATGGTCGACCACGACCGTTTATTTAGTAGCGATTAGGACGAAACCTTTTCGAAACTGTGCATAATATATCACATTCTGTAATTAAAGCCACGCTCAGTCTGATCACCTGGCATTCTGCATGACCAGGTATGAACCGAGATGTTGGTAACTGGAGGCAGGTACGCATAAAATGCCCGGAAGTTAAAGTTCATCATCACACAAGTTCCGCGATAGGTCCTTCCGTCATCCAGACAGCCGATTCGACCATGTACATATCTATGATGTGGGACTATTTCCAACTTCAAATGGCTTCAGTTATATTTTAACCTGTATACACAGATTAACGAGATGGCCTGTAGCTGTGTCCACTGGAGATATTCCAGCAGACACTGGAGCTGAAACCTCAGTCGAACATTGGACCTTATATTGTGGAGTGCCTGATAATATTACAACCGATGGAGGATCCCGATTCGAAAGTCGCCTCTTACAGAACTTCTCGGTATTAATGGTTTACGCACAAGGTCTTAAAATTCGATGTTGGATCCTATGGTAGAGAGATTACACCGACAACTGAAAGCATTTCTCACAGCTGTTATCGGCAATAATGATTGGGTCAGAAGGCTTCCATTATTCATGTTGAATTTCAGATCGACAAATAAACTGCATATCGGATATTGCCCTGAAGAGTTAGTTTATGGAACTGCTCTACGTCCACGGGGAGTGTTGTCACCTCAAGTAAAAGTGTGTCAACTGATATTGCCAACTACGTACATGGTCTAAAAGTACACATGAATGATCTTAGAAAAACGCTTCTGAACAAAGATCAACATCGGTTAAATTTAGCATGGCTTCACTGATCTACGCAAACGATGGAAACAAATGGATGTACATATGAAGCGAAAAGAATAGAGCTGAGCTTCAAATTATCCTTACATCTGTTGAGTGGAGAGGCAGTTGCCGATTCGCGATTCATACATTCGAAATGTCACGTTGTGTACATTCTGCCTATTGTGACACATATGATAACACAGTCAAGGGACGTTTCCTCCCTGATGTCTCCACCGAGCGTCATCTAGTTTTATTAAACACAGGAAGACTAGACGCCCATTCGAAATACTTGTGGGACGCACAGTAGGTCAATGCAAATCTTCACTTTATGCGACGATAACTTATTGCTATCCCCTCTGAATCAGTCTTCACGTTGTTTAAGACACATGCGTGGCTACACCTTGCGGCTTACGACGTCGTCACACCCGTTCTCCAAAAAAGAGGCGAAAATCTCTTGTTTCGAGTGCGGAGACGAACAACAGAATAGGTTATAGGTTTGGGGCATCAAATTCACGGAGATAGACTCTAGGACATCGGATTATTCTCACTGAGTTACCTGGGAATCATATGTGATCTGATAGAGGCTTGCCAGATATTCCTAAAGTGAGCGTTTCAAATAATGAACGCTTCAAGCAGATCAGCTGAGCATGCTCACTTTATTATGTCTTGTTGATTGTCATAGAGACTTGGCCCAAACAATAAAAGTCATAGAAACGAATTAGATGAAGCAACAATATAGTGCCTCATGGTGACTATCTATCAAGCAGTCGGTTTCAAATTTTACGAAGTAACATATTTGAATAAAGTGCGATATTTGTAACGATAAATAATTATTTTGAATAATAAAGAAATTGTAACAACGACTCTTGTTCTATGGTGGCGATCATGAAGACGGAGATGAAAGTAATTTAGAAGAAAGAGATAATCCAACGCCACAATACTATAAAAAAATTTGTAAATTCATTGTTACTCTTAAAAAAGAAGTAGTTTGAATTCATTAATTAATTTCACATTTATCACCTTTCCGGAATTTTCATGAAACATGCAGACTACTAAGACCAAAATCTTTTTAAAATTCCATGTATTTCTTAATCGTGAAAGTACTATCATGTCGAAACTTGATCATTTTTATATTTGTACCGACGTGTGTCTAAGCATTGACAAGCTTCAATAATTAGTACAGTACAAACAAAACATTAACGTTGAAACGTCAACATGTACTAGTCGTTTTATTAGGAAATAGAGTTGGCATGCATGTCATAGGTTATACACTGTTTCAAATATATTCTTGCAATAGATACGAAGGATTATTTTCTTCCTTTTCACGCAAATTGGATGGCATCAATCAAGTTTGATAGTCACAACTTCATTTGTTTGCTGCATTAGAATCCAGAGGAAATTGTATTCGGCAGTCCATTGTTTGTGAACGATATTCAGTTCTTATTACCAGTTCATTTGTGTACAGAATTTCGAAGTTAACGGAAGTCTGAAGCCGAATTCCAAAATCACCAAAGCCGATTTTACCAATAAACTGAAATTCCAGCTTTAAAACCGAATACTGCTAACAGAGGCTTGTGAACTCAGTGCTTAGTTATTTAGTTATTTTTACACTCCCAAGTAGCACTAATTTTTCTAGTTGGATATAAATCTCTTTAGTTTTTATTTGAAGTAGACAGGTTACTCTATTCACTGGGTCGATCGACATTGTTCAACTGTAAACTGGTTGATTAGAATGCACTCTACTCTCCTGGGCGCAACCTTATCAACACTTACAACTGTGTGAGTTCCACATTGCCTATTATCAATTATAGAGAGGCTTGTGATATGTGAGGTGCACTAATCGCCGACCGTACAGAAACATGTAGGAACAACGGACAGCATAAACAACAGCATAAACAGCCTCTTCTTCTATCTGGCATTACACTGAAGCATCTGCTACTTCGATGATTGAAATTGATGGATCGGAGTGCGTTAATAACAATTCACAGCTAATTATGGACCTCAGCTTACGAAACACCAAGTCAAACTCTTTCGTCTCATTCCAAGTGCTTTTCTTTTGCAGTCGAAAATTCATTGAACCACGAATCTCATGCATCGAGTAAACAAACGCTGAACAATAAGCGATTGTTCCGAGAAACGATCGTGATTCTGAAACATTGGTGGGAGTGTGCATCAGTTTGATAGCTCGAATGTTCTCAGGATCTGGTCTACAGCCGTCGGCATCCAAGACGAATCTCAAACACTTTACTGACTGCAATAGCATCTGGCATTTCTCTTGGCGTAACCGGAAACCGTAGTCACTGATGTGTTGTAGTTCGAATATCGTGCGTTCCCGTAGCTGTTCTAATGTCTTTGCAATAATTAAGATACATTCGAGGTAAGCTGTAACTGTGTTGGACCAAACGATATATTATTTCAAAATATTAACAAAGTTATTGAATACAAACAGATGTATAGCAAAATATATCAGTTAAATGTAATAAACACAATAAAAATGTAAGGACTTTACTTTATACGGCTGCTTGTACGTGTTCCATTGTGTTTGGTACTATAAATCCACAATTATAGAAATGTTAGTAATCCAAGTGGAGTAATTATCCGTAGAGTAGCATATACGTATGACTGCAGTCTATAAATGTAGACAGTGTACGTATTAGAATCAAGTTATCGCATTAATGAACAATTGAGAACATGAGACGTGCGCATAAAGTGTATTCGATAGGATCAGGCAGTGAGTGCCGTGCTATGTGTACACAGAACGGAAATGTGGAGCAGTTAAAGCGCCTGATATATTCAAGGACACACACGTAAACAAAATATACAACAATTTCAAAGTGAGTGTACAGGCTGTGAAAATTACCAGTATAAATACAAATAGTATCAGAAACTATTTACAAAATAAGTTTGTCATGCCATCTCCACACAGTTCCCCACCAGAGTGTCCGGAGGTAACACTTTCTTACTTACGCCTGTTACCCCCAATGGAGCATAGGCCGCCCACCAGTTTTCTCCAACCAACTCTGTCCTGGGCTTCTCTCTCCAGTTCTGTCCAGTGTTTGTTCATTCCTCTCATATCTTCCTCTATTTCTCGGCGTAATGTATTCTTTGGCCTTCCTCTATTCCTTTTGCCTTGAGGATTTCATGTAAGGGCTTGTCTCGTGACGCAGTTAAGTGCTTTTCGTAGTGTGTCCTATCCACTTCCACCGCTTCTTCCTGATTTCGTCCTCCACTGGAATCTGGTTTGTTTTCTCTCACAGTTCGTTGTTGCTAATGGTGTCTGGCCAACGAATACGAAGTATTTTACGTATACAGCTGTTAATAAACACTTGTATCTTCTGGATGATGGCTTTGGTAGTTCTCCATGTTTCCGCTCCATACAGTAGAACTGTCTTGACATTTGTATTGAAAATCCTGATTTTGGTTTCGGTTGAAAGTTGTTTGGAGTTGCAGATATTTTTCAACTGTAGAAATGCAGCCCTTCTAAATGGATTTTCTACCGTAGCAGTTCAAATGGTTTCCAGTAAGTGCAATTCGAACGCGTGATCTCCCAACCCAATGTCAAAACCACAATAATTCTAGGAGAAAGCGGTCTATATTATATTAAAAATGAAAATACAAATCAATACCTGAATTTTGATGCACCTTCCAAGTCACAATTACTCCGAGGAGTATCCGAGTTTAAAGGGGATAAGTGATGTTAAATACAACCGCCACAGTATCAATCCAAATATGGCTGTAGCCATATTAAAGATCAAATTTAAACAACATATATACAGTTCAAAAGCAAACATAAAAACTTCAATATAAGTACAAAATATAGAAATAGTAACAATATACAATGATAAAATCTCAAATTGGAATCAAATAAAATACCAAAATGTCAACAGAGAAAGTCCGTCATGTCATAACAAAAATATGTAAACATGGAGGGTTCTCCAAAAAACAAAACATTCAAAAAGGATTCTACAGCCCTTGCTTTGCCAATCCGTGCGCTCACATCTGCATCGGATCCACCTTGGTTGTCGATGATGCTGCCCAGATATGTAAAGGTGTTAAATTCCTCTAAAGCATCTTCATCAAGAGTGATTTGGTTAGTGCATGTTGTGTTGCATCGGAGAATTTTGCTCTTTCCTTTATGTATGTTGAGACCTACTGCTGCAGAGGCTGCTGCTACATTGGTCGTCTTCCCTTGCATTTGTTGTTGAGTGTGTGATAGAATAGCCAGGTCATCTGCAAAGTCCAGATCGTCCAGCTGCGTCCTAACTGTCCAGTTGATACCGTGCTTCCGTCCAGACGTCGACGTTTCCATAATCCAGTCGATCACCAGGAGAAAGAGAAAGGGTGAGAGTAAGCAACCTTGCCTGACACCGGTCTTCACCTCAAGAGAGTCTGTTAGCTGTCCTTCGTGTACGATTTTGCAGTTGAATCCATCATAAGAATTCCGTATGATGCTAACTATTTTCTCGTAGTGTCGAAGAAGCCTCCACAGCATTTTCCTATCCACGCTATCGAATGCTTTCTCGTAGTCGATGAAGTTGATGTAGAGTGGTGAGTTCCATTCAATTGATTGTTCCACAATGATCCGTAATGTAGCAATTTGGTCAGTACACGATCGATCCTTACGAAATCCAGCCTGTTGATCTCGAAGTTGAGCGTCTACGAAGTCCATCATTCTGTTTAACAGTACCCTGTTGAAGACTTTGTCTGGTATTGAAAGAAGAGTGATGCCTCTGTAGTTTTCACACTTGCTGAGATCGCCTTTCTTTGGTATTTTGATCAGGTATCCTTCTTTCCAATCTGATGGTACTTGTTCCTCATCCCAAATCTTCTTGAAGAGGATGTGAAATATTTTCGCAGTTGCTTCTACATCTGCTTTCATTGCCTCTGCTGGAATGTTGTCTGGTCCTGCTACTTTGCCACTCTTGATTTGTCTGATGGCCACACTGATCTCCTCAATCGTAGGTGCGCCAATATTAATTGGGAGATCCGTGGATGCTGCTTCGATGTTAGGTGTGTTCAGTGGAGCTTGTCGATTCAATAGTTCCTTAAAGTGCTCTACCCACCTATTTCGCTGTTGTTCAGTGTTGCTGATTACTGTACCTTCCTTGCTTTTCATTGGTTGTTCTGATTTTAGATAGTTTCCAGCCAGCTTCTTTGTTGTTTCGTACAATTGTCTCAAGTTTCCTTCTCTTGTAGCCTTTTCCGCCGTCATTGCTAGATCTTCCACATATTTTCGTTTGTCAGCTCTGATGCTCTTCTTCACTGCCTGTTTGGTACTGTGTGTGCAATTTTGTGCCTTAACTTTCTCTGATCTTGTTCGGCTGACATTGATTACTACCATCTTGTTCCTCCTTTCTTCAATTTTTGCAAGAGTATCAACAGAGATCCATTCCTTGTGATGGCACTTCTTGTGACCCAGAACTTCGTGACATGTTGAAGTGATTGCCTCCTTAATCCCTTTCCAATTGTTCTCCAATGTTGCGTCCTCTCCATTGAGTAGATCCTGAAAGGCCTGGAACCTATTGGTGAGGGCTATCCTGAATTCGTTGAGCTTTACAGTATCCCGAAGAAAGGCCGTATTAAACTTGTGTGATGTTGTCTGTCCCGTTGTCCAGTGCTTCTTTAGTTTCAGTTTCATTTTGGCGATTAGCAAATGGTGATCTGAGGCTATATCAGCTCCTCTCCTGGTTCTCACATCCTCCATAGTCCTTCTGAACGTTTTGTTGATACAGATATGATCAATCTGGTTTTGAGTAGTGTGATCCGGTGAAATCCATGTAGCTTTGTGTATGCGTTTGTGCGGGAATATTGTGCCACCGATGACCAGTTTGTTGAAGGCACATAGGTTTGCAAATCTCTCACCGTTTTCGTTTCTTTCTCCCAGTCCATGTCGTCCCATGATGTCTTCATATCCAGTGTTGTCCATTCCAACCTTGGCATTCAGGTCTCCCATAAGAATCGTCAAATCCTTTGGTGAACATTTCTCGACGATTGACTGCAGCCTTTCGTAGAATTGATCTTTATCGTCGTCATTGTAGTCATTGGTAGGTGCATAACATTGGATGACGTTCATTGTAATGTCCTGTTTCTTTGTTTTGAAGGATGCTTTAATGATCCTCGGTCCATGAGATTCCCATCCTATTAGTGCCTTTTGTGCATGTTTGGACAGCATCAGTGCAACTCCTTGTGTATGTGAAGCATTTTCCTCTTCATGACCAGAGTATAACAGCAGTTCCCCTGAAGCTAGTCTCAGTTGTCCTACTTGTGTCCAATGCGTTTCACTGATTCCAAGCACCTCGAGGTTGTATCTTTTCATTTCTGCCGCAACTTGAAATAGTCTTTCAGTCTCCCACAATGTACGAACGTTCCATGTACCTAAAAAAAATGGTTGCTCTGGTTGTCAGAAAGAGGCATCGGCCCCGTGACTTCCGAGGGAACTCGGCTTTCATCACGCGAGGTCATAATTCTTCCTCCAACTCCCAGGGCAGAGTTAAAATTATGGTTTGAATTATTTTTTCTGGTTAGCGTTTTTTTGGCAAGTTAGTTTTTGACGGAATGGGGTCGCCAACCCCATGTCCAACCCTCCTCCTTTACCCGGGCTTGGGACCGGCAGTAGCCCCGAAGGTTCTACTGGCGCAGTTGGAGGTAACACTGGTTATATTAAAAAAAATATGTGGTAGTACGGTGTGTGTATTTAAGCAGAATAATAATTAGAAAGGTAATGCAAGAAAGTGGAGAATGGTATGACATGTACATTACTAATATACAATGGGTTAATGTAAAAAAAACAGTATGAATGCTGCATGACATGCCAAAAAAAAGAAAAATATAGTCATTCAATGTTTTTGGTTTGTTGATGAAAATAACAACGTGCAAAGCTATTAATAAACACACATAGAAATTGGATTGTTTATTTTCATGTAAAAAGTATTTTATTTTTTTTAAAAAAAAAAATAGAATTAACTCGTTAATTGTAGATCAAAAAAATAAAAAAATGTGACAACACGAGTAATTGCGAAAAATGTGGTTTATTGTAAGAACGTGTTAGAAGACTAAAAGGGTATAGTGTTACGTCCAATTTTTTGCTCCTTGATCCTTAGATACACTGTGTGTCGATCTATTTGCAATTCACGAATCCGAAAATTATATCAAAACGAAACTCCAAAGTAGGTACCAAAGTTTATTGCCAATTCACAAATAATCGACCAAAATGTTGTTTGTTCATTACAAATAGACGACCAATGTCGTTCTAAAAACATTAATTATAATAATTACAATTACCTTCTATTTTATAGATTCCTGGAGCAAAAACTGCAAACTAACAAACCAAGACAAACAGGAGTTCAAAATGGCCGAAAATAATGATTCAAACAAGTTCATAAGTTAAGTTAAACAAATATACCCCAAAAACACAGTGAAATTAACGATATTTATATTCTAGTTGGATATAAATCTCTTTAGTTTTTATTTGAAGTAGACAGGTTACTCTATTCACTGGGTCGATCGACATTGTTCAACTGTAAACTGGTTGATTAGAATGCACTCTACTCTCCTGGGCGCAACCTTATCAACACTTACAACTGTGTGAGTTCCACATTGCCTATTATCAATTATAGAGAGGCTTGTGATATGTGAGGTGCACTAATCGCCGACCGTACAGAAACATGTAGGAACAACGGACAGCATAAACAACAGCATAAACAGCCTCTTCTTCTATCTGGCATTACACTGAAGCATCTGCTACTTCGATGATTGAAATTGATGGATCGGAGTGCGTTAATAACAATTCACAGCTAATTATGGACCTCAGCTTACGAAACACCAAGTCAAACTCTTTCGTCTCATTCCAAGTGCTTTTCTTTTGCAGTCGAAAATTCATTGAACCACGAATCTCATGCATCGAGTAAACAAACGCTGAACAATAAGCGATTGTTCCGAGAAACGATCGTGATTCTGAAACATTGGTGGGAGTGTGCATCAGTTTGATAGCTCGAATGTTCTCAGGATCTGGTCTACAGCCGTCGGCATCCAAGACGAATCTCAAACACTTTACTGACTGCAATAGCATCTGGCATTTCTCTTGGCGTAACCGGAAACCGTAGTCACTGATGTGTTGTAGTTCGAATATCGTGCGTTCCCGTAGCTGTTCTAATGTCTTTGCAATAATTAAGATACATTCGAGGTAAGCTGTAACTGTGTTGGACCAAACGATATATTATTTCAAAATATTAACAAAGTTATTGAATACAAACAGATGTATAGCAAAATATATCAGTTAAATGTAATAAACACAATAAAAATGTAAGGACTTTACTTTATACGGCTGCTTGTACGTGTTCCATTGTGTTTGGTACTATAAATCCACAATTATAGAAATGTTAGTAATCCAAGTGGAGTAATTATCCGTAGAGTAGCATATACGTATGACTGCAGTCTATAAATGTAGACAGTGTACGTATTAGAATCAAGTTATCGCATTAATGAACAATTGAGAACATGAGACGTGCGCATAAAGTGTATTCGATAGGATCAGGCAGTGAGTGCCGTGCTATGAGTACACAGAACGGAAATGTGGAGCAGTTAAAGCGCCTGATATATTCAAGGACACACACGCAAACAAAATATACAACAATTTCAAAGTGAGTGTACAGGCTGTGAAAATTACCAGAATAAATACAAATAGTATCAAAAACTATTTACAAAATAAGTTTGTCATGCCATCTCCACATAACCCCTGAGATACCTGATAAGATGGCATCTATTAGTTGTCGGAAGATAGGCAGTGCGGTTTTGACTCCAAAGGGCAGACGTTTATACTGATACAAACCACGATGAGTATCGATAGTAAGTATCAGCGAGATCCAGTTTTGCGCAAACCTTTCTTTCATCCAATGTATTGTGCAGATACGCGGGAACTAGCCGAGAATAATTAGACTATTCCAGAACTTCATTGAGACCTATTGAAAAGTCAGCTAATGAATGTATCGTGCATTTGGCTTACTTAATAATGACTATAGGTGCTGTCAATGCAGAGTAAGAAACGTGCGTATTAACTCTGAGACAGATACTTCCGAATTCTATTCCTAAAACGACACGTACACTTGATAAAAATAGTAGGAAGAGGCGTCTCAAGGCTTAATCGACACGGTCTGTCTTGAAGAAATCCCACAAGGCTGACTGTATCGCCTGCTCAATGCCTGTCAAAATCAGTGACTCAGATTCTTAATGCACATTCTGTAGCAAATGTGTTCAAAGTCACTGTGACACCACAGTACCTGAGCAGAAGTATGAGTTCATGTTCAATCACCTCTATCCCCGGTTCTGGTATGTCTGTCCACGGTGCAGAGTAACTGAGGCATTGATGCAGTCACAGGCACCACAGAAAAATGAACTCAAAATAGCAACGAACAAATCTCAATCGCTAACGGCATCCTCAACTCATCCGAGAGGCCATCGGTTAAATTTCCCCCGCGATTCGCATCAGGCACTTTAGGGTGGAACTGCATGGTAGTTCATGGCGTGCCTGAACTGATTGATGGTAGCTTGGATGAAGCCCACGTGCATAATATGCATTAGAATCGATAGCTATCACGTAGCCTAGACCTAGCCTTTTGCATTTCTAGGCTGCCTTGCTCGTCACACCCCATGTGCATCAGGTTATGACGTTTGATGGCTGTGGAATTCAGAAATCGAGAAGACCTAACTGAGGCGTTCCAAGCTTAGTATTGTTAGAAGAATGATCTCTCTGGAGACATTAGGGGGTTGCGAAAGCCGATCTAGATTTGTGAGATATCAGCAAGGAGACCATAGTAAACGCAAGCAACGGACGATTAACACCGGTCAACAACCACCGGCACAAGACGCGAAGATATAAGTCTCACCGATTGAACGCACTGCACAGGCAACAAACCAACTCCGTTTAAACGATTTGTTTGAAAACCTGACAATGGCTGTTCTTGCAGAGGTGCACTTAGTGATGATAAAAATCACCAAGTACCTCAATAGCAATGTACGACGACTGAGTGTAATATGTTATAAATCAGGGCAACTTGATCTAGCATGTAAACTGACATGCCTCTTGTAACGTAGTTATTTGAGAATAAAAATTATTATTATCATTATTATTTTTAGGAATATATATTCTTTCAGATGAATCTGGAGATCATAATGCTAACTGAAACATGACCATCTCAGACGATGACGTGAGCCTCCAAGTTTTGACACTCTTCCAACGTGATAGGGTGCACCAGACATGGGCGGAGTGACTATATATACTAACAGCCACCTAAAAGCCAAGCGGCTTTGCGACACTCAACTTAGCGAGGTGAAAGAATCATGCTTGTGTTGTTTCCACACAAATGGCACGAAATACTTGGTTGTAGGAGTTTACTGGCCTACCTCAGGTATGAAGTCTCAAAAAGAGTAACTCACTGAGGCAATACCGAAACTGCAAATCCTGGGAATCGATCAGATTCTGCTGGCTCTTGGTCGAGGATGTTCACATCCATACACCACTGGGAAGCACTTACCACGGCACAGTCTTGTTTAACATGGTCATAATCGAAACACTCTTACAGGACAGAAGCGAGCCCTATCTTTGCTACACTACCGCAAATTACACGCGTTTGAGAGAGCACCTTTCACATGCCCTATGGCCACGGGGGTGGTGGAGGCTGACAGTAGATGATCACCGACAAACATTGAGCGACGTAATCCAGAATGCTGCCATTAGCAATGTACCTCAGTCTCACTAAACACCTGGAAAGAGATGAGCATGTGTTAGGTGCGGCACTTATCGCTCGCTACACGCGAAGAGGAGAGTCTGGCTTAAGTGAAAGATCTCGTTGAAGGATTGTGATCAATATTCCTACTTAGCATTGAGAAACAAATGTTTTCGAATGATGTTTTCTGGTCAGCGTTTTTAAGCGAGATAGTTTTACTGTGTGACGAGGTCGCCTATCGCAACGGATGTAATAAAATAGTTCGCAGTGATAGGAAAGGCTTTCAGATGAGGCTAGCTGTTCAAATAAAGGCGAACCCCAAGCATCTGTTTAGGTTCATGACTAAAAGGAAACCTACGAATCAGGGGTTGTGTTTTCTCAATGTCCGAATGAGAAAGACCTCACCAACCTAGAGATGGTTGAGATCTTCGAAACAAGCCCCACCGATCAGTTAAATCAGGCACACACATGTTCAGAGTACTACGCGAACTGAGTGCCAGGTGACGACTTACGGAATATCGGAATTACTCTTGACTTAGTACTAAGGAAACCGAAGTCCATACGCCCAAGAAAGTCATCACGTTGTGACAATATTCGCTCAATAGTTTTGAAACCATGTTTAGAAGCCGACTGTTTGCCGGTATGTGACTTATTCAAGTATTAACCGGGGACACATAAACGCCCAGATGAATAAAAACAAGCCATTCTTTCTGCAATCTTAAGAGGAGGATGTGGGAAGGACCCAGCTTGCTAAAGACCAGTTGCAATAGTACCAATACTATCAAAGGTAATGAAAGGGCTGATAAACGGAAAATTGAGGGAGTACATGGATAAGAATAAAATATTTCTCGAAGCTTAACACGGTGTTTGGAGAAGCAGGTCGTGCGCGTCTTATCTTATCGTAATATGGGGCAGTTGGAAATCGTGCTTGACCTGAATAACACCGGTGCACATAATATTTCCTAAAATGGCGAGAGCATTTGACACAGCACCCCACTCACGTGTAATCGCAAAGGTTGCGGAAATTAGGCTTCTCTGACCCACTAGTATCTTGGCTTAGAAACTACCTTGAGAATAGAAAGTTTCGTACCAAAGAAAAATAGAGAGCACGCGAGTTGGCAATTATCCCCTTCGGGAGTCTCACATGGGACCGTCCTAGGTACACTTCCCTACCCGATATTTATTAATGAACGGTTTAGCACAGTTAAGTGTTATGCTCGTCTCTAGGTATGCCTAAACTATTACGGGTTCCCTTTAGTCGAATAACGAGAATAAAACAATGAACAAGTGTCCAGGTAGGCTACTGTGATCCCTTGACCAAATTGTATCAGACGGAAGTCTTAACATAGCGTAGAAAGTGTATTCTACAAACACTCAGCCAGCGCACAATGGATTCAAGCACTCAAATTGCGTTTATTTATACTCTATAGGGACGTCCTTTGGACAGGAACAAAAAAGCACACTAAAAGGACACAGTAACCAAGCACGATCAAGGATATTGCTGGTGTGAAATGTGATCTCAATGTCAACTGATCGGTCCATGAAAAATCAAAAATAAAGATATTTATCATCGAATTCCGGCATTTCGATATCCGCATAACTCTCCATTTAATAAGATCATGCGCTACTGTGGTCGACTTTCATCTTGGATGTTTTTTTCCGCTGTCTCTGTGCATACCTTCTTGATCGGAGATCAGCTTTTGATTAAGTTTCTTCTTGTGAGGAGGCTGTTGGTTGGTTGAAGGTTACGAGCAGAATATAAAGGGGAAGATTTTCTTCTCTTTATGGACGATTTGGGGATAGCCGTTTGCGTATCTGATTTCGATGGCGTGACCACCTTTAGCCTGCTTCCTCTGCTTCGTACATCACTCGTTCAAATCTTTTGAACAGCCGCGCTTCTTCATAGGTGCCATTATTTGTTGTGTAATCAAGGGCGAACACAGGGCATTCCAATTCGTCATAGGATTGCCCTTACTGATGTTGGTGCATTAGTCGGATGCCTCAGGCTGTGGATCGTTTTCAGTCTTCTTCCCTTCAGGATTTCCGCTATGGACATTCGCTCCGGTAACAACTTATTTGTTGTTCGATAGACGTAGAACAAATTTTGTAATGCGTCGGCTGGTGTCTCCTCCCTTTTTGACTAAACCAATGCTCTTTAAAGCGTATCCAAAAAACTTTCGGCTTGGCCATTCGATTGCGGATGGTATGTTGTCGAGCGTAAGGGCCTAATGCCTAGCCATTGGCAGAAAGTTTGGAATTGTGTGAAGCTAAACTGAGACCCATTGTCAGATACAATCACACCTGGTAAGACATTTCGAGAAAAAAATTTCTGTGAGAACCTGTATTGTCTTAGTTGTCGCGGGCGGCATTATGGGGTTGATTTCTGGCCATTTTGAGAACATGTCGACCATAACTAAATACAGAGTCCCATTCATTTGACCAGCGAAGTCAACCTGTATACTGTACCACGGATGTTCAGGTTTGTGCCATGAAAGCAGTGGAACTTGGGCATTCATCTCTGATGCTTGCTGACGCCGCATTCATTTCTCGACTAATCTTGCGATATATTTATCCATGATAGGCTAGTATGCTGATAACTCCTGCCTATGGACATCATTCGTTTAACCACTGGATGACCGAGATGGAAATGTCTTAGCACTTTTGCACGAAAGGATTTTGGCACCACCAAACTTTAACCCAAATATCCAACTGTCGTTTACGATGCATACTGAATACCGCCAGTAGAATCTATTTTGGAGGCTTTGTTTTTGGAGAATCCCTCCATGTATATATATTTGTGTTATGATCTGACTGAATCTTTCTGTTGATATTTTCGTACTCTATTTGATCCGATTTCGGGATTTTATCATTTGTATCTTGCTATTGTTCTACATCTTGTACTTATAGTGAAGTTTATATGTTTCCTCCTGAGCTATATAGTAGTTTTTTTATTTGATACTTATTTCGCTACAGCCATATTTCGATTTGATACTTTAGCAGTAGCTGGTTGCAACTAACTGTAAGCACTTGTACTGTCAGCATCGAAACTTATTGTTGTGATTAGAAACCCGAAGGTGTAATATTGTTTTGGTAATTGTCCGTTTTTCCTTTTTTGACTAAAAATAGAGACGTTCTTACCCAGAATTTATATTTTGGACTAGGACTGGGCGAGACGCGTGTGAATCTACACGTTTTGGATTCAGAGCTTACTGCGAGAGAAATAAATATGTCTATACCGCCGCTGATACAGTTGTTTCATGTGACCATCAAACCTTTTTGACAGCCAACCGTCAGTGACATATTTCATGGTCATCTTGATGACGGGGTCGTTTCTAGAAGCATTTTGTATGTCTATTGTAGACACTGGTAATCCGTGAATTGCGGTTGTCAGATAACATTCTGCATGGTCTTCTACTGACAGAGATTCGATCACCATGTTTTCCTCAGCCGCTACTTGATCATTATTGACTCGTAACAAAGCGTCTGCTTGACCAAATAGTGGAGTGCGTTGATATCGGATTTTGAAAACATACCTCAAAAAACCAATGCCCATCTCTGAAGACGATTTGCACGATGGACTGGAATGCTAGTTTAAGAACCGAATACTACTAACAGAGGCTTGCGATCTGTCAGGATCGTCAGTCTCCGACAGTACAGAAACTTGTGTGAAAAACAAACAGCAAACACAAGGGCAACAGCCTATTACCCCATCTGGGTGTAATTCTGTTCAGCTGGTGTTGGTGTACGAGATGAATGCAGGACGGCTTTTTCGACCCGTCAGGAAACTGATGTGAAATAACAGCTTCTAGGTCATTTTCCGAAGCGTCTGCTGCTCCAATGGTTCAAACTGATGGATCGGAGTGCGGTAATAACAATTCACAGCTAATTATGGACCTCAGCTTAGGAAACGCCAAGTCAAACTCTTTAGTCTCATTCCAAGTGCTTTTCTTTTGCAGTAGAAAATCCATTGAACAGCGAATCTATCTATTAGTTGTGTGCTGCAAACGTGAGCTACGCAATTTTGTCCAATTATTTGCGTGGGAGGATGGCGACATCAGATGCGGTATCTATTTGCAATCTTAACAAATGCCCGTTAACATCAAAAGTAATGAATTTTCACTAACCTGGTGATGGGCTCTGACAGGATGTAATTATGCTCAGTGTAACGGTACTGGATCTGTGAACAGAATTCTTGGTACTTCTGGATCGGTTCGGCTTTCTCTCTAGGCTAGAACCACCTTTATGACAGATGATCTTAAACTTCCTGCATTGATGTGGCCAAAATGGGCAGTTTCGTACATAGTGTCATTTGCCTCAGTGCCAGCAAGGAGTAGGAGGATTCGTTTTCGACTTTTGGACTGAGGTGGAGTGGTATTAACTGGGTGTGGCATTGGCACCTTTATTATGGTTAGGTAACTGTTGGTGACCAAAGTGAACTTCGGAACCACCCCTGTCCCCGGATTGCACCAAAGTGTTGTCATGCTGCAAGTTGGTGATGCGTTTGTATTCATACAATATCGCGTCATCCCTAAGACTGTAATTTTTTATTCAAGAGCTGGTATATGGCCCCAAATTTCCAAATGATGATGATCTAACATATAAAACACGACTCTTTTTAATACTTTGCACTACTGAGGTGAACTTGAAACTTGACTGCTGTTCTCCGCTGTCTCAATGGATAACTTCGGGAACGGAGATCAGATTGTGACTGATTTCCTTCTCGTGTGGAGCTGCGTTTCACGATGTCAGTTTCCCAGAACTCGATGATAAATATCTTTATTTTTGATTTTTCATGGACCGATCAGTTGACATTGAGATCACATTTCACACCAGCAATATCCTTGATCGTGCTTGGTTACTGTGTCCATTTAGTGTGCTTTTTTGTTCCTGTCCAAAGGACGTCCCTATAGAGTATAAATAAACGCAATTTGAGTGCTTGAATCCATTGTGCGCTGGCTGAGTGTTTGTAGAATACACTTTCTACGCTATGTTAAGACTTCCGTCTGATACAATTTGGTCAAGGGATCACAGTAGCCTACCTGGACACTTGTTCATTGTTTTATTCTCGTTATTCGACTAAAGGGAACCCGTAATAGTTTAGGCATACCTAGAGACGAGCATAACACTTAACTGTGCTAAACCGTTCATTAATAAATATCGGGTAGGGAAGTGTACCTAGGACGGTCCCATGTGAGACTCCCGAAGGGGATAATTGCCAACTCGCGTGCTCTCTATTTTTCTTTGGTACGAAACTTTCTATTCTCAAGGTAGTTTCTAAGCCAAGATACTAGTGGGTCAGAGAAGCCTAATTTCCGCAACCTTTGCGATTACACGTGAGTGGGGTG
The DNA here is from genome assembly GCA_944470395.2 of Schistosoma turkestanicum. Lineage (NCBI taxonomy): Eukaryota > Metazoa > Platyhelminthes > Trematoda > Strigeidida > Schistosomatidae > Schistosoma > Schistosoma turkestanicum. The sequence continues at coordinate 38,981,118 of OX103972.1, read as the reverse complement.
CTGTGTCAAATGCTCTCGCCATTTTAGGAAATATTATGTGCACCGGTGTTATTCAGGTCAAGCACGATTTCCAACTGCCCCATATTACGATAAGATAAGACGCGCACGACCTGCTTCTCCAAACACCGTGTTAAGCTTCGAGAAATATTTTATTCTTATCCATGTACTCCCTCAATTTTCCGTTTATCAGCCCTTTCATTACCTTTGATAGTATTGGTACTATTGCAACTGGTCTTTAGCAAGCTGGGTCCTTCCCACATCCTCCTCTTAAGATTGCAGAAAGAATGGCTTGTTTTTATTCATCTGGGCGTTTATGTGTCCCCGGTTAATACTTGAATAAGTCACATACCGGCAAACAGTCGGCTTCTAAACATGGTTTCAAAACTATTGAGCGAATATTGTCACAACGTGATGACTTTCTTGGGCGTATGGACTTCGGTTTCCTTAGTACTAAGTCAAGAGTAATTCCGATATTCCGTAAGTCGTCACCTGGCACTCAGTTCGCGTAGTACTCTGAACATGTGTGTGCCTGATTTAACTGATCGGTGGGGCTTGTTTCGAAGATCTCAACCATCTCTAGGTTGGTGAGGTCTTTCTCATTCGGACATTGAGAAAACACAACCCCTGATTCGTAGGTTTCCTTTTAGTCATGAACCTAAACAGATGCTTGGGGTTCGCCTTTATTTGAACAGCTAGCCTCATCTGAAAGCCTTTCCTATCACTGCGAACTATTTTATTACATCCGTTGCGATAGGCGACCTCGTCACACAGTAAAACTATCTCGCTTAAAAACGCTGACCAGAAAACATCATTCGAAAACATTTGTTTCTCAATGCTAAGTAGGAATATTGATCACAATCCTTCAACGAGATCTTTCACTTAAGCCAGACTCTCCTCTTCGCGTGTAGCGAGCGATAAGTGCCGCACCTAACACATGCTCATCTCTTTCCAGGTGTTTAGTGAGACTGAGGTACATTGCTAATGGCAGCATTCTGGATTACGTCGCTCAATGTTTGTCGGTGATCATCTACTGTCAGCCTCCACCACCCCCGTGGCCATAGGGCATGTGAAAGGTGCTCTCTCAAACGCGTGTAATTTGCGGTAGTGTAGCAAAGATAGGGCTCGCTTCTGTCCTGTAAGAGTGTTTCGATTATGACCATGTTAAACAAGACTGTGCCGTGGTAAGTGCTTCCCAGTGGTGTATGGATGTGAACATCCTCGACCAAGAGCCAGCAGAATCTGATCGATTCCCAGGATTTGCAGTTTCGGTATTGCCTCAGTGAGTTACTCTTTTTGAGACTTCATACCTGAGGTAGGCCAGTAAACTCCTACAACCAAGTATTTCGTGCCATTTGTGTGGAAACAACACAAGCATGATTCTTTCACCTCGCTAAGTTGAGTGTCGCAAAGCCGCTTGGCTTTTAGGTGGCTGTTAGTATATATAGTCACTCCGCCCATGTCTGGTGCACCCTATCACGTTGGAAGAGTGTCAAAACTTGGAGGCTCACGTCATCGTCTGAGATGGTCATGTTTCAGTTAGCATTATGATCTCCAGATTCATCTGAAAGAATATATATTCCTAAAAATAATAATGATAATAATAATTTTTATTCTCAAATAACTACGTTACAAGAGGCATGTCAGTTTACATGCTAGATCAAGTTGCCCTGATTTATAACATATTACACTCAGTCGTCGTACATTGCTATTGAGGTACTTGGTGATTTTTATCATCACTAAGTGCACCTCTGCAAGAACAGCCATTGTCAGGTTTTCAAACAAATCGTTTAAACGGAGTTGGTTTGTTGCCTGTGCAGTGCGTTCAATCGGTGAGACTTATATCTTCGCGTCTTGTGCCGGTGGTTGTTGACCGGTGTTAATCGTCCGTTGCTTGCGTTTACTATGGTCTCCTTGCTGATATCTCACAAATCTAGATCGGCTTTCGCAACCCCCTAATGTCTCCAGAGAGATCATTCTTCTAACAATACTAAGCTTGGAACGCCTCAGTTAGGTCTTCTCGATTTCTGAATTCCACAGCCATCAAACGTCATAACCTGATGCACATGGGGTGTGACGAGCAAGGCAGCCTAGAAATGCAAAAGGCTAGGTCTAGGCTACGTGATAGCTATCGATTCTAATGCATATTATGCACGTGGGCTTCATCCAAGCTACCATCAATCAGTTCAGGCACGCCATGAACTACCATGCAGTTCCACCCTAAAGTGCCTGATGCGAATCGCGGGGGAAATTTAACCGATGGCCTCTCGGATGAGTTGAGGATGCCGTTAGCGATTGAGATTTGTTCGTTGCTATTTTGAGTTCATTTTTCTGTGGTGCCTGTGACTGCATCAATGCCTCAGTTACTCTGCACCGTGGACAGACATACCAGAACCGGGGATAGAGGTGATTGAACATGAACTCATACTTCTGCTCAGGTACTGTGGTGTCACAGTGACTTTGAACACATTTGCTACAGAATGTGCATTAAGAATCTGAGTCACTGATTTTGACAGGCATTGAGCAGGCGATACAGTCAGCCTTGTGGGATTTCTTCAAGACAGACCGTGTCGATTAAGCCTTGAGACGCCTCTTCCTACTATTTTTATCAAGTGTACGTGTCGTTTTAGGAATAGAATTCGGAAGTATCTGTCTCAGAGTTAATACGCACGTTTCTTACTCTGCATTGACAGCACCTATAGTCATTATTAAGTAAGCCAAATGCACGATACATTCATTAGCTGACTTTTCAATAGGTCTCAATGAAGTTCTGGAATAGTCTAATTATTCTCGGCTAGTTCCCGCGTATCTGCACAATACATTGGATGAAGGAAAGGTTTGCGCAAGACTGGATCTCGCTGATACTTACTATCGATACTCATCGTGGTTTGTATCAGTATAAACGTCTGCCCTTTGGAGTCAAAACCGCACTGCCTATCTTCCGACAACTAATAGATGCCATCTTATCAGGTATCTCAGGGGTTATGTGGAGATGGCATGACAAACTTATTTGTAAATAGTTTTTGATACTATTTGTATTTATTCTGGTAATTTTCACAGCCTGTACACTCACTTTGAAATTGTTGTATATTTTGTTTGCGTGTGTGTCCTTGAATATATCAGGCGCTTTAACTGCTCCACATTTCCGTTCTGTGTACTCATAGCACGGCACTCACTGCCTGATCCTATCGAATACACTTTATGCGCACGTCTCATGTTCTCAATTGTTCATTAATGCGATAACTTGATTCTAATACGTACACTGTCTACATTTATAGACTGCAGTCATACGTATATGCTACTCTACGGATAATTACTCCACTTGGATTACTAACATTTCTATAATTGTGGATTTATAGTACCAAACACAATGGAACACGTACAAGCAGCCGTATAAAGTAAAGTCCTTACATTTTTATTGTGTTTATTACATTTAACTGATATATTTTGCTATACATCTGTTTGTATTCAATAACTTTGTTAATATTTTTGAAATAATATATCGTTTGGTCCAACACAGTTACAGCTTACCTCGAATGTATCTTAATTATTGCAAAGACATTAGAACAGCTACGGGAACGCACGATATTCGAACTACAACACATCAGTGACTACGGTTTCCGGTTACGCCAAGAGAAATGCCAGATGCTATTGCAGTCAGTAAAGTGTTTGAGATTCGTCTTGGATGCCGACGGCTGTAGACCAGATCCTGAGAACATTCGAGCTATCAAACTGATGCACACTCCCACCAATGTTTCAGAATCACGATCGTTTCTCGGAACAATCGCTTATTGTTCAGCGTTTGTTTACTCGATGCATGAGATTCGTGGTTCAATGAATTTTCGACTGCAAAAGAAAAGCACTTGGAATGAGACGAAAGAGTTTGACTTGGTGTTTCGTAAGCTGAGGTCCATAATTAGCTGTGAATTGTTATTAACGCACTCCGATCCATCAATTTCAATCATCGAAGTAGCAGATGCTTCAGTGTAATGCCAGATAGAAGAAGAGGCTGTTTATGCTGTTGTTTATGCTGTCCGTTGTTCCTACATGTTTCTGTACGGTCGGCGATTAGTGCACCTCACATATCACAAGCCTCTCTATAATTGATAATAGGCAATGTGGAACTCACACAGTTGTAAGTGTTGATAAGGTTGCGCCCAGGAGAGTAGAGTGCATTCTAATCAACCAGTTTACAGTTGAACAATGTCGATCGACCCAGTGAATAGAGTAACCTGTCTACTTCAAATAAAAACTAA
>OX103972.1:38714272-38976366 GCA_944470395.2 Schistosoma turkestanicum | reverse complement strand
TTCAATCTATTGTTTCGCAGTTCGGAATGAATCGTCTATAATAGTCATTTAGCCCGAGGAATTGTCGTTATTTCTTTTTTGATTCAGGCAACGGATAGTCACGAATAGCTGCAACTTCTGATGGAACTGGTCTGATACCTTGAGAATTTATTGTGTGTCCTTGAAATTGCAGTTTTCATTTCCAAACTCACATTTCTCAACGTTGATGGCGATACCGTGTTCTTGAGTTTATTGAACAACTGTCTTAGTTGTTGTAGATGTGATTTCGCTGTATCACTACCTAAGAGTATGTCGTCGATGTACAGATATACGCCTGAGAAACCTTTAAATACCTGGTCAATGAATCTCTGGAACGTTTGGGCTGCATTAGCTCCGACAGTAGTTTACAACGCTCCAGTCATGACGGCTTATGGAGCTTCGTGTTTTCGTCGTACCAACGTTGTCTTCTCAAATAGTACACGTCTAACGTTCTCAAATGCCTGTGTGGCGTCTGTCGAAAAGTGGAATGTTCAGGCACGTCCTCGCAGTAGCGTCTGTCAGCGGTTGCAATATAATAATGATAATAATAATAATATATTTATTGTCAAATTACTACGTTACAAGAGTCACGCCAGTTTACAGGCTAGATCAAATTGTCACAAATGCTTTCACAATTACTGTGAAGTTATAGCAGTTAAATTAAGTATGAGAGTCAGTTTCTGATAGCATATTCACACCATGTCACTGACAGAAACAGTACAATACAGCCATATTTTCAATAGTAGAGTACAAATAAGGAAGGTACACAATAGGTTCTTTTGGCGATTTGCCGAGAACAATAGTGAATTTGTTGGGAAAGGTCAATTGGAACGCGCTTGATACGAGCCGTGATGCTGACAGTCATGTACCTATGGTGTATATTCCCCAGAGTCTCCAAGGATTTCTCACCGTGAATGGGGTTCTGAAAAGGGGAAAAGAGAGAGAAAAAGGCAGCAGTGTGGCAAGTGTATATATATAACCAAAGCACTACTTAACCTGTCATGTTGAAGTAGTCAATACAGTAGTAAGTCAAGATAAAATTCTTACTGTCTACTTAAATTAAATTATGGGAATAAAAGAATATAACTCACAGATAAGCGAGTACAGCAAAAAAGAAGGAAGAGTTGTTCAGTGTCAGGTGGATAGAAGAGAAGTCGAAGTAAGAAGCTGGATTTATGTACGTTGAAGTCGAAAGAGTTGAGTTTGTAAAAAGAAAACAATGATGAATAAACTTTCGCACTGTCTAACTGTTTTATTATTATTATTATTATTATTGAATGCCAACCTCTAAGTCATACTGTAAGCGCTTGCGTAAGCATGTTGCGGATGCTTTGACAGAATAGCGACCTCAGCATAGTTTTGGAAACATGAACCACAGAAGTAGCAAGCGTATAAGAGCAACCTCAGTGTTACTGATTAGTCGTCCCATCAATCTATTGTTTCGCAGTTCCGAATGAATCGTCTATAATAGTCATTTAGCCCGAGGAATTGTCGTTATTTCTTTTTTGATTCAGGCAACGGATAGTCACGAATAGCTGCAACTTCTGATGGAACTGGTCTGATACCTTGAGAATTTATTGTGTGTCCTTGAAATTGCAGTTTTCATTTCCAAACTCACATTTCTCAACGTTGATGGCGATACCGTGTTCTTGAGTTTATTGAACAACTGTCTTAGTTGTTGTAGATGTGATTTCGCTGTATCACTACCTAAGAGTATGTCGTCGATGTACAGATATACGCCTGAGAAACCTTTAAATACCTGGTCAATGAATCTCTGGAACGTTTGGGCTGCATTAGCTCCGACAGTAGTTTACAACGCTCCAGTCATGACGGCTTATGGAGCTTCGTGTTTTCGTCGTACCAACGTTGTCTTCTCAAATAGTACACGTCTAACGTTCTCAAATGCCTGTGTGGCGTCTGTCGAAAAGTGGAATGTTCAGGCACGTCCTCGCATAGCGTCTGTCAGCGGTTGCAATATAATAATGATAATAATAATAATATATTTATTGTCAAATTACTACGTTACAAGAGTCACGCCAGTTTACAGGCTAGATCAAATTGTCACAAATGCTTTCACAATTACTGTGAAGTTATAGCAGTTAAATTAAGTATGAGAGTCAGTTTCTGATAGCATATTCACACCATGTCACTGACAGAAACAGTACAATACAGCCATATTTTCAATAGTAGAGTACAAATAAGGAAGGTACACAATAGGTTCTTTTGGCGATTTGCCGAGAACAATAGTGAATTTGTTGGGAAAGGTCAATTGGAACGCGCTTGATACGAGCCGTGATGCTGACAGTCATGTACCTAGGGTGTATATTCCCCAGAGTCTCCAAGGATTTCTCACCGTGAATGGGGTTCTGAAAAGGGGAAAAGAGAGAGAAAAAGGCAGCAGTGTGGCAAGTGTATATATATAACCAAAGCACTACTTAACCTGTCATGTTGAAGTAGTCAATACAGTAGTAAGTCAAGATAAAATTCTTACTGTCTACTTAAATTAAATTATGGGAATAAAAGAATATAACTCACAGATAAGCGAGTACAGCAAAAAAGAAGGAAGAGTTGTTCAGTGTCAGGTGGATAGAACAGAAGTCGAAGTAAGAAGCTGGATTTATGTACGTTGAAGTCGAAAGAGTTGAGTTTGTAAAAAGAAAACAATGATGAATAAACTTTCGCACTGTCTAACTGTTTTATTATTATTATTATTATTATTATTGAATGCCAACCTCTAAGTCATACTGTAAGCGCTTGCGTAAGCATGTTGCGGATGCTTTGACAGAATAGCGACCTCAGCATAGTTTTGGAAACATGAACCACAGAAGTAGCAAGCGTATAAGAGCAACCTCAGTGTTACTGATTAGTCGTCCCATCAATCTATTGTTTCGCAGTTCCGAATGAATCGTCTATAATAGTCATTTAGCCCGAGGAATTGTCGTTATTTCTTTTTTGATTCAGGCAACGGATAGTCACGAATAGCTGCAACTTCTGATGGAACTGGTCTGATACCTTGAGAATTTATTGTGTGTCCTTGAAATTGCAGTTTTCATTTCCAAACTCACATTTCTCAACGTTGATGGCGATACCGTGTTCTTGAGTTTATTGAACAACTGTCTTAGTTGTTGTAGATGTGATTTCGCTGTATCACTACCTAAGAGTATGTCGTCGATGTACAGATATACGCCTGAGAAACCTTTAAATACCTGGTCAATGAATCTCTGGAACGTTTGGGCTGCATTAGCTCCGACAGTAGTTTACAACGCTCCAGTCATGACGGCTTATGGAGCTTCGTGTTTTCGTCGTACCAACGTTGTCTTCTCAAATAGTACACGTCTAACGTTCTCAAATGCCTGTGTGGCGTCTGTCGAAAAGTGGAATGTTCAGGCACGTCCTCGCATAGCGTCTGTCAGCGGTTGCAATATAATAATGATAATAATAATAATATATTTATTGTCAAATTACTACGTTACAAGAGTCACGCCAGTTTACAGGCTAGATCAAATTGTCACAAATGCTTTCACAATTACTGTGAAGTTATAGCAGTTAAATTAAGTATGAGAGTCAGTTTCTGATAGCATATTCACACCATGTCACTGACAGAAACAGTACAATACAGCCATATTTTCAATAGTAGAGTACAAATAAGGAAGGTACACAATAGGTTCTTTTGGCGATTTGCCGAGAACAATAGTGAATTTGTTGGGAAAGGTCAATTGGAACGCGCTTGATACGAGCCGTGATGCTGACAGTCATGTACCTATGGTGTATATTCCCCAGAGTCTCCAAGGATTTCTCACCGTGAATGGGGTTCTGCAAAGGGGAAAAGAGAGAGAAAAAGGCAGCAGTGTGGCAAGTGTATATATATAACCAAAGCACTACTTAACCTGTCATGTTGAAGTAGTCAATACAGTAGTAAGTCAAGATAAAATTCTTACTGTCTACTTAAATTAAATTATGGGAATAAAAGAATATAACTCACAGATAAGCGAGTACAGCAAAAAAGAAGGAAGAGTTGTTCAGTGTCAGGTGGATAGAACAGAAGTCGAAGTAAGAAGCTGGATTTATGTACGTTGAAGTCGAAAGAGTTGAGTTTGTAAAAAGAAAACAATGATGAATAAACTTTCGCACTGTCTAACTGTTTTATTATTATTATTATTATTATTATTGAATGCCAACCTCTAAGTCATACTGTAAGCGCTTGCGTAAGCATGTTGCGGATGCTTTGACAGAATAGCGACCTCAGCATAGTTTTGGAAACATGAACCACAGAAGTAGCAAGCGTATAAGAGCAACCTCAGTGTTACTGATTAGTCGTCCCATCAATCTATTGTTTCGCAGTCGGAATGAATCGTCTATAATAGTCATTTAGCCCGAGGAATTGTCGTTATTTCTTTTTTGATTCAGGCAACGGATAGTCACGAATAGCTGCAACTTCTGATGGAACTGGTCTGATACCTTGAGAATTTATTGTGTGTCCTTGAAATTGCAGTTTTCATTTCCAAACTCACATTTCTCAACGTTGATGGCGATACCGTGTTCTTGAGTTTATTGAACAACTGTCTTAGTTGTTGTAGATGTGATTTCGCTGTATCACTACCTAAGAGTATGTCGTCGATGTACAGATATACGCCTGAGAAACCTTTAAATACCTGGTCAATGAATCTCTGGAACGTTTGGGCTGCATTAGCTCCGACAGTAGTTTACAACGCTCCAGTCATGACGGCTTATGGAGCTTCGTGTTTTCGTCGTACCAACGTTGTCTTCTCAAATAGTACACGTCTAACGTTCTCAAATGCCTGTGTGGCGTCTGTCGAAAAGTGGAATGTTCAGGCACGTCCTCGCGTAGCGTCTGTCAGCGGTTGCAATATAATAATGATAATAATAATAATATATTTATTGTCAAATTACTACGTTACAAGAGTCACGCCAGTTTACAGGCTAGATCAAATTGTCACAAATGCTTTCACAATTACTGTGAAGTTATAGCAGTTAAATTAAGTATGAGAGTCAGTTTCTGATAGCATATTCACACCATGTCACTGACAGAAACAGTACAATACAGCCATATTTTCAATAGTAGAGTACAAATAAGGAAGGTACACAATAGGTTCTTTTGGCGATTTGCCGAGAACAATAGTGAATTTGTTGGGAAAGGTCAATTGGAACGCGCTTGATACGAGCCGTGATGCTGACAGTCATGTACCTATGGTGTATATTCCCCAGAGTCTCCAAGGATTTCTCACCGTGAATGGGGTTCTGAAAAGGGGAAAAGAGAGAGAAAAAGGCAGCAGTGTGGCAAGTGTATATATATAACCAAAGCACTACTTAACCTGTCATGTTGAAGTAGTCAATACAGTAGTAAGTCAAGATAAAATTCTTACTGTCTACTTAAATTAAATTATGGGAATAAAAGAATATAACTCACAGATAAGGGAGTACAGCAAAAAAGAAGGAAGAGTTGTTCAGTGTCAGGTGGATAGAAGAGAAGTCGAAGTAAGAAGCTGGATTTATGTACGTTGAAGTCGAAAGAGTTGAGTTTGTAAAAAGAAAACAATGATGAATAAACTTTCGCACTGTCTAACTGTTTTATTATTATTATTATTATTATTATTGAATGCCAACCTCTAAGTCATACTGTAAGCGCTTGCGTAAGCATGTTGCGGATGCTTTGACAGAATAGCGACCTCAGCATAGTTTTGGAAACATGAACCACAGAAGTAGCAAGCGTATAAGAGCAACCTCAGTGTTACTGATTAGTCGTCCCATCAATCTATTGTTTCGCAGTTCCGAATGAATCGTCTATAATAGTCATTTAGCCCGAGGAATTGTCGTTATTTCTTTTTTGATTCAGGCAACGGATAGTCACGAATAGCTGCAACTTCTGATGGAACTGGTCTGATACCTTGAGAATTTATTGTGTGTCCTTGAAATTGCAGTTTTCATTTCCAAACTCACATTTCTCAACGTTGATGGCGATACCGTGTTCTTGAGTTTATTGAACAACTGTCTTAGTTGTTGTAGATGTGATTTCGCTGTATCACTACCTAAGAGTATGTCGTCGATGTACAGATATACGCCTGAGAAACCTTTAAATACCTGGTCAATGAATCTCTGGAACGTTTGGGCTGCATTAGCTCCGACAGTAGTTTACAACGCTCCAGTCATGACGGCTTATGGAGCTTCGTGTTTTCGTCGTACCAACGTTGTCTTCTCAAATAGTACACGTCTAACGTTCTCAAATGCCTGTGTGGCGTCTGTCGAAAAGTGGAATGTTCAGGCACGTCCTCGCGTAGCGTCTGTCAGCGGTTGCAATATAATAATGATAATAATAATAATATATTTATTGTCAAATTACTACGTTACAAGAGTCACGCCAGTTTACAGGCTAGATCAAATTGTCACAAATGCTTTCACAATTACTGTGAAGTTATAGCAGTTAAATTAAGTATGAGAGTCAGTTTCTGATAGCATATTCACACCATGTCACTGACAGAAACAGTACAATACAGCCATATTTTCAATAGTAGAGTACAAATAAGGAAGGTACACAATAGGTTCTTTTGGCGATTTGCCGAGAACAATAGTGAATTTGTTGGGAAAGGTCAATTGGAACGCGCTTGATACGAGCCGTGATGCTGACAGTCATGTACCTAGGGTGTATATTCCCCAGAGTCTCCAAGGATTTCTCACCGTGAATGGGGTTCTGCAAAGGGGAAAAGAGAGAGAAAAAGGCAGCAGTGTGGCAAGTGTATATATATAACCAAAGCACTACTTAACCTGTCATGTTGAAGTAGTCAATACAGTAGTAAGTCAAGATAAAATTCTTACTGTCTACTTAAATTAAATTATGGGAATAAAAGAATATAACTCACAGATAAGGGAGTACAGCAAAAAAGAAGGAAGAGTTGTTCAGTGTCAGGTGGATAGAACAGAAGTCGAAGTAAGAAGCTGGATTTATGTACGTTGAAGTCGAAAGAGTTGAGTTTGTAAAAAGAAAACAATGATGAATAAACTTTCGCACTGTCTAACTGTTTTATTATTATTATTATTATTATTATTGAATGCCAACCTCTAAGTCATACTGTAAGCGCTTGCGTAAGCATGTTGCGGATGCTTTGACAGAATAGCGACCTCAGCATAGTTTTGGAAACATGAACCACAGAAGTAGCAAGCGTATAAGAGCAACCTCAGTGTTACTGATTAGTCGTCCCATCAATCTATTGTTTCGCAGTTCCGAATGAATCGTCTATAATAGTCATTTAGCCCGAGGAATTGTCGTTATTTCTTTTTTGATTCAGGCAACGGATAGTCACGAATAGCTGCAACTTCTGATGGAACTGGTCTGATACCTTGAGAATTTATTGTGTGTCCTTGAAATTGCAGTTTTCATTTCCAAACTCACATTTCTCAACGTTGATGGCGATACCGTGTTCTTGAGTTTATTGAACAACTGTCTTAGTTGTTGTAGATGTGATTTCGCTGTATCACTACCTAAGAGTATGTCGTCGATGTACAGATATACGCCTGAGAAACCTTTAAATACCTGGTCAATGAATCTCTGGAACGTTTGGGCTGCATTAGCTCCGACAGTAGTTTACAACGCTCCAGTCATGACGGCTTATGGAGCTTCGTGTTTTCGTCGTACCAACGTTGTCTTCTCAAATAGTACACGTCTAACGTTCTCAAATGCCTGTGTGGCGTCTGTCGAAAAGTGGAATGTTCAGGCACGTCCTCGCATAGCGTCTGTCAGCGGTTGCAATATAATAATGATAATAATAATAATATATTTATTGTCAAATTACTACGTTACAAGAGTCACGCCAGTTTACAGGCTAGATCAAATTGTCACAAATGCTTTCACAATTACTGTGAAGTTATAGCAGTTAAATTAAGTATGAGAGTCAGTTTCTGATAGCATATTCACACCATGTCACTGACAGAAACAGTACAATACAGCCATATTTTCAATAGTAGAGTACAAATAAGGAAGGTACACAATAGGTTCTTTTGGCGATTTGCCGAGAACAATAGTGAATTTGTTGGGAAAGGTCAATTGGAACGCGCTTGATACGAGCCGTGATGCTGACAGTCATGTACCTATGGTGTATATTCCCCAGAGTCTCCAAGGATTTCTCACCGTGAATGGGGTTCTGCAAAGGGGAAAAGAGAGAGAAAAAGGCAGCAGTGTGGCAAGTGTATATATATAACCAAAGCACTACTGAACCTGTGATGTTGATGTAGTCATTGTAGAATTCTTTTTGAATGTTTTGTGTTTTGAAAAATCCCTCCATATTTACAAATTATTGCTGTGATGTGACGGACTTTTTCTTTTGACATTTTTGGTACTTTGTTTGATTCCAATTTGAGATTTTATCATTTTATATTGTTATTCTTTCTATATTTTGTGCTTATATTGAAGTTTTTGTGTTTGCTTCTGAACTGTACATCTATTGTTTAAATTTGATATAATATGGCTACCGCCACATTTTCGGACGGACGCAGTGGCTGCCGGACTTAGCGTCACTTATTTGTTATTGTGTCGGATACTCTGCGGACTAACTTGACCGTGGAAGAAACACAATCTGCATAAGCCTTTGTATTTACATTTTCCAAATAATACAGAGACGTTTTCTCCAAAAATTTTGACCTTTTTTGAATTGGTCGGGACACAGGACAAGGAATAGCGTAAAGGAGTTCTTCTATTGGAACCAATTGGGACGGCCAATGTCGAAGTACATTAACAGTCAATACTGTAGTAAGTCAAGATAAAATTCTTACTGTCTACTTAAATTAAATTATGGGAATAAAAGAATATAACTCACAGATAAGGGAGTACAGCAAAAAGGAAGGAAGAGTTGTTCAGTGTCAGGTGGATAGAACAGAAGTCGAAGTAAGAAGCTGGATTTATGTACGTTGAAGTCGAAAGAGTTGAGTTTGTAAAAAGAAAACAATGATGAATAAACTTTCGCACTGTCTAACTGTTTTATTATTATTATTATTATTATTGAATGCCAACCTCTAAGTCATACTGTAAGCGCTTGCGTAAGCATGTTGCGGATGCTTTGACAGAATAGCGACCTCAGCATAGTTTTGGAAACATGAACCACAGAAGTAGCAAGCGTATAAGAGCAACCTCAGTGTTACTGATTAGTCGTCCCATCAATCTATTGTTTCGCAGTTCCGAATGAATTGTCTATAATAGTCATTTAGCCCGAGGAATTGTCGTTATTTCTTCTTTGATTCAGGCAACGGATAGTCACGAATAGCTGCAACTTCTGATGGAACTGGTCTGATACCTTGAGAATTTATTGTGTGTCCTTGAAATTGCAGTTTTCATTTCCAAACTCACATTTCTCAACGTTGATGGCGATACCGTGTTCTTGAGTTTATTGAACAACTGTCTTAGTTGTTGTAGATGTGATTTCGCTGTATCACTACCTAAGAGTATGTCGTCGATGTACAGATATACGCCTGAGAAACCTTTAAATACCTGGTCAATGAATCTCTGGAACGTTTGGGCTGCATTAGCTCCGACAGTAGTTTACAACGCTCCAGTCATGACGGCTTATGGAGCTTCGTGTTTTCGTCGTACCAACGTTGTCTTCTCAAATAGTACACGTCTAACGTTCTCAAATGCCTGTGTGGCGTCTGTCGAAAAGTGGAATGTTCAGGCACGTCCTCGCGTAGCGTCTGTCAGCGGTTGCAATATAATAATGATAATAATAATATATTTATTGTCAAATTACTACGTTACAAGAGTCACGCCAGTTTACAGGCTAGATCAAATTGTCACAAATGCTTTCACAATTACTGTGAAGTTATAGCAGTTAAATTAAGTATGAGAGTCAGTTTCTGATAGCATATTCACACCATGTCACTGACAGAAACAGTACAATACAGCCATATTTTCAATAGTAGAGTACAAATAAGGAAGGTACACAATAGGTTCTTTTGGCGATTTGCCGAGAACAATAGTGAATTTGTTGGGAAAGGTCAATTGGAACGCGCTTGATACGAGCCGTGATGCTGACAGTCATGTACCTATGGTGTATATTCCCCAGAGTCTCCAAGGATTTCTCACCGTGAATGGGGTTCTGAAAAGGGGAAAAGAGAGAGAAAAAGGCAGCAGTGTGGCAAGTGTATATATATAACCAAAGCACTACTGAACCTGTGATGTTGATGTAGTCATTGTAGAATTCTTTTTGAATGTTTTGTGTTTTGAAAAATCCCTCCATATTTACAAATTATTGCTGTGATGTGACGGACTTTTTCTTTTGACATTTTTGGTACTTTGTTTGATTCCAATTTGAGATTTTATCATTTTATATTGTTATTCTTTCTATATTTTGTGCTTATATTGAAGTTTTTGTGTTTGCTTCTGAACTGTACATCTATTGTTTAAATTTGATATAATATGGCTACCGCCACATTTTCGGACGGACGCAGTGGCTGCCGGACTTAGCGTCACTTATTTGTTATTGTGTCGGATACTCTGCGGACTAACTTGACCGTGGAAGAAACACAATCTGCATAAGCCTTTGTATTTACATTTTCCAAATAATACAGAGACGTTTTCTCCAAAAATTTTGACCTTTTTTGAATTGGTTGGGACACAGGACAAGGAATAGCGTAAAGGAGTTCTTCTATTGGAACCAATTGGGACGGCCAATGTCGAAGTACATTAACAGTCAATACTGTAGTAAGTCAAGATAAAATTCTTACTGTCTACTTAAATTAAATTATGGGAATAAAAGAATATAACTCACAGATAAGGGAGTACAGCAAAAAGGAAGGAAGAGTTGTTCAGTGTCAGGTGGATAGAACAGAAGTCGAAGTAAGAAGCTGGATTTATGTACGTTGAAGTCGAAAGAGTTGAGTTTGTAAAAAGAAAACAATGATGAATAAACTTTCGCACTGTCTAACTGTTTTATTATTATTATTATTATTGAATGCCAACCTCTAAGTCATACTGTAAGCGCTTGCGTAAGCATGTTGCGGATGCTTTGACAGAATAGCGACCTCAGCATAGTTTTGGAAACATGAACCACAGAAGTAGCAAGCGTATAAGAGCAACCTCAGTGTTACTGATTATTCGTTTCAAGAATGTTAGAACCGTAAACAAACAAAATGTTCTGCCCCACAATCATGTGTGGTTCGTAGTCGTCGCCCACACAATGAATATTTGCTGGTCAGTACCTGCACGCTCTATCTTTTTTTGTCGTTATGCTGTTGTTGAATGTTTAGAAGAAAGTAATTATTTCTACTTGGTTCTCTATGTCTCGCATCCTGTTGAGAAACACTATTTCTGCAAGTTCCTTTCACAAACTTGTTTGGCTGTTACAACTTATGAACTATTGGTTAGGCATCAATGCAATACAGTTAACAGTTATGGAGAAAATAGTAAGGATTTTCAAACAAGATATAAGCATTTAGAATGTAGTGGGGAGATGTACTTTACTAGCTAAGCAGGAGACAAAAGGATTATCACGGTAAAAGTGGAGCAACAGATAACACTAAGGGATCAAGGTAAGTCAATAGCGTGTAAGTGATAACGGTATAATTGATAATGGGCAATGTGAAACTCACAAAGTTGTAAGTGTTGATAAGGTTTCGCCCAGGAGAGTAGAGTGCGTTCCAATCAACCAGTTTACAGTTTAAGTGTCAATCGACCCAGTGAGTAGAGTAATCTGTCTATTTCAAATAAAAACTAGGGAGATTCATATTCAACTAGAAAAACTCGATGCTACTTGGGAGGGTGAAAATAACTGAATAAGACGCAGCGGTGAGTTCATTGATTTTAGGCAGTGCACGGACCTAAATTAGGCGCAAGATTTAAAGCATCTACATTCAGTTTCGAGCACGTTACTTTTAACTGTTTGCGCACTTTATGCTGGTATTTTTCACAGTTTAGTACAGTATAGTTTTGAAGTTCTTTGATATGCGGTATTGTCGCTTCACTTAGTGTAGGTTAGCCCTGGTTTTGAGTGATATAAGACGTGATTTTTTGAATGACGTTTTGGAGGCATAGTGTTGTCTAGTTCAGATTTATTGGTTGCGATGAATATTCGTAATGCGTCAAAGTTCAAGACTAGTAAATAACGTAGTCCTGTCGGAAAGCTTACCGAGTTAGTGTTTGGAAAAGGTGTTATTGTTTTTGATAAGTTGCATGAAACGGTAGGATGCGGACTGTTTTATGGTCGCTGCTAAGAAACGTTTCGCAGATCGCCATAGATTTCAGTATGACGAAGTGTCAATAATATTGCGGCTTCTTTTAGACAGGAGCAAATGTATCTGTCAACTATGTGTGTGTAAGTGACTAACGATGCTTTCGAAGCACAGTGTACTGGAATGTGTCGGTGAGCTGATTTCGGGGAGGTTAAAATCACCACAAATAATTTCACACGCGAAATAAAGAGGGGTATCTTTAGCAAAGAACTCGTCAGGAGTTATTTCGATCGATCGATGAGTGTTTGGAGATTGATATTTCAGTCCACTCAGTGTTTTACATTAATGAGCGTGTACTGTAAACCGTAATTAATCGGGTATCTTATTACGAATATTCATAATAGTAATGTCTGCTTTAATTTTACTAGACACATTAATGATACCAACACCACCCATTTTAAGGAATTGATTACAGCCTAACAGTTCATAAGAGTCAATTCGAAGGTACAAGTCTAGAACATCACAAAACGACCAACTTTCGGTAATTAAGACAAGTGAAGAATGGTTTAAAATTACCAGGTGGCATAGGTAAGTCGTCTGGTGGACTATAATAATAATAATATAATAATAATAATTATAATAATTTATTCTCAAATAACTACGTTACAAGAGTCAACCAAAGCACTACTTAACCTGTCATGTTGAAGTAGTCAATACAGTAGTAAGTCAAGATAAAATTCATACTGACCACTTGAATTAAAGTAAATTATGGGAATATAAGAATATAACGCAGAGATAAAGGAGTACAGCAAAAAGACTAAAGATTGAGAATCAGTTAGCTTTGGTGTTGCTTATCTTTAAGAGCGACACGATGGGCATAAAGTTGTTTGTTTGCTGTCTAATGTTGACTAGAGGAGAAAGCAAGTTTATAAGCTTTATAACTATACTCGTTTGATTTGCGATTACTACAGTTGGTTTGCAATGCTTAGCATTCTGGCCTTTTTCTGAGTAATTAGAAGGTTAGTTTGCTGTCAAAGTTTATAGTTAAGGGAGGTATGTGTGGTGTGTTTTGACTTTTAAAAGTTCTACAGTTTCCTTTTGGACTATGACTAACGTCTTGAGTTGGAAAAGTTGTGTTTAGGCGTTGTTGCTTACCAAGCTAGTTGAATACTGTGGGCAGACGGTTATATCGTGTAGCACGTATTTTAGAAAGACATCTATTAGGCAGAATACCTAGGTGTTTTTCGGTATATCTAGTTCAATTCTGTCGTACAACAGATGTGCAACAGGCTTGTGGTTGAAACCATACTATATACACGTATAGGAACGTTTATAACAGACCATGCATGCACTGTCAGATATATTATACATAATGCCATTTCTACATGCACCTGAGCCGTTAAAACTTCCCATGTCCAACCCTCCTCCTTTACCCGGGCTTGGGACCGGCAGTAGCCCCGAAGGTTCTACTGGCGAAGTTTAAAGATGAATAGTAAATTACTATTTCAGTTTTTCTATTCTGTGATCACGATTTTCTGGAACGGTGATAAATCCTAAATAGTTTGGATAGTGTAAAGTCCTCTCAAACTGTTCGCAAAATTATCTGTGGTCAAAATGTTTGAGTTTAATTCCAATCTGTTGAGGTTGATGGGGCTGTGTTTAGACTGTCCACAAGTGGTTAGTGGTAACTTAGTCGTAGTTTACTCAGCTGAGTTAATGAATATAACTTTGGGCGAATAAAGCAGAACTTCATCACTGGATTTCCTTTTGCGGACAAACTTACTGACAATCTGTGATTTACTACAAAGTACATCCGTTTGTAGGTTTCCTAAAGGTCTAAGATCAGCCACCCTTCCTAGTAGATGCTATTAAGTGCCTTTTCGGATGAATTCTAGTAGTCAGTCGTAAGGAACTAGTTTGCGTATAATCGTAATTTTATTATAACCTGGATACAAGGTAATGAGTGAACACGCTCAAGTTCATGACACAATTCTAGTGTGCATGTAGGAAGGACACAGTATGGAACGGATTGATAAATGTTATTACAAAATTTTATTTTATTGGTTTCAGTAGCAGATTCAGCAGCTGTTTGGGGAACGATGCAAGTCAAGTCCAGGTCTGAGTACAAGAAAAATTGATGATGTAAATGTGTGTTGATCTTCTTCTTGACATTAGCAGGATAATTAATTGATGGGCTCCCGAATAATGCAGTCAAGTCATCGTAAATTATCAAGGCTATTATTAAAGTCGTAGGATGAGATGCTGAAAAAGAGAAAGGGAGAGAAACGTGTAAGGAACAGAACAAAGAATATTCTCGCTGTAGGATTGGTCAGAAATCAGTAGATACATTTTTGACTAAAACAAATGTATGGTTATTCAGAAATCTTTCTCCATATTGGAGCACTAACTGTACACCGGCATTTATGTAGGTTAATGACGACAAGTCCATAGTAAGCTAAAGAACAGGCAAAAATCTTATGACTAGAGCAGAGCGAAAGAACTATATTGTCAGAAAAAATATCGACTTGCAGAATATAACAAGTAAGAATCAGTGATCTGATGCACTGATGATAGAAGAAGTCACGAGTAAAATGTATTTCATTATAGTTTAGCCGCTGTTAGTGTACATGCGTGGTTTCTCAGACAGTCATCAGAGTCGTGGTTCACAATTCGGCGGCATGTTACGAACAACAGACCATTTATTATTTGCTAGCGGAGTATTAGGTTGTTTTTCAACCGATGACGCTGTACATGTTCTAGGGAATGATGTTTGCATCTTCCTGTGAGATTCAGAGTGTAGTTGCATCGTAGCAGTGGCCGTGTGATGCTTCATTGTGCATTTTCTACTCGCATCTCGTCTATGATATTCATGTTTGTAAAGCTAAGTGAGCAGTATTCAAGAGAGGTCCTTATACGCATTTTGAAGAGTGTAAGCTTGATCTCATTTGTCAAGAGGTTCCAATCTATGAAGCCAATAAGCTGTCGGCATTGTGAGATAATAGAAGAGAGAAACAAGATCATGCGCTGATATGTGTGTCCAAGGCCTACTACAATTTTGTTGGTAAAGTGGTTTTTCAAGGTGATGCTTATTGAAATGCATGATGCCACATTTGTTGTCGGGTAACACTTTTGTTGTTCATTCTCTTCATCCATAATGAGTATTATGTGACAGTAGTTATGGAGCGCACAACTACGACTACTTCCGCTACCAGTAACAAAATTAATACAATTCTCTCTAGTAGGACGACGAACAAATCGAAATATAATGACTGTTCACAATTCCACACAAATTTTATGAGTTATTGAAACTAGTAAAGAAGTATATGATAATGATATGACAACGCTTTTTATTACGTCTAATATTATTGAGATTTATACACGTTCCTGTTTCATCACATACTTGGATTTAAACTAAATATCGTTATGTTGAGCAGTAACATTTAGATATTTGGACGACTTCAAGTGTTCTGCGGAGGAGCATAGACGCGTGAACCACTACTGTGAATAGAAAGAGTAGAGTTTGTCTGTGATTCGGTGATGCTTGCTCGAGTAGCAATGGGGTGCAATATACTTTGAGTCTGGTAATAGTCTGTAGGGCGAGTTAACATATAAGATGTACCATAAAATAAAGCTGTGAGATTTGGGTGTGAGTCGTGTAAATGGTTGATGAATCTGTTCAGAGTCTAACAACAGCCTTACTGTATGTTGTTGCAATGAAAGTACAACGCAGTGACTGTGTTTTGCAGTTAGTAGCCTACATGAGTTGTTATTGAGTCTGTAAGCAGTGTCGTGGTTCACAATTCGGCGGCATGTTACGAACAACAGACCATTTATTATTTGCTAGCGGAGTATTAGGTTGTTTTTCAACCGATGACGCTGTACATGTTCTAGGGAATGATGTTTGCATCTTCCTGTGAGATTCAGAGTGTAGTTGCATCGTAGCAGTGGCCGTGTGATGCTTCATTGTGCATTTTCTACTCGCATCTCGTCTATGATATTCATGTTTGTAAAGCTAAGTGAGCAGTATTCAAGAGAGGTCCTTATACGCATTTTGAAGAGTGTAAGCTTGATCTCATTTGTCAAGAGGTTCCAATCTATGAAGCCAATAAGCTGTCGGCATTGTGAGATAATAGAAGAGAGAAACAAGATCATGCGCTGATATGTGTGTCCAAGGCCTACTACAATTTTGTTGGTAAAGTGGTTTTTCAAGGTGATGCTTATTGAAATGCATGATGCCACATTTGTTGTCGGGTAACACTTTTGTTGTTCATTCTCTTCATCCATAATGAGTATTATGTGACAGTAGTTATGGAGCGCACAACTACGACTACTTCCGCTACCAGTAACAAAATTAATACAATTCTCTCTAGTAGGACGACGAACAAATCGAAATATAATGACTGTTCACAATTCCACACAAATTTTATGAGTTATTGAAACTAGTAAAGAAGTATATGATAATGATATGACAACGCTTTTTATTACGTCTAATATTATTGAGATTTATACAGGTTCCTATTTCATCGTATACTTGGATTTCAACTAAATATCGTTATGTTGAGCAGTAACAGTTAGATATTTGGACGACTTCAAGTGTTCTGCGGAGGAGCATAGACGCGTGAACCACTACTGTGAATAGAAAGAGTAGAGTTTGTCTGTGATTCGGTGATGCTTGCTCGAGTAGCAATGGGGTGCAATATACTTTGAGTCTGGTAATAGTCTGTAGGGCGAGTTAACATATAAGATGTACCATAAAATAAAGCTGTGAGATTTGGGTGTGAGTCGTGTAAATGGTTGATGAATCTGTTCAGAGTCTAACAACAGCCTTACTGTATGTTGTTGCAATGAAAGTACAACGCAGTGACTGTGTTTTGCCGTTAGTAGCCTACATGATTTGTTATTGAGTCTGTAAGCAGTGTCGTGGTTCACAATTCGGCGGCATGTTACGAACAACAGACCATTTATTATTTCCTAGCAGAGTATTAGGTTGTTTTTCAACCGATGACGCCGTAGATGTTCTAGGGAATGATGTTTGCATCTTCCTGTGAGATTCAGAGTGTAGTTGCATCGTAGCAGTGGCCGTGTGATGCTTCATTGTGCATTTTCTACTCGCATCTCGTCTATGATATTCATGTTTGTAAAGCTAAGTGAGCAGTATTCAAGAGAGGTCCATATACGCATTTTGAAGAGTGTAAGCTTGATCTCATTTGTCAAGAGGTTCCAATCTATAAAGCCAATAAGCTGTCGGCATTGTGAGATAATAGAAGAGAGAAACCAGATCATGCGCTGATATGTGTGTCCAAGGCCTACTACAATTTTGTTGGTAAAGTGGTTTTTCAAGGTGATGCTTATTGAAATGCATGATGCCACATTTGTTGTCGGGTAACACTTTTGTTGTTCATTCTCTTCATCCATAATGAGTATTATGTGACAGTAGTTATGGAGCGCACAACTACGACTACTTCCGCTACCAGTAACAAAATAAATACAATTCTCTCTAGTAGGACGACGAACAAATCGAAATATAATGACTGTTCACAATTCCACACACATTTTATGAGTTATTGAAACTAGTAAAGAAGTATATGATAATGATATCACAACACTTTTTATTACGTCTAATATTATTGAGATTTATACAGGTTCCTATTTCATCGTATACTTGGATTTCAACTAAATATCGTTATGTTGAGCAGTAACAGTTAGATATTTGGACGACTTCAAGTGTTCTGCGGAGGAGCATAGACGCGTGAACCACTACTGTGAATAGAAAGAGTAGAGTTTGTCTGTGATTCGGTGATGCTTGCTCGAGTAGCAATGGGGTGCAATATACTTTGAGTCTGGTAATAGTCTGTAGGGCGAGTTAACATATAAGATGTACCATAAAATAAAGCTGTGAGATTTGGGTGTGAGTCGTGTAAATGGTTGATGAATCTGTTCAGAGTCTAACAACAGCCTTACTGTATGTTGTTGCAATGAAAGTACAACGCAGTGACTGTGTTTTGCCGTTAGTAGCCTACATGAGTTGTTATTGAGTCTGTAAGCAGTGTCGTGGTTCACAATTCGGCGGCATGTTACGAACAACAGACCATTTATTATTTCCTAGCGTAGTATTAGGTTGTTTTTCAACCGATGACGCCGTAGATGTTCTAGGGAATGATGTTTGCATCTTCCTGTGAGATTCAGAGTGTAGTTGCATCGTAGCAGTGGCCGTGTGATGCTTCATTGTGCATTTTCTACTCGCATCTCGTCTATGATATTCATGTTTGTAAAGCTAAGTGAGCAGTATTCAAGAGAGGTCCATATACGCATTTTGAAGAGTGTAAGCTCGATCTCATTTGTCAAGAGGTTCCAATCTATAAAGCCAATAAGCTGTCGGCATTGTGAGATAATAGAAGAGAGAAACCAGATCATGCGCTGATATGTGTGTCCAAGGCCTACTACAATTTTGTTGGTAAAGTGGTTTTTCAAGGTGATGCTTATTGAAATGCATGATGCCACATTTGTTGTCGGGTAACACTTTTGTTGTTCATTCTCTTCATCCATAATGAGTATTATGTGACAGTAGTTATGGAGCGCACAACTACGACCACTTCCGCTACCAGTAACAAAATAAATACAATTCTCTCTAGTAGGACGACGAACAAATCGAAATATAATGACTGTTCACAATTCCACACACATTTTATGAGTTATTGAAACTAGTAAAGAAGTATATGATAATGATATCACAACACTTTTTATTACGTCTAATACTGTTGAGATTTATACAGGTTCCTATTTCATCGTATACTTGGATTTCAACTAAATATCGTTATGTTGAGCAGTAACAGTTAGATATTTGGACGACTTCAAGTGTTCTGCGGAGGAGCATAGACGCGTGAACCACTACTGTGAATAGAAAGAGTACAGTTTGTCTGTGATTCGGTGATGCTTGCTCGAGTAGCAATGGGGTGCAATATACTTTGAGTCTGGTAATAGTCTGTAGGGCGAGTTAACATATAAGATGTACCATAAAATAAAGCTGTGAGATTTGGGTGTGAGTCGTGTAAATGGTTGATGAATCTGTTCAGAGTCTAACAACAGCCTTACTGTATGTTGTTGCAATGAAAGTACAACGCAGTGACTGTGTTTTGCCGTTAGTAGCCTACATGATTTGTTATTGAGTCTGTAAGCAGTGTCGTGGTTCACAATTCGGCGGCATGTTACGAACAACAGACCATTTATTATTTCCTAGCGTAGTATTAGGTTGTTTTTCAACCGATGACGCCGTAGATGTTCTAGGGAATGATGTTTGCATCTTCCTGTGAGATTCAGAGTGTAGTTGCATCGTAGCAGTGGCCGTGTGATGCTTCATTGTGCATTTTCTACTCGCATCTCGTCTATGATATTCATGTTTGTAAAGCTAAGTGAGCAGTATTCAAGAGAGGTCCATATACGCATTTTGAAGAGTGTAAGCTCGATCTCATTTGTCAAGAGGTTCCAATCTATAAAGCCAATAAGCTGTCGGCATTGTGAGATAATAGAAGAGAGAAACCAGATCATGCGCTGATATGTGTGTCCAAGGCCTACTACAATTTTGTTGGTAAAGTGGTTTTTCAAGGTGATGCTTATTGAAATGCATGATGCCACATTTGTTGTCGCGTAACACTTTTGTTGTTCATTCTCTTCATCCATAATGAGTATTATGTGACAGTAGTTATGGAGCGCACAACTACGACTACTTCCGCTACCAGTAACAAAATAAATACAATTCTCTCTAGTAGGACGACGAACAAATCGAAATATAATGACTGTTCACAATTCCACACACATTTTATGAGTTATTGAAACTAGTAAAGAAGTATATGATAATGATATCACAACACTTTTTATTACGTCTAATATTATTGAGATTTATACAGGTTCCTATTTCATCGTATACTTGGATTTCAACTAAATATCGTTATGTTGAGCAGTAACAGTTAGATATTTGGACGACTTCAAGTGTTCTGCGGAGGAGCATAGACGCGTGAACCACTACTGTGAATAGAAAGAGTACAGTTTGTCTGTGATTCGGTGATGCTTGCTCGAGTAGCAATGGGGTGCAATATACTTTGAGTCTGGTAATAGTCTGTAGGGCGAGTTAACATATAAGATGTACCATAAAATAAAGCTGTGAGATTTGGGTGTGAGTCGTGTAAATGGTTGATGAATCTGTTCAGAGTCTAACAACAGCCTTACTGTATGTTGTTGCAATGAAAGTACAACGCAGTGACTGTGTTTTGCCGTTAGTAGCCTACATGATTTGTTATTGAGTCTGTAAGCAGTGTCGTGGTTCACAATTCGGCGGCATGTTACGAACAACAGACCATTTATTATTTCCTAGCGTAGTATTAGGTTGTTTTTCAACCGATGACGCCGTAGATGTTCTAGGGAATGATGTTTGCATCTTCCTGTGAGATTCAGAGTGTAGTTGCATCGTAGCAGTGGCCGTGTGATGCTTCATTGTGCATTTTCTACTCGCATCTCGTCTATGATATTCATGTTTGTAAAGCTAAGTGAGCAGTATTCAAGAGAGGTCCATATACGCATTTTGAAGAGTGTAAGCTCGATCTCATTTGTCAAGAGGTTCCAATCTATAAAGCCAATAAGCTGTCGGCATTGTGAGATAATAGAAGAGAGAAACCAGATCATGCGCTGATATGTGTGTCCAAGGCCTACTACAATTTTGTTGGTAAAGTGGTTTTTCAAGGTGATGCTTATTGAAATGCATGATGCCACATTTGTTGTCGCGTAACACTTTTGTTGTTCATTCTCTTCATCCATAATGAGTATTATGTGACAGTAGTTATGGAGCGCACAACTACGACTACTTCCGCTACCAGTAACAAAATAAATACAATTCTCTCTAGTAGGACGACGAACAAATCGAAATATAATGACTGTTCACAATTCCACACACATTTTATGAGTTATTGAAACTAGTAAAGAAGTATATGATAATGATATCACAACACTTTTTATTCTTGAATATATTATTATTTTAATAATTTATGTTATTAGTTATTAGTTACTTTTTATCAGTTTCACTCGAAGCTCGGATCCTAACTTCTCAAGTTTTAGGTGAGAATCTTTATCTTGACGATTGTTTGTACATGTTCATCTTCTTTCCTGCGACTTCAATATTATGCTTGATAATTCCAATGACTTGACTGTATTATTTCACTGCCTAACATGACGATATTTAGTTTAAATCGAATTATACGAATAAACAGGAACTGTATAAATCTCAAAAATATTAGACGTAAAAAAGAGTGTTGTGATATCATTATCATATACTTCTTTACTAGTTTCAATTATTCGTAAAATGTGTGTGGAATCGTGAACAGTCGTTATATTTCGATATAGCTCATCGTCTTACTTGAGAGAATTGTATTGTACCGTCATTTAATATTCATTAGGGTTGAAGAGAATGAACAACAAAAGTGTTACCCGACAACAAATGTGGCATCATGCATTTCAATAAGCATCACCTTGAAAAACCACTTTACCAACAAAATTGTAGTAGGCCTTGGACACACATATCAGCGCATGATCTGGTTTCTCTCTTCTATTATCTCACAATGCCGACAGCTTATTGGCTTTAACATATTAGATGGACCATTAAATAATGCTCTGATATTCGGTTGTGAGCCGTTTAAATGGTTTATAAATCTCTTTAGATTCAAACAACAGCTTTACCAGTTTCCTTAGCCTCGTGTTTGTGTCACATATCCGAATAGATTTTGATAAGCTTTTTCATAATGTACTGTTCCGTGTTACTGTTAGGGATGTGAGATCCGCAGATCCATAGCTGTAAATTGCTGTTATTTATTTCAGAGTGCGATGTATCTGATATTCAGGAGGACGAATCAATTTCGCAAACATAAACTCGAATTGTGTGCCTGGATACGTACTGCTTGCTGGGTGTTTTTACAATAGACTTCCCACTCTATCGAAGCATATTTTTGGCTTTTTCAGATCACGTTATTCTACCTTGGCGCTGGTTCTTTGTCTCGGTCACGTTTATCAACTAAGGTGAACTCGTTATAGCTTCAGGAGTACCCAGTAACGAATTCAACATTTGATGACGATATTTTCGGAAAGATGAATCCTGCCAAACTTGAATTATTACTTGAGCAGCACCTGAAATTGATGCACATGTCGCCCAGCTCATCTAACTCAACCACAGCTCCGTCGGTCGATGGCATCGCAGAAAGCATAGCTGAACTATATTATGATCTTGATGCCAATGTTACTTTTGACATGTAGTTCCGGCATTATGAAGATTTATTTAAATTTGATTTCGCCAATCCAGATAATGCTTCAAACGTCCGGCTGCTACTTTGAAAGTTGTCTGCTAGTGAGCTGTACAAGTACTGCAATTTGATCCTGCCTTTGAACCCACGAGATCGTTCATTTTCTGAGACAGTCCAGAAATTCAGCCAACACTTTGGAAACAACTAGTCTCTGTTTTATAATCGTTATCAATTTTTGACCCTATTTCTGATCTAGGTTCATGGTTTTCTTGCGCACGCGGGCATTGTCAACTGAGAACGCAAACTCTTTCTGTTGAATTATTTGTCCGAAGATCAGTTTGTAGCCCTCATACTCATCTGTAGCCCCTATTCTCATAAGTTCAGTGACATCGGAACAAGGCTGCATTGTTGGTAAGGGCGAAATCATCATATAACGCCAGATGATCTAAATTTACTTGGTTTAGATTGGTTCAACCAGCTAAAATTAGCTGATGTCCCGTTAAAAACTATATGCAACCTGGTATCACAATCACATGAATCCGAATCATATACGAAAAAGCTGATGACGGAGTTTTCAACCATTTTCCAACCTGGATTAGGTCGGTGCACTGCCATGAAAGCAACACTTCGGTTGAAACCTGGGGATAAGTCTGCTTTTCGTCAAAAGAGACCCGTACCTTATGGAACATTTGCAACAGTAGATGAAGAGCTGGATCGCCTTCAACGACAAGGAGTTATAGTAGTTGAATTTTCTACCGTAGCAGTTCAAATTGTTTCCAGTAGGTGGAAGTCAAACGCACCCTTCTCCTATTCCGAAATCAGAAGACAATAATTCTAAGAGAAATTAGTCTATTTATATAAAAGAATCGGAAATACAACAAATACCTGAATTTTTGATACAACTTCCAAATCTTATTTACCCTGATGTGTATTGGAGTTCAAAAGATTAGGTGATGTAGTATAAACTGCAACGATATCAAATCCAAATATGGCTGTAGCCATATTATATATCAAATTTAAACAACATGTGTACAGTTCAGAAGCAAACATAAAAACTTCAATATAAGTACAAAATATAGAAATAATAACAATATACAATGATAAAATCTCAAAATGGAATCAAATAAAATACCAACATGTCAACAGAAAGAGTCAGTCATATCATAACACAAATATATAAACATGGAGGGATTTTCCAAAAAACAAAACATTCAAAAAGGTTCTACACAAGCCCGCGAAATGCCACCATGCAAAAAACAAGCGCTTATTGACACTTCAATTTTGGGTTCACTCTCATCATTTATCCACATAGAAATAACCGAAAGGACTTACAACAGTACGCCTACCCGCCCTCCAACATAGATATGACCTATCAAGCTAAGTAGGTACCTGTACCTTCCTATCAGGTCCTTGATTCCCCTATCTATCGTAGCATGAACTAACGGTAGTATAAACCTTATACAATTAACCCACATGAACATGTTCAAAACATCGTAAAGCTGGTCATATCCTATCCGGGATCCACATTCCATATCATGGGGATGAGTCGTCAATCCACCATCACTTGCTCCGAACGGCAGTCACAATGAAGTCCGTGATGCTGACTTATCAACAGAAGTTCCTGACCCCTAGATAATATGCAAGGGTTGGATCTCCAATTTTGGTATTTCCTCGTCTCCCGAAGACTTTAAGTGGCATAACATGGGACCAATATCTAACTCTCCATCTCCTGATACAGAGGAGTTTTGATCAGCATTCGTCATCGTCGGTAACTCATTTGTCACATCAGTGACATCCAGATTATTATCATCGTCATCATGTTAACATTGTGTCAGACAGGTCGCGTCGATTCGGTCTGCATTAGCATCCGTAGAGTGGAACTCTTCCATTGTGGTATAACTCATCTCTACATGAAAGAACAGCATTAGTGTCACAATTCGAAACCGATAAACTCACTTGTTGTTCTCCATGTTCCGTTTCAGAGACACATGACATATGCACGTCAATAGCATCGTTATCATGCAACACTGTAGACTGGCTGTTACCAGCAGACGCTTCCTTCTTATCATCACTTGACTGACAGTCAACCGAAGTAGGAACACTTACAGTTACACAACCTTGTGTATCCTCAATCAACTTAACATTCGCGACAAGGTCCGATGACGTCAAAACACTAGAAGGCTCATTCGATGAAGTTGACCGACTAGTCACTATAAGTGGACTGCTCACGCTTTCTGTCTCTTTACTATCGCTGTCACTACTAAGATTCTGATGACTACTATTTCCATTGCTAATCATAGCATCCGAAAGAGAACGAAGTTTACGCTTCTTAATAATGGTAGCATCATGTTGTTTCTTATGCTTTTTAGCTTGAGTAGAAGTATGTGAGCGTACCATACGATCATTTTGACGACGATGAGTGTCTTTCAACTTCCATCGATCACTATTACTCGCAGGAGTATCATCAAAGCTATTATCATTAGTAGCCGCAGCTGTACAAGCAGCAGTACACTTCTCATGACATCCAGTCGACTCATGCACAATGGCTAACTGTACTCGATCAACATTGCTTTCCTTACTAGGAATGATCCTAGCCTCTTCTAGCTTATCGCTCTTGGTAGTGCTCATCTCGAAGCTTGTAGTACAAGTCAATGAAGGTGGAGTGCGACAGGTGAACAATTCCACGTTCTTTTCCTCATGCTGCGTGTTCAACACGACAACATGTCCATGAAAAATAGATGACGCCTCATAGCACCTACGGTACCGAATGTTAGATATCGGTCCCATGTTATGCCACTTAAAGTCTTCGGGAGACGAGGAAATACCAAAATTGGAGATCCAACCCTTGCATATTATCTAGGGGTCAAGAACTTCTGTTGATAAGTCAGCATCACGGACTTCATTGTGACTGCCGTTCGGAGCAAGTGATGGTGGATTGACGACTCATCCCCATGATATGGAATGTGGATCCCGGATAGGATATGACCAGCTTTACGATGTTTTGAACATGTTCATGTGGGTTAATTGTATAAGGTTTATACTACCGTTAGTTCATGCTACGATAGATAGGGGAATCAAGGACCTGATAGGAAGGTACAGGTACCTACTTAGCTTGATAGGTCATATCTATGTTGGAGGGCGGGTAGGCGTTTTCAATATTAAATTTCTTGGAAGAAGAAATTTGGATTACTTATCGTTTTTTTCTGATCGAACTGTATTCATGAAAACGATTTTCTGATCTTTTTGGATTTTTATTGACCAAGATTTTCCGGTGGAATTTCTATATTTTGTATTTGTTATTTTTCTTCCGCTGAACTTCAATTTATCATGAGCAGCCGAAAGAAAACAAACACGAAGATGGTGGAAGAGCATGAAGAATCTCGAAATGCTAGGCAAGTCGTTTATGATTCTTCTTGTTTAGTGGGTTCACTTTCAAACAGTACTGATGTTGTGTTTGATACTCATTATTGTAAGTCACCCTTAGAAGGCATTAAGGAACAAAATTTAGGCGAGAATCTAAGGTACTAGAGCAGGATCAGATGCTTAGGACACCGATTGTAGGCTTAGAATTACCTAAGGTTGAACTTCTATTCTTTGACGGCAAACAACGAGACTACTTTAGGTTCGTTAAGCAGTTTGAAACGTTTATAGAACCTAGAGTAAGGGATGATAATTTGCGTTTATTATATTTAATTCACTACTGTAAAGGAAAAGCAAGAAACGCGATTGAAGGTTGCCTTATAATGGAACCACAAGTGGGATATAAGAGAGCTAAGGCTATTTTAAAACAGCTCTTTGGACAGTCGCATGTGATAGCCCGTGAAACTCTGTAGGGCTTGTTTAGAACGCGAAATGCGGGCTGTAATGGTTCAGAAACATTGACGGAATTAGCAATTAAAACGCAAGACGTTGCTTTTGCTATGGAACAGTTAAATTGAATGGCAGAACTAAATTCTCCATTGTAGATGGATTTTCTACCGTAGCAGTTCAATTCGATTCCAACAGACGTATTTCCAACGCACCTTCCCACAATAATTCTAGGAGAAAGTAGTCTATTTATATAAAAGAATCGGAAATACAACAAATACCTGAATTTTGATACAACTTCCAAATCTTATTTACCCTGATGTGTATTGGAGTTCAAAAGATTAGGTGATGTAGTATAAACTGCAACGATATCAAATCCAAATATGGCTGTAGCCATATTATATATCAAATTTAAACAACATGTGTACAGTTCAGAAGCAAACATAAAAACTTCAATATAAGTACAAAATATAGAAATAATAACAATATACAATGATAAAATCTCAAAATGGAATCAAATAAAATACCAACATGTCAACAGAAAGAGTCAGTCATATCATAACACAAATATATAAACATGGAGGGATTTTCCAAAAAACAAAACATTCAAATTATTTTCTACAGTTATTACTCCCGTTTCTTACTCTAGTTGGGCAGCACCTATAGTCGTTATCAAGAAGGCCAACGGTGCGATACTTATATGTGCTGACTTCTCTACAGGTCTCAACACAGCTCTACAACAGCATCATTATCCTCTAACAGTCGCAGCAGATCTGTTCACTTTGCTGATTGGGGGAAAGTTCTTCGCACAGTTGACCTAGCTGATGCTTATTTACAAGTGGAAGTCGATGAAGCATCTAAAGAGATACTTACTATCAATACCCATCGTGGTTTGTTCCAGTATAACCATCTGCGTTTTGGAGTTAAGTCTGCCACATCTATCTTCCAACAACTAATGGATACTATCCTATCAAATATCTCAGGGGTTGCAGCTCATCTCAATGATATCTGAATTGTTGCGAAGACGTTAGAACAGCTACGAGAACGCACGACATTGGTACTACAACGCATCAGTGACAATGGTTTCCGGTTACGCCCAGAAAAATGCCAGTTTCTATTGCAGTTGGTAAAGTATTTGGCATTCATCTTTGATGCCGACGGTCGCAGTCCTGATCCTGAGAACATCGGAGCTGTCAAACTGTTGCCCGCCCCCACTAATGTTTCCGAAATACGATCCTTCCTCGGAATAATCAGTTATTATTCAGCATTTGTTCCCTCGATGCATGATATTGTCGCTCCATTGAATTGTCTACTGCTGAATCATAGCACATGGAAATGTACTTTAGAATGCTATGCGGCTTTTGGTAAACTCAAGTCAAATTATCAGCTCGGAATTTTTAATAACACACTACGATTCATCCATGCAGACCATCATATGGTCGAATATTCACGCTCCTCGCAGATCACAAGCCTCTGTTCACAGTATTCTGTTCTACATCTGGCGAGTCGTCTTAAGCGATGGGCCCTGGTAATTTTGGGGTAAGATTTCGAAATCCAATATCAACGCACCTTAAAATTCGGTCAAGCAGGAGCTTTGTCACGACTCATTAATGATCAATTTGCGGCTGAGGAAAACATGGTGATCGCATTTCTGTCAATAGAAGACCATGCAGAATGTTATCTGACAACCGCAATTCGTGCATTACCGGTGTCTGCAACAAACATACAAAATGCTTCCAGAAAAGACCGCATCATATGGATGACGATGAGATATTTCACTAACGGTCGGCCGTCGAAGAGATTTGATGGTGATATGAAACAACTGTATCGGCGGCGAGGTTCACTAAGCATAGTAAACGACTGTTAGATGTTTGGTGAAGGGGTGCTCGTGTCAGAATTTATTCGTGCAAAAGGGCTTATACAATTTCATCTCTTTCATCCTGGGGTTAAACGAATGAAGTTCATAACCGGGAGTCATGCATACTGACCTATCATGGATCAACATATCGCAGCAGGCGTCACAGATAAATGCCGAAATTCTGCCAGTTTTATGGCCCAAACCTGATCATCTTTTGTCAGGTTTACGCGTTGACTTCTTTGGTCAAATCAATGAGACTCTGTATTTAATTATGGTCGACGCGTTCTCAGAATGTCCAGAAATCAACTCCCGCAAACAAAATTACTGACTGTGCATGGTTACTGTGTCGTGTTAGTGTGCTATTTTGTGAATGTCCGAAGGATGTCCCCATAGAGTATAAATAAACGCAATTTAAAGGCTTGGATTCGTTGTGCGCTGTCCTAATGTTTGTAGAATACACTTTCTACGCTATATCAAGACTTCTGGCTGGTACAGTTTGGTCAAGGGATCACAGTAGCCTACCTGGACTATCGTTCATGGTATTGTTCTCGTTATTCGACTGAGCGGAACTTGTGATAGTTTAAGCTTACAAAAAGACGAGAGTAAGACCTAACTGCGCTAAACCGTTCATAAATAAATATCAGGAATCGCAGTGTATCTTTGGTGGACCCATGTGGGACTACCGACGTGGAAACTCGCTAGCTCGTGCGCAATCTATTTACTTTGGCACGAAACTTTCGATTCTGAAGGTATATTCTGAGCACATTTTGGAGTGAGTCAGTGTAACCTTATTTCCGCAATCTTTGCAATTACGCTTGCATAGAGAATGGCTTGTTTTTATTCATGTGAGCGTTTATGTGTCCCCGGTTAATACCTGAATAAGTCACATATCGGCGAACAGTCGGCTTCTGAACATGGTTTCAAGGCTATTGGGTGAATACTGTCACAGCGTGATAACTTTCTTGGGCGTATGGATTTCGGTTTCCGTATTACTAAGTCAAGAGTAATTCCGATCTTCCCTAAGTCGTCACCTGGCACTCAGTTCGCGTAGTACTCTGAACATGTGTGTGCCTGATTTAACTGATCGGTGGGGCTTGTTTCGAAGATCTCAACCATCTCTAGGTTGGTGAGGTCTTTCTCATTCGGACCACTGAGAAAACACAACCCCTGATTCGTAGGTTTCCTTTTAGTCATGAACCTAAACAGATGCTTGGAGTTCGCCTTTATTTGAACAGCTAGCCTCATCTGAAAGCCTTTCCTATCACTGCGAACTATTTTATTACATCCGTTGCGATAGGCGACCTCGTCACACAGTAAAACTATCCCGCTTAAAAACGCTGACCAGAAAACATCATTCGAAAAGATTTGTTTCTCAATGCTAAGTAGGAATATTGATCACAATCCTTCAACGAGATCTTTAACTTAAGCCAGACTCTCCTCTTCGCGTGTAGCGAGCGATAAGTGCCGCACCTAACACATGCTCATCTCTTTCCAGGTGTTTAGTGAGACTGAGGTACATTGCTAATGGCAGCATTCTGGATTACGTCGCTCAATGTTTGTCGGTGATCATCCACTGTCAGCCTCCACCACCCCCGCGGCCATAGAGCATGTGAAAGGAGCTCTCTCAAACGCGTGTAATTTGCGATAGTGTAGCAAAGATAGTACTCGCTTCTGTCCTGTAAGAGTGTTTCAATTATGACAATGTTAAACAAGACTGTGCCGTGGTAAGTGCTTCCCAGTGGTTTATGGATGTGAACATCCTCAACCAAGCGCTCGCAGAATCTGATCGATTCCCAGGATTCGCAGTTTCGGTATTGCCTCAGTGAGTTACTCTTTTTGAGACTTCATACCTGAGGTAGGCCAGTAAACTCCTACAACCAAGTATTTCGTGCCATTTGTGTGGAAACAACACAAGCATGATTCTTTCACCTCACTAAGTTGAGTGTCGCAAAGCCGCTTGGCTTTTAGGTGGCTGTTAGTATATAAAGTCACTCCGCCCATGTCTGGTGCACCCTATCACGTCGGAAGAGTGTCACGTCATCGTCTGAGATGGTCATGTTTCAGTTAGCATTATGATCTCCAGATTCATCTGAAAGAATATATATTCCTAAAAATAATAATGATAATAATATTATTTATTCTCAAATAACTACGTTACAAGAGGCATGTCAGTTACATGCTAGATCAAGTTGCCCTGATTTATAACATATTACACTCAGTCGTCGTACATTGCAATTGAGGTACTTGGTGGTTTTTATCATCACTAAGTGCACCTCTGCAAGAACAGCCATTGTCAGGTTTTCAAACAAATCGTTTAAACGGAGTTGGTTTGTTGCCTGTGCAGTGCGTTCAATCGGTGAGACATATATCTTCGCGTCTTGTGCCGGTGGTTGTTGACCAAGGTTAATCGTCCATTGCTTGCGTTTACTATGGTCTCACCTCTGACGAGCAAGGCAGCCTAGAAATGCAAAAGGCTAGGTCTAGGTTATGTGATAGCTATCGATTCTAATGCATATCATGCACGTGGGCTTCATCCAAGCTACCATCATTCAGTTCGGGCACGCCATGAACTACCATGCAGTTCCACCCTAAAGTGCCCGATGCGAATCACAGGGGAATTTAACCGATGGCCTCTCAGATGATTTGACGATGCCATTAGCGATTGAGATTTGTTCGTTGCTATTTTGAGTTCATTTTCTGTGGAGCCTGTGACTGCATCAATGCCTCAGTTACTCTGCACCGTGGACAGACATACCAGAACCGGGGATAGAGGTGATTGAACATGAACTCATACTTCTGTTCAGGTACTGTGGTGTCACAGTGACTTTGAACACATTTGCTACGGAATTCGCATTAAAAATCTAAGTCACTAATTTTGACAGGCATTCAGCAGGCGATACAGTCAGCCTTGTGGGATTTCTTCAAGACAGACCCTGTCGATTAAGCCTTGAGACGCCTCTTCCTCCTTTTTCCACATGTGTACTTGTCGTTTTAGGATTAGAATTCGGAAGCGTCTGTCTGAGACATAGTGAAGGTATTCTGATTAAGTGATTAGGACTATTAACACTACCCTGAGGAGAACTTTCGAGTGACGGTTTGACTATTTTTCGTAACCCTGTCGATCGAGGCTTGGGTTTTCAACCCACCGTTGACCTCGTGGTTAATACTTCTGCAGGTTTTCCTGGTTGTTGTAGTTATTCATGTGCTAGTCACCATATAACTTACCGTGATACCAGAAGTGAAAAACGAGATAATTTAGGGGAGAAATTCGTGAAATAGGAGTTTTGGAAGGAAGAACCTAGTAGTGTATAGATGTAACTGCGAGAGAATAGAACCTGAAAAAACTTCAAAAGAGCATTTTTGCATTTAACCGTTCTAGTAAGCAACTTGGCGTGGTTCAGGTTGGTTCAACCAGCTAAAATAAATTGAAGTCTCATTGAATTCCATATGCAACCTGTTATCAAGTCTTGAAGCATATACGAGTAGGCTAATGACGCATTTTCCAACCATTTTCCAACCTTGATCGGATCATTGTTCTGCCATGAAAGCAACACTTCGTTTGAAACCAGGGGTTAGACCTGTTTTCCGTCCAAAAAAGACCTAATAGAGAATCAACACGCATGTTTCTTACTCTGCATTTGCAGCACCTATAGTCGTTTTCAAGAAAGTCAAATGCACGGTACGTCTATTAGCCTACTTTGCCATTGGTCTCAATACAGTTCTGGAATAGTCTAATAATTCACGGCCAGTTCCCGCGTATATGTACATTACATAGAATGTACAGAGTTCTTCTGCCAAAACTGTACTCAGCTATGTTACGATCAACATTATTCGGTTCCCTAGGTAACTGAATAATGCATGTGACCCACAGAAGCAATGGCTACTAACATACGTTCAGTGAATAGTGAAGGTAAAATAAAATTGATCGGTTGAAGTAGATTCGATCATCGAATAACCGATCTTATCAGTCTCAATTTAGATAGCGTTGATTATGCAAACCTAAATAGTAGTAAGTGAAACAGTAATGATAATGATCTATACTGAAGCATGGCTGACAATAATGCATTTTTTATTATTTTAGCAAATAATCCTAAAAGGCAAAAGTTTCACACTTCTCAACTATTCTAAACTTTCAGTGCGGATGCCCCTCTGAAGAAAGTGATCTATAATAAAATCCATCTATGTGTTTTTCTGTGTACTGTAAACTATAAGCATCAGCAGGAGACCATGACCACAGAATAGCTTTTCCAGTTAAGCTGTTTTGTTCTGGTCCTTCGAAATGCTAAACAGAATCTGATATATTTCCATTCTTCTGTATAACAAGGGTCTCTTTCGGCTGTATGACTTTGTGCCTGTCCAAATACCTGAGGTTGACCTTATGTGAAGGTGCGCAATCTTGATCTCCTTGAAGGGTAGATGAATTTCTGCTTACGCATATCTGGTGGCAGCTGATCAATTTGTCCGTTAAATTCACGATTAATGACATACGTTTTAGTGCGGCTCTTGACCAGTAGGACGCATGGGTTTCCTATATCTTTTTGTGGATGCGCAGTGTAGCTGTGTTCTTTCGCATTTTCGACTTATGCTGACCAAGAGGCAGTGGGTTGTGGATTGATCTTAGCGGTTAAGCTGGTTCGTAAATGTGAGTGATTGCGGTTACACTAAATTAACCAACTCTTTCTCACAAAGTGTTATGCCGTGTCAAATTTTCATTGCCTAAAGAGCACTTTTCGTCACAATAAATCAGAAACGACTTGAATAAGAAAAATTCGAAAACTTTTATTGATGAAAAAAATCATTGTGTAAGTGTTAAGAAACTGACTATTGTATTTTAGATTAAAAAATGGTAATGAACAAAGAAAAGGTTATATGTAGCATACGCTAAACTACTACAAAATACAACGGAACAAATGATACTCAATTCGAGTCAACGTAAACATGTAAGTGCACAAAAGATATTTAGAAGGTTACAAATATTCCCGATTGTTTATGTTCCTGACATGTTGTATTTGAAATGATCTGATCGTTATGACACCTGTAAGAATAACATTTAAATTGAAAATTGATAGTAAACTTTGTAAAATCTAATGACATTATGCGTGTGAACAATTTTATTAGAGTG
Organism: Schistosoma turkestanicum; assembly: GCA_944470395.2. Taxonomy (NCBI): domain Eukaryota; kingdom Metazoa; phylum Platyhelminthes; class Trematoda; order Strigeidida; family Schistosomatidae; genus Schistosoma; species Schistosoma turkestanicum. Next base: position 38,943,113 of record OX103972.1, on the reverse strand, counting down.
ACATTCGAATTAGACTGTGAACAATATGCGATTAATGAAGCGAACACTCCTTTGTAACTCCTAAATGAGTAAAGTGTACTATCAGAGATTCCACAAGCATTTGCGCCCATTATTTTGCTTAGATACCTGAAAGTTAGGTGTTTTAGGTAGATGATACACTATAAAATTACTCGTTATTCATGAATGTCTGGTGAACTAAATGCATTTCTGCGAGAAGAAATGTGAAGAGAATTTCCGGTTTTATATGAAAATGGCCTGGAAAACACAAACAAATATAAAAATCGAGGGAATAAAGCGACCTGTCGTGAATCAGAGCAGGAACGTTTAGGCACATATTTCTTCAACGCTCCTTCGAAAACTCATAGTGTTGAGCTGTAACAGTGGGAATAACTTCGATAGAATTGATTTTAATGTTGAGACATTGACACGATATATGCATAAGAGAAATAAATAAAACAGCTGAATAAGAGTGATTTAGCCTACCACATTGTTTGATTCGACACCGTTGTTGATGGGCGATACTAAAATAAAGAAAGTCAGATTTGTGGAGGAGATGTGAGAGTTGTCGATCACAGGTATTATTTCAAAATGTCTATTTATATGTCAAAGAAAATCAGTAAATTATGACTCATAAAACACAGTGATATCATAAATATGAAAACACACCAGTGATTTTGTTGGACTCAGCAGATTGGCCTTCTAGAGAGTGAAAGAATGAAGACGTAAAAGAAACATTCAAAAAAAAGAATTGATTCGCTGGAAAATCTTCAGTCATTTATGAGGAATATGGATACCGTAAAAAATGCGACAATAAGGTAAATGACGCTATATTTTGAATAACTCACCTCCGTTATTTCTCCCACGATTTTGTCTTTGACCTTGAGAATAAATGATGAAATATCGAGAAGAAAATTTTGAACTGATGAATTGATTCAGTCGATACAGTTTATTCAGTTATGAGTAAAATGTCTACCGTATAAAAGGCGAAAATAAGGTAAATGATGCTACAAAGAATGAACGAGAATCCTTGTTCCAGAAATGAACTGTGTTCTTCCATTGAACGAGATGCATGTGACAAGTGAATTCGATTATTATACGTCTACTTATTTTGAAATCGTTGACAACGTTGCGTTGACAATAGAATATGTGTGTGAGACTCAGTGATTGGTGAAAATGTGGCCTACCGATTGTGTAGAATAGAAGTGTATATGCTGGATTCTAGGAGATCGCGACTAGAATACAGTTAAACTGACATTGGATGCTAGGAAGCATTGAGTGTTCGTTTAGTTGATGTTTAGATTCCTGATCGGTGAATATCAGCGCACCTGTATGCTGGCTTTGCTATGTGTATACTAGGAGTCATACACGAATATATACATTTGAAAACAAGTGTCGGTACGCAGTATTATTTTGCTCCCATCTTCTCCTTCTGAAACACAAAACTTGTATTTTGAATAACTCACCTCCGTTATTTCTCCCACGATTTTGTCTTTGACCTTGAGAATAAATGATGAAATATCGAGAAGAAAATTTTGAACTGATGAATTGATTCAGTCGATACAGTTTATTCAGTTATGAGTAAAATGTCTACCGTATAAAAGGCGAAAATAAGGTAAATGATGCTACAAAGAATGAACGAGAATCCTTGTTCCAGAAATGAACTGTGTTCTTCCATTGAACGAGATGCATGTGACAAGTGAATTCGATTATTATACGTCTACTTATTTTGAAATCGTTGACAACGTTGCGTTGACAATAGAATATGTGTGTGAGACTCAGTGATTGGTGAAAATGTGGCCTACCGATTGTGTAGAATGGAAGTGTATATGCTGGATTCTAGGAGATCGCGACTAGAATACAGTTAAACTGACATTGAATGCTAGGAAGCATTGAGTGTTCGTTTAGTTGATGTTTAGATTCCTGATCATAGAACCTCAGCGCATATGCATGCTAGCAGTGCAATGTGTAAAATAGGTGTCATTCTTGAATATCTAACGTTTGGAAACAAAGGCTGGTACGAAGTATTTATTTGCTGCCTCCGTCTACTTCTGACACGCAATAAATATATTTTGTAGTAACTCACCTTTACGTTTCTTCGAACCATCTTTTCTTTTACCCTTTCCTAAATGATGAGATATCAAAATGAAACGTTCAGAAAAATGAATTGATTCGTTCGATACGGTTCATTCAGATTTCAGAAATGGGGCTGCCGTAAAATGTGCGACGTAATTGTTTATGTTGCTGCAAAGCGTGAGCTAGCGTCACTCTCCTAGAAATGAACTGTGTTCCTCCATCGAATGAGATGTATGTGACAAGTGAATTCGAAAGATATATATCTACTTATTTTGGAAATGTTGACAACGTTGCGTTGATAATAGAATATGTGTGTGAGTCTCTGTGATTGTTAAAAATGTGGCCTATGGATTGTGTAGAATAGAAATGGATATGCGTCATTCTACGAAATCACGACTAGAACACAGTTGAACCAACATCGAATACTAGGAAGCATTGTGTGTTTGTTTAGTTGCTGTTTAGATTCCTGATCATAGAACCTCAGCGCATATGCATGCTAGCATTGCAATGTGCAAAATAGGTGTCATTCTTGAATATCTAACGTTTGGAAACAAAGGTTGGTACGAAGTATTTATTTGCTGCCTCCGTCTCCTTCTGACACGCAATAAATATATTTTGTAGTAACTCACCTTTACGTTTCTTCGAACCATCTTTTCTTTTACCCTTTCCTAAATGATGAGATATCAAAATGAAACGTTCAGAAAAATGAATTGATTCGTTCGATACGGTTCATTCAGATTTCAGAAATGGGGCTGCCGTAAAATGTGCGACGTAATTGTTTATGTTGCTGCAAAGCGTGAGCTAGCGTCACTCTCCTAGAAATGAACTGTGTTCCTCCATCGAATGAGATGTATGTGACAAGTGAATTCGAAAGATATATATCTACTTATTTTGGAAATGTTGACAACGTTGCGTTGATAATAGAATATGTGTGTGAGTCTCTGTGATTGTTAAAAATGTGGCCTATGGATTGTGTAGAATAGAAATGGATATGCGTCATTCTACGAAATCACGACTAGAACACAGTTGAATCAACATTGAATACTGTGAAGTACTCAGTGTTTGTTTAGTTGCTGTTTGGATTCGGGATCAGTGAACGTCAGCGCACCAGCATTCTGCCTTCTGAATGTACGTTCTTTGTAACCCCCTCTATTATATGTTTTTTGGACAACGCAGGCATTTAACGTGTTTTGCGTCCATTGATTTTTCTGTTGTAATAGATTTATGCTTTCGCTATCAGTCATCTTCCAGTTCTATTTTCTCTCGTCTCAATTCTTTTTTATCATATTTATTACGTAAATGAAAAGATGATGGTGTTTGAATATTGATTTGTTTTGCACTCATTCAATATTTTCGCAGAATCATAACTCTCAAAATAATGATAAATAGTATTAAAAGTGCTGCATATGTGGAACAAGGTGTGCTGTCTTAGATCTGATATCATATCTTCGAACCACTTTTTATTTGTTTGCTCACATAACTATTTTCGCCTGACATTATTATGATATGAGTCAGCTTTACTTAGTAAATGCTGCGTACCTTTCATCAAATTTGAATAAATGAAACAAACATTCGAACCCTGGTTCACAAATACTATCTAATCCGGTATCATGTCTATGTTGGTGAGAATGTGCTAACATCATAACCTGGTGAAATCGTTATCAGTGAATCAGTATTTGGATGACAGCTTATTGTTAGCATAATTGGTTTTGCCTTCCGTTAAATGGGCAAGCTTTTAATGAGTTAATACAAAATCGTCGGGTATATAATTGTCTCCGCAGCGTTAGTTTTTCAAAAGGATCAAAGTTCAATTACTTGCTGCATTCACAAGTCTAATCCTTGGATAATGTGACCAGTGAATAATATTAGAATTCTTTTTAAATGATCTGTCTTTTTTAAATAAAACCTTTCATGACACAACGTTTGAAGAGAGGAATACGAATGACAGAAGATTTGATCATTGATTTGATGGTCATATGGGCAGTATTAGGATATTTTTACGGCAATGGATGCACGGAAATCACATGAATGAACTTCAACGATAAAATCTGTCAGTTGCTTCACTTATCATCCTGTTTTAGACTTCCATTAACATCATTGTCAGATTCTGCAAATCATGAGAATATGAAATTCATACAATTGAAACAGTTGAAATTCAAAACACACTTACGAGGTCCACTTGATGCATCAATTGAATCTACTGGCTGAATGTTCGTTTCCACTGCTGTCTTTTTATCACCTGTTTGGTCAGCGACAGGGACTACAGCTAAATAATTGCGAAATAATATATAGAAAATCAATTAGTTGTATTCACAAGTTTGATCTGTACTCACGTTATCCACAAAACGATATCAATAAAAGTAGTCCAATATAAAAGTAATTGCACTCACGATCTTCAGATTTCGGTGTCTCAGCGTTTACTTCCACAACTTGATCTGGAGTGGTGAATAATAAATTATTAATTTTTAAAGACAGGGAGGTTGACATATATAAAAAACATGAACACATGATGATTACGTGACGAAGAAATGTTGACACTTCTAAGTAGTATCTCTCTTCATTTTCGGTCGTCGCTGGTATAAATCACAGGTGTCAATGAAAGAGAAAGTCCGACATCTGATATGTATAAAATGTCCAGTTGTTTATGGAAGGAGGTTGGTGAAAGTTGCCTTTGATTTTCATTGTTTGATCTAGATAAGATGGATGAAATAGAATCGCAAATCTCTTTCCGAGTGACACACACGATCACTTCCATCCTGTTGTTTATTCGTAAATTAGTATATTGTCGAACAAACAGTTGTCAATCAGAAGTAATAATGCAACATGTCTATTGATAAATCAACGGCAGTCTATAAATAATGAATCATTTCAACACAGTGATTCCATATAAATAATAATAAACCTAATGAAACAAGAGTTTAGGCTAAAAACCAATTAGAGTAGTGTCACTGCCAGTAAAATGTTTCCACGCTTCATTCAGTAAGAGATTTTTATGCATTTGGTGTTGAAACTGTCTCCAGTGAACTAAAGAAAGTCATCCTTGTTTGCTTATCAATAAGTGCGATTTACTTGTATAGAAGCTTGTAATAAAATGATTGAAAATTTATTACATAGAAAGGTTAATGTGAAATGATGAAGCGAACGATTTTGAAAAATGCACATCAGGTAATATCACGTGCGACTGAATGTGACACCGGGAAACCAATAAATTAGAAATATTAAATCCGAGTGAATCATTGTTGGTATTTGCATGCTTCAGAATTTATGCAAATAATGATTCTGAATACGTCTAAGCACAAAAGACCCAACTAAAAGTTTTTCTGAGAAAATAAATTACAAACAGACTGATGAAGAACAAAATTAACCGGAAAAACACTTGTGTATAGAACCCACAGCTACTAATGAAAAATATTTAAAGTATTTCAAGAACTAATAAATGATCATAATACAAAAAGTACAGATGAGTACAAGGAAGAAACTCAAAAATGCATGCATTGAACAACAGGAATCTGACTCAAATAAACAGTCAAATTACACAGATGAAATACTGATAAATACAAGTGGATAAAGCGTCGAATGTCAAACTCCAAAACATTTCACAGGAGAGGAATATCTAGTCGCAGTCGCCCAAGATACGCAAAAGAACTAAGATAAATTAGTATTAGGAAATCATTTAAAATGAATGACAAAAGCTTCTCAAAATTATTCTACTTACCAGTATCTTGACCAAGTTTAAATTAAAATATGAGATAGAAGTAGAAATGTTATAAACGATAAATAGATTCGCTCGATAATGCTTACTAATTAATGACATATCTAGATTATATTAAAATTGCGACAATATTCTATATGATACTGCAAAGGATAAACGAGCGTCACTCTCCTTGCAATGAACTGTGTTCCTCCATCGAATGAGATGTATGTGACAAGTGAATTCGAAAGATATATATCTACTTATTTTGGAAATGTTGACAACGTTGCGTTGATAATAGAATATGTGTGTGAGTCTCTGTGATTGTTAAAAATGTGGCCTATGGATTGTGTAGAATAGAAATGGATATGCGGCATTCTACGAAATCACGACTAGAACACAGTTGAACCAACATCGAATACTAGGAAGCATTGAGTGTTTGTTTAGTTGCTGTTTAGATTCCTGATCATAGAACCTCAGCGCATATGTATGCTAGCATTGCAATGTGTAAAATAGGTGTCATTCTTGAATATCTAACGTTTGGAAACAAAGGCTGGTACGAAGTATTTATTTGCTGCCTCCGTCTACTTCTGACACGCAATAAATATATTTTGTAGTAACTCACCTTTACGTTTCTTCGAACCATCTTTTCTTTTACCCTTTCCTAAATGATGAGATATCAAAATGAAACGTTCAGAAAAATGAATTGATTCGTTCGATACGGTTCATTCAGATTTCAGAAATGGGGCTGCCGTAAAATGTGCGACGTAATTGTTTATGTTGCTGCAAAGCGTGAGCTAGCGTCACTCTCCTAGAAATGAACTGTGTTCCTCCATCGAATGAGATGTATGTGACAAGTGAATTCGAAAGATATATATCTACTTATTTTGGAAATGTTGACAACGTTGCGTTGATAATAGAATATGTGTGTGAGTCTCTGTGATTATTAAAAATGTGGCCTATGGATTGTGTAGAATAGAAATGGATATGCGGCATTCTACGAAATCACGACTAGAACACAGTTGAACCAACATCGAATACTAGGAAGCATTGTGTGTTTGTTTAGTTGCTGTTTAGATTCCTGATCATAGAACCTCAGCGCATATGCATGCTAGCATTGCAATGTGTAAAATAGGTGTCATTCTTGAATATCTAACGTTTGGAAACAAAGGCTGGTACGAAGTATTTATTTGCTGCCTCCGTCTACTTCTGACACGCAATAAATATATTTTGTAGTAACTCACCTTTACGTTTCTTCGAACCATCTTTTCTTTTACCCTTTCCTAAATGATGAGATATCAAAATGAAACGTTCAGAAAAATGAATTGATTCGTTCGATACGGTTCATTCAGATTTCAGAAATGGGGCTGCCGTAAAATGTGCGACGTAATTGTTTATGTTGCTGCAAAGCGTGAGCTAGCGTCACTCTCCTAGAAATGAACTGTGTTCCTCCATCGAATGAGATGTATGTGACAAGTGAATTCGAAAGATATATATCTACTTATTTTGGAAATGTTGACAACGTTGCGTTGATAATAGAATATTTGTGTGAGTCTCTGTGAACTGTCTCTATTTCTATTTTTTTATTCTCTCCTTCTTTCGATAGAGTTTCTCTTTTCTTTTTCAAAGACGCCTACTTTATCTCAATTTTTTCGAAATCGTATAGCGAAATATAATTTTTGTTATTCACATATAATGTATATTACTTTTTCTTCAATAATGATGATAAAAAATAACATCATCGAAATAATTTTTGATAAAAACCATCACTGATATGATTAAGCGTACATAAAATAATATCAACACGAAATAGGTATTTAAGTGGTGAGCTTGTTCTCGTTCATTCACATGTATATTTGTGAATTCCTCGTCTGATGAATGAGTGAAACGTCAATAAAGACATTACATAGGATTTACTCACGTGTTAAAATGGTCGGAACTCCAGTGGTGGTTTCTTCAATAGTCACTTCTTTCTTGATCGTCTGTTCATTTGAGACATCTGGTTTGTCTTGATTCCCAGCAATCACGTCAGTCGATGAAGCTGGTTCAGTTTTCTCACCTTCCTTGTCAAGTCCTTCCTTTGTTTCCGCATTCTTCGATTCCTCATCTGATTGATTCAAAATTAACAGCATCACAATCACATTTCAATCATTCAATCATTTATGTAATGAAATGAAATGAAACTTTCGAACATGAAACATGTATTTGAGTGGTGAGCCTGTTCTCGTTCATTCACATGTATATATGTTGATGCCTCATCTGATGAATGAGTGAAACGTCAATAAAGACATAACATAGGATTTACTCACGTGTTAAAATGGTCGGAATTCCGGTGGTTGTTATTTCAGAAGTCTCCTTTCCCTGGTTGGACCCTTCAGTCTCTATTATTGGTGGGTCTGGCTTTACAACAATCACTTCACAAGTGTCTTCTTCGTGCCCCAAACTTTTGCTTGTTTTCCAGTACTTCTTAAGCTCATCTAATTTATGTAAAAGGAAAATCTTCACGATCACATTTCAATACTAGAATTGTACACATTATCATCTGTTGTTCGTGTTCATATAGATAAAATAATCTCGTACGTTGATGTCCATGAAGAAGCTCTTACTACCCAGTCACTTTGATTCGATTCTCTCTGAATGCTCTAATTTCGCGTTATATCTACCTCACTTTTTTTCGATTCCTGCCGAGCCTTATTTTTTCACGTATAGAAATTAGTCAGAATTTTTCAGACAATATATTGTTTCGATCTTTTTCATTAGTGCATTTCTCATCCATATAATGGTCACCTAAATTATATGTTACTTAATAAAAATTACTATTTAGGTTTTACTCTTGAACAAAAACATGTACTAGTATTGAGATTAACTAACCTTCTCCGTAGCATTCAGTTAAGAATGCGTATTTGAGCACTTGAAAATAAATAAATCAAGATCACAAAATTAATTTGCATTCAAATAGTTATGGATATTTAATTTCATGAAATAAAATCAAAAAACACATAAAGATTGCTATTTTATCACTTACAATATTCCGGTACTACATAAACTGTAATACAAAAAACATTCCCATATTAGGCTGACAGAGTTGCCATCCATGCGAAAGCACTAATGAAATAGAAACAAAATGAAGGAGAATCCGAAGCTCCTCCTTCATTCATAATCATCCTTGTGTGGATCCATGAATTTATGTGTTGTTGAATACATCATAAACCAATTGAGATATCACAAACGCCTAACTTACTTGCTCTAGGATTCGGGTCGTCGGTAAACCTTCCTACAGGAATCACGTCTTCTGTTTTCATTTCTTCTATCGTTGGTTCCTCTTTTCTTATTTCTTCAGGTGTCTCCTTTTCTAGGCTGGTCTCTGTACTGCTTCTCGCGGTCACATCGGTCACAGCTAAGATAGTCAGAAATAATTTCATTACGATCATATTGTGAACAGTGTTTGACATTATTTTGTTGATTTACACGGTCGCTCTTTGTACGCTTTCAGTCTCTGTTGCTTCTGATGCACGCAGAATCCCGACTTTGTCCAACAAACTAATATGTCTCACACTCAACGCTTCAGCTTCATACTCATATCTTATACATTCGTCCGTTACAATGTCTCAGACAAATATTCAGTGCTGAATATCGTGAAATGTCAACAGAAGTTACAGACTTTAACTTGATTGTTCTGAGGAGTGGATCCTCTTTCAACACATTTACACATTTTTATTGTCCAATCTATCAAACTCAATGAATGCCATATGCTTTGATAGTTTATTCTACATATGATTCAACATTTCACTGGATGTCATTGGAAACGATAAGTGTGATGCGTTCGAAACCTCTCGTTATTAATGAACTGAATGAGGATATTAGTTTATTTATGATGTAAACTACTATTGTCTAACAATCAATTAAAAAAAATTGTTAATCATGTAAAACTGGAAGCTTTGTTTCATCGTTACTGTTATCAGTAAACGCAAGATTTTACACCAACCATAAAACAGACGAAATATCAAATACTATTAGAATATTGGATAGGAAAGTAATCTATGAAGGTATTTCCATAGTCTGCAAACATTTGTGATATCATTTCCAGTGTTAAACAAGAAGAATTCAATAATAACATCACTAATACTATGTATTTAAACATAGGATCATTTGAGTGCATATGGTCGCATAAACAAGAAACTCAGACTAAGAGGAAGATAAAGACATTATAAAAAATGTTTCACTTACATAAATCTTCAGATTGAACGATGCCAGCAAGAATAGCTATCGTAGTGAACAAAATCCACGACTTATTCATCTTCATATCAGTTGATTATTACTGCATGAGATAATCCGAAAACTGGTTAATATCGAGGACTTATATACAATTATCAACCATCTGACCTTGATCGTAACAGTCTGGGTGCAAATAAAGGAACCAATGAGCGAAAAGATGTAAATCAGTTAGCTGATAGACAACCAGTGACAGTTAACCAGTAGTAGTAGGGGTGTTTTAGTTAATATTACTATTGTTGTCGTTATTATTATTATCATTATCATTATTATTATTATTATTATTTTTATTGATAGTATTAGTAGTAGTGACCATTGATATTGTAGTATATACTTATTAAAATATGAAATAATGCAGAAACATAATTATCAAAAAAATTATTGAACAACATAAATAATCTTTCGCTTGATTTTCTGTCGAAAATAAGTCCTCTTTGATTTGGTATTCGATTAATTCTGTCAATTCTTAACGCAGGTTTACGGATTATACTCTGGTTATTATCACTTTTGTTAGCTAATCTGAGAAGAAGAACCATTTCACACTATGCAGCTTGATAGCTGGACGTTTTTTCAGTATTTGCTAAAATTCTGATTCACGAGAAAGAATGTGAAGTACATAATCTGATGAAATTTAAATTATAATATGAAATAGGTAGATGACGTCTGACAAGCACTGACATCAAAAGTCATTCTAAATATAATCAATAGAAATATCAAACAATGAAGAGTAACGCTATTATGTACGGTACATGGTTCTGAGTAAAATAAGGTTTTCTGATTAACAGTCAAATCAACTCACTGCTAGTTGCCTGAATGTATGTGATCAGTTAAAAATAGAGAGGTAGACTGAATTCAATGAGTGCATAATGACACGGAAATACGGACATTCTGCCCTACGACTAAAATTGAGTGCCTGAATAATTAATTCGTTTTATTCATTCTCTTCATATTACTGTTTGACTATTGAGTGTGCCTTCCATTGTGAGTTCAAATGGCATCCAATAACGAACGTTGATCTTACCACCATAAATAAACTCCGAAAAAGCTTACAGTGGCATTCAGTTTTCTACATATCTGCGACTGTTAACTGTGATCGAATATGAAGCGATAGATGTGATACACTGAACAACTGCTACGGTTAATCCGATAACATATCTCATCTGTTTCTTTCCTCATAATTATTATCAATCAGTAAGTAAATTGAAAAAAATACCAGTCAACTAGTAGTTTTATCAAGATTGTGTACCATTTGCTCAACTGAAATTTTATTTTCATTTGAAATGGGAATATTGAATGAACTAAAATGAAATAGTCGTTCCGATGTGCACGACGGCCTTTAGTTGATATTGGTTACTAATCGAATTATAAAAATCATAAAGATTTGAATAGGAAAATGATAATCTGACAAAGACAACAACCAGTTGGTGGGTTCAATAGAAGGTAAATAATGATGATCTGCTGGTTGATATTGAAGAAACTGCAATTAACCATTCAGTGATGTGTCTAGTTGCTCAGGCTAATATCGTAACAACGCGATGATTTAAGAGCTGGAAAATAATTTACTGTTGCGCTAGACATTTTATAAAAATTAAAATAGAACGTTATTCCTGTTTGAAAATCAGTGGATTGTTAGTAGTTGTGGATTTGTCAACGTCGGCCGTTGACAGTAAACATGGTATGTATGATCTGTCTATTACGTATGTGCTCACGCCGTACCAACATACTCAGTGATAGAGTATGGATAGCAATGGATGCTTAGAATATGTTGAGGTTCTTGTAGAGTGTGACCACAAACAACTTAGCTTGGTAAATAAGGCAACACTGGTGTATCGGGAATGAGCGATTCAGTATTCTTACACTCGTTCATCAGGAAAAATGAGCTGAAGAATCACATCACAGAATATTCTAATTAAATAGAAATTGCCGATCAGCTCTGCTTTCTACTGATTTAGTGTGAGTACAAATAATTTTGACTGTAACAAACTTTCTGGCTAAGAGTACCGTTTTCTCTAATACTGATGCGTTTCACTGGAAACCTTGAACTCACATCCATGGTGTGAGTGATTTTCATTGCTAAAAATATTTTACAAACGACATTGCATTGAATATATGCTTGTAATTAGGAAATGGAATTTGTTGTGATATTTTTTAAAGCTACAAGAATAATATTCACGTATTTGGTAATGCTATTTTTAACTGATTTTTAACAAGTAAATCTCTTCTAGTAATTGTATGTGCTGAAATGTTTATGTGAAAATTGGACTGTAAATTAGTTGCATAGAACTTTGCAGTGTTCAATGTTTGTCAACAGAGTTTTGTTTCCCCTCGCTATTAGATTGTTGACAGTCTGAATAGTATCGATGGGCTACTGATAATGTGAATGCAGATGTATATTGAGAGTCAAAGAAGCAAGGTTTCACAGTTCTCAGTCATGTCGCTCGAAGTTTCTAACCATCAACTACTTTCATCTCGCAGGCTACAATCAGCCAGTTGACCCCTACCGGCATGACTCAGTCCACTTGTCAGTGACTTCGTGGATGTTTGCCATGTTTTGCTTTCGCCGCACCTAGCTTTCTCCCAACATATTCCTCCATCACAAAACATAGCTCGACGAGGCAGTCGAAGGTTAGGCATACGTAACGCATGTCACAACCACATCAACTGATGGATTTTCGACGCTTCATCTATTGATCTGCCATCCTCACCCAGCACCTGTTTCCTAACAAGAGCGTTGCTTATTAGATTGTCTCAAGATAACCGAGCAATGCTTTGGAGACGTGTATCTGTGATCGAAAACTAGCAATCTACGAATATCTTCTACTGTGACTGGCCATCTTTCACAGCCATAAAGTAGGAGAGAGCGAACTACTGGGCAGTACACTCGTACTTCAGTCAGCAAACGGATATCTCGCGTACGCCATGAGTGACGCAGGCTGGCGAAAGCCAATCGAGCTTTCTGTATCGGTGCTGAGATTTCGTCACTCAGCAGACCATCAGCACTAATGAGATTCCCAAGATAAGTGAAGCGGTCAACATACTTAACTGCTTCGCCCCATATTGCTAATTTAGCTGACGATGTGTATTCGCCCGAATAGTATTTCTAAGTCGTATTCAATAAAATCTTTTTCCCATTCTAATTTATAGTAAAGACAAACAGCTCAAAGCTTAAGTGATTTTCTTTTGAAAAACTGCCGATCTCGTACGACCATTGTGTGCCTGAATAATTAATTCGTTTTATTCATTCTCTTCATATTACTGTTTGACTATTGAGTGTGCCTTCTATTGTGAGTTCAAATGGCATCGAATAACGAACGTTGATCTTACCACCGTAAATAAACTCCGAAAAAGCTTACAGTGGCATTCAGTTTTCTACATATCTGCGACTGTTAACTGTGATCGAATATGAAGCGATAGATGTGATACACTGAACAACTGCTACGGTTAATCCGATAACATATCTCATCTGTTTCTTTCCTCATAATTATTATCAATCAGTAAGTAAATTGAAAAAAATACCAGTCAACTAGTAGTTTTATCAAGATTGTGTACCATTTGCTCAACTGAAATTTTATTTTCATTTGAAATGGGAATATTGAATGAACTAAAATGAAATAGTCGTTCCGATGTGCACGACGGCCTTTAGTTGATATTGGTTACTAATCGAATTATAAAAATCATAAAGATTTGAATAGGAAAATGATAATCTGACAAAGACAACAACCAGTTGGTGGGTTCAATAGAAGGTAAATAATGATGATCTGCTGGTTGATATTGAAGAAACTGCAATTAACCATTCAGTGATGTGTCTAGTTGCTCAGGCTAATATCGTAACAACGCGATGATTTAAGAGCTGGAAAATAATTTACTGTTGCGCTAGACATTTTATAAAAATTAAAATAGAACGTTATTCCTGTTTGAAAATCAGTGGATTGTTAGTAGTTGTGGATTTGTCAACGTCGGCCGTTGACAGTAAACATGGTATGTATGATCTGTCTATTACGTATGTGCTCACGCCGTACCAACATACTCAGTGATAGAGTATGGATAGCAATGGATGCTCAGAATATGTTGAGGTTCTTGTAGAGTTTGACCACAAACAACTTAGCTTGGTAAATAAGGCAACACTGGTGTATCGGGAATGAGCGATTCAGCATTCTTACACTCGTTCATCAGGAAAAATGAGCTGAACAATCACATCACAGAATATTCTAATTAAATAGAAATTGCTGATCAGCTCTGCTTTCTACTGATTTAGTGTGAGTACAAATAATTTTGACTGTAACAAACTTTCTGGCTAAGAGTACCGTTTTCTCTAATACTGATGCGTTTCACTGGAAACCTTGAACTCACATCCATGGTGTGAGTGATTTTCATTGTTAAAAATATTTTACAAACGACATTGCATTGAATATATGCTTGTAATTAGGAAATGGAATTTGTTGTGATATTTTTTAAAGCTACAAGAATAATATTCACCTATATAGTGAAGCTATTTTTTTAACTGATTTTTAACAAGTAAATCTCTTCTAGTAATTGTATGTGCTGAAATGTTTATGTGAAAATTGGACTGTAAATTAGTTGCATAGAACTTTGCAGTGTTCAATGTTTGTCAACAGAGTTTTGTTTCCCCTCGCTATTAGATTGTTGACAGTCTGAATAGTATCGATGGGCTACTGATAATGTGAATGCAGATGTATATTGAGAGTAAACAAGCAAGATTTCACAGTTCTCAGTCATGTCCCTCGAAGTTTCTAACCATCAACTACTCTCATCTCGCAGGCTACAATCAGCCAGTTGACCCCTACCGACATGACTCAGTCCACTTGTCAGTGACTTCGTGGATGTTTGCCATGTTTTGCTTTCGCCGCCCCTAGCTTTCTCCCAACATATTCCTCCATCACAAAACATAGCTCGACGAGGCAGTCGAAGGTTAGGCATACGTAACACATGTCACAACCACATCAACTGATGGATTTTCGACGCTTCATCTATTGATCTGCCATCCTCACCTAGCACCCGTTTCCTAACAAGAGCGTTGCTTATTAGATTGTCTCAAGATAACCGAGCAATGCTTTGGAGACGTGTATCTGTGATCGAAAACTAGCAATCTACGAATATCTTCTACTGTGACTGGCCATCTTTCAAAGCCATAAAGTAGGAGAGAGCGAACTACTGGGCAGTACACTCGTCTTTTAGTCAGCAAACGGATATCTCGCGTACGCCATGAATGACGCAGGCTGGCGAAAGCCAATCGAGCTTTCTGTATCGGTGCTGAGATTTCGTCACTCAGCAGACCATCAGCACTAATGAGATTCCCAAGATAAGTGAAGCGGTCAACATACTCAACTGCTTCACCCAATATTGCTAATTTAGCTGACGATGTGTATTCGCCCGAATAGTATTTCTAAGTCGTATTCAATAAAATCTTTTTCCCATTCTAATTTATAGTAAAGACAAACAGCTCAAAGCTTAAGTGATTTTCGTTTGAAAACTGCGGATCTCGTACGACCATTGTGTGCCTGAATAATTAATTCGTTTTATTCATTCTCTTCATCTTACTGTTTGACTATTGAGAGTGCCTTCCATTGTGAGTTCAATCGGCATCGAATAACGAACGTTGATCTTACCACCGTAAATAAACTCCGAAAAAGCTTACAGTGGCATTCAGTTTTCTACATATCTGCGACTGTTAACTGTGATCGAATATGAAGCGATAGATGTGATACATTGAACAACTGCTACGGTTAATCCGATAACATATCTCATCTGTTTCCTTCCTCATAATTATTATCAATCAGTAAGTAAATTGAAAAAAATACCAGTCAACTAGTAGTTTTATCAAGATTGTGTACCATTTGCTCAACTGAAATTTTATTTTTATTTGAAATGGGAATATTGAATGAACTAAAATGAAATAGTCGTTCCGATGTGCACGACGGCCTTTAGTTGATATTGGTTACTAATCGAATTATAAAAATCATAAAGATTTGAATAGGAAAATGATAATCTGACAAAGACAACAACCAGTTGGTGGGTTCAATAGAAGGTAAATAATGATGATCTGCTGGTTGATATTGAAGAAACTGCAATTAACCATTCAGTGATGTGTCTAGTTGCTCAGGCTAATATCGTAACAACGCGATGATTTAAGAGCTGGAAAATAATTTACTGTTGCGCTAGACATTTTTTAAAAATAAAATAGAACGTTATTCCTGTTTGAAAATCAGTGGATTGTTAGTAGTTGTGGATTTGTCAACGTCGGCCGTTGACAGTAAACATGGTATGTATGATCTGTCTATTACGTATGTGCTCACGCCGTACCAACATACTCAGTGATAGAGTATGGATAGCAATGGATGCTTAGAATATGTTGAGGTTCTTGTAGAGTTTGACCACAAACAACTTAGCTTGGTAAATAAGGCAACACTGGTGTATCGGGAATGAGCGATTCAGTATTCTTACACTCGTTCATCAGGAAAAATGAGCTGAACAATCACATCACAGAATATTCTAATTAAATAGAAATTGCTGATCAGCTCTGCTTTCTACTGATTTAGTGTGAGTACAAATAATTTTGACTGTAACAAACTTTCTGGCTAAGAGTACCGTTTTCTCTAATACTGATGCGTTTCACTGGAAACCTTGAACTCACATCCATGGTGTGAGTGATTTTCATTGTTAAAAATATTTTACAAACGACATTGCATTGAATATATGCTTGTAATTAGGAAATGGAATTTGTTGTGATATTTTTTAAAGCTACAAGAATAATATTCACCTATATAGTGAAGCTATTTTTTTAACTGATTTTTAACAAGTAAATCTCTTCTAGTAATTGTATGTGCTGAAATGTTTATGTGAAAATTGGACTGTAAATTAGTTGCATAGAACTTTGCAGTGTTCAATGTTTGTCAACAGAGTTTTGTTTCCCCTCGCTATTCGATTGTTGACAATTTGAATGGTATAGATCAACTTCTGATAAGGTGAATGCAGGTGAACATTGAGAGTCGAATAAGCATAATTTCGCGTTTCCCAGTCATGTATGTCCCTCGATGTTTCTAACCATCAACTACTTTCATCTCGCGGCCCGCAATCAGGTAGTTCACCCCTACCGACGTGACTCAGTCCACTAGTCAGTGACTTCGTGGATGTTTGCCATGTTTTGGTTTCGCCGCCCCTAGCTCTCTTCCAACAAATTCCTCCAACACCGAATATAGCCCGATGAGGCAGTCGATGGTTAGGCATAAATAACACATGTCTCAACCACATCAACTGATGAAGTTTCAACGATTCATCTATTGATCTGCCATCGATACCTAGCAGAATCTTCACAAAGTTGGGTAAGTAAACATTGACGATTTAAGCTTTTCAACTTATAGGAGTTGTGAACATGTCAAGGTCGGACTTTGACCGTAAATATGGTGTGTATGATCTGTCTTTTACGTATGTGCTCATGCCGTGCCAACACACACGAGGATAGAGTATGGTCGGGAACGGATGTTTGTTAAAGTTGAAGTTCTTGTACAGTGTGACTACAAACAACTTATCTTGTTAAATGAGCAACACTTGTATATCGGATATTACCAGTTCAGTAGTGTTACACTCATTCAACACGAGCAATGAGCTGAAGAAACACATCTCAGAATATTCAATTGAAATAGGAATTGCCGCTTAGCTATACTTTCTACTGATTTAGTCTGAGTACAAATAATTTTGACTGTAACAACGTTTATAGGCAACAGTACCGTTTTCTCTAATACTGATACGTTTCACTGGAAACCTTGAACTTACATCTATAGTGTGAGTGATTTTCATTGTTAAAAATTTGTTATATGTGACATTGCACTGAGTATAAGCTTGTAATTAAGAAATGGAATTCGTTGTGATTTTCTTGAATCTACAAGATTAATATTCACGTATTTGGTAATGCTATTTTTTTCACTGATTTTTGTATGAGTAAAATCTCATTCAGTACTTGTATATGCTGAAACGTTTATGTGGAAATTCGTCTCTAAATTGGTACCATCGAACTTTGCAGTGTTCAATGTTTGTCAACAGAATTTTGTTTCGCCTCGCAATTCGATTGTTGACAGTTTGAATGGTATAGATCAACTTCTGATAAGGTGAATGCAGGTGAACATTGAGAGTCGAATAAGCATAATTTCGCGTTTCCCAGTCATGTATGTCCCTCGATGTTTCTAACCATCAACTACTTTCATCTGGCGGCTCGCAATCAGGTAGTTCACCCCTACCGACATGACTCAGTCCACTAGTCAGTGACTTCGTGGATGTTTGCCATGTTTTGGTTTCGCCGCCCCTAGCTCTCTTCCAACAAATTCCTCCAACACCGAATATAGCCCGATGAGGCAGTCGATGGTTAGGCATAAATAACACATGTCTCAACCACATCAACTGATGAAGTTTCAACGATTCATCTATTGATCTGCCATCGATACCTAGCAGAATCTTCTCAAAGTTGGGTAAGTAAACATTGACGATGGAAGCTTGTTCTGTTTTTTTGGTCCATTGTATCCTCTTCCTTCTCTTCCTCTGGTATCTAATTAGTTCGGCGCGTTGCAGCCTCACGTGTCCTGCGTGACGATTTTTATATTTTTCGACGTTAACTGTGGAAGCATGGTTTCTTCCAAACGTTAATTATAACTTGAGCAGCAGCTGAAACTGATGTAGTTGTTAACAGACATGAAGATTTCCCCTTTGTCACAGCCCAGCTTATCTGATTTGATAACAGGTCCGTCGGTCGACGGCACCGCACATAGCATAGCTGAATTTCATCATGATCCTGATGCCAGTGTTACTTTTGACATGTGGTTCCGGCGTTATAAATATTTATTTAAACTTGATTTCGCCAACTAAGATGATGCTTGGAAGGTTCGGCTGCTACTTGGAAAGTTGTCTGCTAGTGAGCTGTACAAGTTCTACAATTTGATCTTGCCTTTGAACCCACGAGATTGTTTATTTTTCTGTTGAATTATTTGTCCGAAGATCAGTTTGTAGCCCTCATACTCATCTGTAGCCTCCATTCTAATAAGTTCAGTGACATTGGAACAAGGCTGCATTGTTGGTAAGGGAGAAATCATAAGCGCACAATTAGTGACATGGCTAATGAGTAGCAACTTCTCATTAACCTACAACGAGACACGACTATAGTAAAGAATGGTAGTTCAAGCCGATCTGAAGTACATTTGGTATAGCAGCCACCTAATCAGGATAAATTCGCCCATGCTTCGCCAAGCTCATCCCGCACCAACTCTGCCCAAAAATGAAAAATAAATCCTCCTTCTGCTTGATGGCACTGCGGCTCATGGTAATATGTACGGAACTACTCATTTAGGCAGCATAGATGCAGGAAGTGTGACATCATCCGTCATGAAGATGGCTTTTGCCTACAGAAAAGGCCGAACCGATTTTGAGGTGCTAAGAAGCCGGTTCCTAGATCCAGTACCAATGCATTGAGCCAAATATCTTCCTGCCAAAGCTCTTCACCAGGTGAGAGGAAATTTATTACTCTTATAATTAATGGGCATTTGTGTAGATTGCGAACAGATACCGCATCTGATGTCACTATCGTCTCACGCAAAAATTAGACAAAATTGGGTAGCCCAAGCCTGAAGCACACAACACAGAAGCCTCGTACAGCATGTGGTAATCACCTTCGTCTGTCAGGACAATTGCAATGTAAAGTTGCTTTTTGAGACTCATCATTTACTGGGGTATGTTATATAACGCCAGATGATCTAAATTTACTTGGTTTAGATTGGTTCAATCAGCTAAAATTGGCTGATGTCCCGTTAAAAGTTATATGCAACCTGGTATCACAACCACATGAATTTGAATCATATACGAAAAAGCTGATGACGGAGTTTTCAACCATTTTCCAATCCGGATTAGGTCAGTGTCCTGCCAAGAAAGCAACACTTCGGTTGAAACCTGGGGATAAGTCTGCATTTCGTCCAAAGAGACCCGTACCTTATGCAACATTAGCAACAGTAGATGAAGAGCTGGATCGCCTTCAACGACAAGGAGTTATTACTCCTGTTTCTTACTCTAGTTCGGCAGCCCCATCTATCTTCCAACAACTAATGGATACTATCCTATCAAATATCTCAGGGGTTGCAGCTCATCTCAATGATATCTGAATCGTTGCGAAGACGTTAGAACAGCTACGAGAACGCACGACATTGGTACTACAACGCATCAGTGACAATGGTTTCCGGTTACGCCCAGAAAAATGCCAGTTTCTCTTGCAGTTGGTAAAGTATTTGGCATTCATCTTTAATGCCGACGGTCGCATTCCTGATCCTGAGAACATCGGAGCTATCAAACTGTTGCCCACTCCCACTGATGTTTCCGAATTACGATCCTTCCTCGGAATAATCAGTTATTATTCAGCATTTGTTCCCTCGAAGCATGATATTTTCGCTCCATTGAATTTTCTACTGCAGAAGCATAGCACATGGAACTGGACTAAAGAGTTTGACGCGGCTTTTGGTAAACTCAAGCCTCTAATTAGCTCGTAATCGTTATTAACACACTACGACAAATCCGTGCCGATCATCGTAGCAGCAGACGCTTCAGCATACGGCCTAGGTGCTGTTATTTCACACCAGTTTCCAGACGCATCTTAAAAAGCCGTTATGCTTGCATCCCGTACACTAACCTCAGCAGAAAAGAAGTATAGCCAGATACAGAGAGAAGCTTTTGCTTTTGTGTTTGCTGCTCGCCGTTTCTGTCAGTAGAAGACCACGCCCAGTGTTATCTGACAACCGCAGTTCGCGCATTACCGGTGACATGAAGCAACTGTATCAGCGGCGGTATTCACTATGAATCGTAAACGATTGTCTGATGTTTAGTGAGGGGGTGCTGACGCCAGAATCCCTTCGTGCAATAGTTCTTAGTAAGTTCCATTTCGGTCATCCTGGGATTAAACGAAATAAGTCCATAGCCAGGAGTTATGCATACTGGCTTCTCATGGATCATCATGTAACAGCGTTGGTTGAAAAATGAGTTCGATGTCAGCAGGCGGCGAAGGTGAATGCCGAAATTCCAAAGGTTTCATAGCCAAAACCTTGTTACGGGAGAAACGAAGACGTTTTGCTGATCAAAACCTTCATGTATAAATATAATTAATTTCACTGTTTTTTGGGTACATTTGTTTTACTTAACTTGTGAAATTGTTTGAATTATTATTTGCGGACATTTTGGACTCCCGTTTCTCTTGGTTGTTCGTTTGCAATTTTTTGCTCCAAGAGCCAATAAAATAGAAGGTAATTGTAATTATTATAATTATTGTTGTTAGAACGACAATCGTCGTCTATTTGTAATAACGTATTTTGGTCGAATTTGTGATTTGGAATAAACTTTGGTATCTACTTTGGAGTTTCGTTCTTGGTTTAAATATTTGTGAACGTGAATTGCGGATAGAGCGACAACCGTGCTTCTAAAGATCAACGGGCGAAAAACTGGACGTAACAACCTGAGCATCCTTGGTCCAGCATACATGTCGACTTCGCTGGTACAATTAATGGATCTATATATTTAATTGTCGTCGACGCCTTCTCAAGATGGACAGAAATCAGCCCAGTTATGCCGCTCACTACAACTAAGACTATACAGCTCCTAACTGAAATTTTCTCGCGAAATGGCATACCAGATGTGGTCATATCCGACAATGGCTCTCAATTCATCTCTTCCCAATTCCAGACTTACTGTCAGCGGCTAGCCATTAAACACTTAAATTCACCACCACATCAACTGCAATCGAATGGGCAGGCAGAAAGATTTGTGGATACGTTTAAAAGGGCATTACTTAAGTCAAAAGGGTAGGGGACACCAGCCGACGCGTTACAAAATTTCTTGTACGTCTATCGGAAAACACCAAATGAATTGTTACCGGAGCAAAAGTCTCCAGCAGAAATCCTGATGGGAAGAAGATTGAAAACGATCCACAGCCTGATGCATCCGACTAATGCACCCACATCAGTAGAGACAAAGCAGCAAAGACAGTCAGCTTACGAAGTGGAATGGCCTGAGTTTGCCCGCGACTATACAACGAACCATGGTCCTTGAGCAGAAGCGGGAGTGGTCAGAAGAGTTGGTCGAGTTATGTGTATTTTGGTGTGCTATTTTCTTAACTGTTCCAAGGACGTTTCTATGATGTATAAATAAATGAGAGTTGTATGCTTGATTGTACTGTGATTGCTGGGTGTTTGAAGAATAAAATTTCTATGCTTACCAAGACTCCTGTTTTACCGTTTGGATTCAAGGTAGCCTGCCTGGACGCTGGTAAAAATCTCGTTGGCGTTTATCGACTAAGGTAAACTCGTAACAGCCTCAAGCATACTAAGTGACGAACCCAATAGACTTCGCCCTCAGACATTGAGTAGCTGCTTCTAGACTCATCGTTCGCCAATCGACCTGCTTGTCTAGATCAAATCAGCATTAACTACCAATGGAAGACAGCGATAGAAGACAGTCACTCGTTTTGATGCTCAAGGTTAGATTTCGATGATGCTTTATTGAGTTCGCGTATTGGCTTGCAACTTACCGGACGTCGTAACGTCACCGCAATGAAACCTACTAAGGCTCTACCTAATGATACTAGAGCTATGAATAAATTTCAGAAACAACTAGGAAAACAGTATGTCAACCATGTATGTGATCGTCATTCACGGGTAGCTTGAAATGATATCCAAAAGCTGAGGAAACAGCAGCGATATCTTCTAGTAAGGTAAAGCATATGGTTAGGAAGAAGCTGTGGATCTCAATAGCATCCACCGAATTGATAGACGCACGTGAACTCATCCTACCTGGCTCTGAACACAATGGAGAACAAAGTCAGCTTACGCGCAGGTTGATGAAAAGCCTACGCAATGATCGCGAACAGAGATGTTTACAGAAAGCAAAAGCGATGGAAAAGGCATCGGTCATTGGCAACAGTAGAAACTTTTCCACCTTATAAAGGAAACCGGTATTAGATTGCCTGAGGTCTTAGGTAGATTCTGGGAATTAGGCATAATCTCAACCGTCTAAGCTGAATCACTGATTGACCTAATTTACGAGAAACAATAAGAGTCCTCGTGTGACAATCACAGAGGAATCATTCTAACTAATAAAGTATCGAAAATATAGGCCTCAATACTACTCCAACGCTTAACGAAAATTCGTGAAGAGCAGACTAAAGAAGACAAGGCTGGTTTTTGACCTAGACATGGATGTATAGATCAGACGTTTATACCAGATCAGGTCCAAGGACATAGACGCAAGTTCAGATGGTTCACAATAGTAGAATTTACTGACATTAAGTCACAATTCAATACTATCAATCGTAGTATTCTGTGGTAGTGTGTGTCAATGAAAGGTGTACTAAATAAGAACACTAACACTATACAAGCTTTCTGTCCAAACATTACAGCTCGAGTGAAAGCTTATGGCGAAATGACAACGGAATTCATCTCTTGAATTAGTGTCCGTCGAGGCTCTCCAATGTCTCAATTCCTGTTCACCTTTGTCTTAGATTTGATTCTGAAGTTTAGTTATCAAAAACTGACATTTCAGGAGTGAAGCTTTCACCAGGAGAAAATCTTGTGGACATAAACAATGCTGATAACAGTAGTAGAAATTCGTAGGCTGCTAGGTTCCGATCATAGATGCATGTCTCAGAAGCATTGCTCACTTATCTTGACACTATAAAGTGAGCGACGCTGCTTTTAGGAAACGGGTGCTAGGTTGAGCTGTCAGATCAACAGAAGAATCGCTGAAAATCGGTTGAAAAACTTTGAACACTGCAAAGTTCGATGGTACCAATTTACAGACGAATTTCCACATAAACGTTTCAGCATATACAAGTACTGAATGAGATTTTACTCATACAAAAATCAGGGAAAAAATAGCATTACCAAATACGTGAATATTAATCTTGTAGCTTCAAAAAAATCACAACGAATTCCATTTCTTAATTACAAGCTTATACTCAGTGCAATGTCACATATAACAAATTTTTAACAATGAAAATCACTCACACCATAGATGTAAGTTCAAGGTTTCCAGTGAAACGCATCAGTATTGGAGAAAACGGTACTGTTGCCTAGAAACGTTGTTACAGTCAAAATTATTTGTACTCAGACTTAAACCAGTAGAAAGTATAGCTAAGCGGCAATTCCTATTTCAATTGAATATTCTGAGATGTGTTTCTTCAGCTCATTGCTCGTGTTGAATGAGTGTAACACTACTGAACTGGTAATATCCGATATACGAGTGTTGCTCATTTAACAAGATAAGTTGTTTGTAGTCACACTGTACAAGAACTTCAACTTTAACAAACATCCGTTCCCGACCATACTCTATCCTCGTGTGTGTTGGCACGGCATGAGCACATACGTAAAAGACAGATCATACACACCATATTTACGGTCAAAGTCCGACCTTGACATGTTCACAACTCCTATAAGTTGAAAAGCTTAAATCGTCAATGTTTACTTACCCAACTTTGTGAAGATTCTGCTAGGTATCGATGGCAGATCAATGGATGAATCGTTGAAACTTCATCAGTTGATGTGGTTGAGACATGTGTTACTTATGCCTAACCATCGACTGCCTCGTCGGGCTATATTCGGTGGTGGAGGAATTTGTTGGAAGAAAGTTAGGGGCGGCGAAACCAAAACATGGCAAACATCCACGAAGTCACTGACTAGTGGACTGAGTCACGTCGGTAGGGGTGAACTACCTGATTGCGGGCCGCGAGATGAAAGTAGTTGATGGTTAGAAACATCGAGGGACATACATGACTGGGAAACGCGAAATTATGCTTATTCGACTCTCAATGTTCACCTGCATTCACCTTATCAGAAGTTGATCTATACCATTCAAACTGTCAACAATCGAATTGCGAGGCGAAACAAAATTCTGTTGACAAACATTGAACACTGCAAAGTTCGATGGTACCAATTTACAGACGAATTTCCACATAAACGTTTCAGCATATACAATTACTGAATGAGATTTTACTCATACAAAAATCAGGGAAAAAATAGCATTACCAAATACGTGAATATTAATCTTGTAGCTTCAAAAAAATCACAACGAATTCCATTTCTTAATTACAAGCTTATACTCAGTGCAATGTCACATATAACAAATTTTTAACAATGAAAATCACTCACACCATAGATGTAAGTTCAAGGTTTCCAGTGAAACGCATCAGTATTGGAGAAAACGGTACTGTTGCCTAGAAACGTTGTTACAGTCAAAATTATTTGTACTCAGACTTAATCAGTAGAAAGTATAGCTAAGCGGCAATTCCTATTTCAATTGAATATTCTGAGATGTGTTTCTTCAGCTCATTGCTCGTGTTGAATGAGTGTAACACTACTGAACTGGTAATATCCGATATACGAGTGTTGCTCATTTAACAAGATAAGTTGTTTGTAGTCACACTGTACAAGAACTTCAACTTTAACAAACATCCGTTCCCGACCATACTCTATCCTCGTGTGTGTTGGCACGGCATGAGCACATACGTAAAAGACAGATCATACACACCATATTTACGGTCAAAGTCCGACCTTGACATGTTCACAACTCCTATAAGTTGAAAAGCTTAAATCGTCAATGTTTACTTACCCAACTTTGTGAAGATTCTGCTAGGTATCGATGGCAGATCAATGGATGAATCGTTGAAACTTCATCAGTTGATGTGGTTGAGACATGTGTTACTTATGCCTAACCATCGACTGCCTCGTCGGGCTATATTCGGTGGTGGAGGAATTTGTTGGAAGAAAGCTAGGGGCGGCGAAACCAAAACATGGCAAACATCCACGAAGTCACTGACTAGTGGACTGAGTCACGTCGGTAGGGGTGAACTACCTGATTGCGGGCCGCGAGATGAAAGTAGTTGATGGTTAGAAACATCGAGGGACATACATGACTGGGAAACGCGAAATTATGCTTATTCGACTCTCAATGTTCACCTGCATTCACCTTATCAGAAGTTGATCTATACCATTCAAACTGTCAACAATCGAATTGCGAGGCGAAACAAAATTCTGTTGACAAACATTGAACACTGCAAAGTTCGATGGTACCAATTTACAGACGAATTTCCACATAAACGTTTCAGCATATACAAGTACTGAATGAGATTTTACTCATACAAAAATCAGGGAAAAAATAGCATTACCAAATACGTGAATATTAATCTTGTAGCTTCAAAAAAATCACAACGAATTCCATTTCTTAATTACAAGCTTATACTCAGTGCAATGTCACATATAACAAATTTTTAACAATGAAAATCACTCACACCATAGATGTAAGTTCAAGGTTTCCAGTGAAACGCATCAGTATTGGAGAAAACGGTACTGTTGCCTAGAAACGTTGTTACAGTCAAAATTATTTGTACTCAGACTTAATCAGTAGAAAGTATAGCTAAGCGGCAATTCCTATTTCAATTGAATATTCTGAGATGTGTTTCTTCAGCTCATTGCTCGTGTTGAATGAGTGTAACACTACTGAACTGGTAATATCCGATATACGAGTGTTGCTCATTTAACAAGATAAGTTGTTTGTAGTCACACTGTACAAGAACTTCAACTTTAACAAACATCCGTTCCCGACCATACTCTATCCTCGTGTGTGTTGGCACGGCATGAGCACATACGTAAAAGACAGATCATACACACCATATTTACGGTCAAAGTCCGACCTTGACATGTTCACAACTCCTATAAGTTGAAAAGCTTAAATCGTCAATGTTTACTTACCCAACTTTGTGAAGATTCTGCTAGGTATCGATGGCAGATCAATGGATGAATCGTTGAAACTTCATCAGTTGATGTGGTTGAGACATGTGTTACTTATGCCTAACCATCGACTGCCTCGTCGGGCTATATTCGGTGGTGGAGGAATTTGTTGGAAGAAAGCTAGGGGCGGCGAAACCAAAACATGGCAAACATCCACGAAGTCACTGACTAGTGGACTGAGTCACGTCGGTAGGGGTGAACTACCTGATTGCGGGCCGCGAGATGAAAGTAGTTGATGGTTAGAAACATCGAGGGACATACATGACTGGGAAACGCGAAATTATGCTTATTCGACTCTCAATGTTCACCTGCATTCACCTTATCAGAAGTTGATCTATACCATTCAAACTGTCAACAATCGAATTGCGAGGCGAAACAAAATTCTGTTGACAAACATTGAACACTGCAAAGTTCGATGGTACCAATTTACAGACGAATTTCCACATAAACGTTTCAGTATATACAATTACTGAATGAGATTTTACTCATACAAAAATCAGGGAAAAAATAGCATTACCAAATACGTGAATATTAATCTTGTAGCTTCAAAAAAATCACAACGAATTCCATTTCTTAATTACAAGCTTATACTCAGTGCAATGTCACATATAACAAATTTTTAACAATGAAAATCACTCACACCATAGATGTAAGTTCAAGGTTTCCAGTGAAACGCATCAGTATTGGAGAAAACGGTACTGTTGCCTAGAAACGTTGTTACAGTCAAAATTATTTGTACTCAGACTTAATCAGTAGAAAGTATAGCTAAGCGGCAATTCCTATTTCAATTGAATATTCTGAGATGTGTTTCTTCAGCTCATTGCTCGTGTTGAATGAGTGTAACACTACTGAACTGGTAATATCCGATATACGAGTGTTGCTCATTTAACAAGATAAGTTGTTTGTAGTCACACTGTACAAGAACTTCAACTTTAACAAACATCCGTTCCCGACCATACTCTATCCTCGTGTGTGTTGGCACGGCATGAGCACATACGTAAAAGACAGATCATACACACCATATTTACGGTCAAAGTCCGACCTTGACATGTTCACAACTCCTATAAGTTGAAAAGCTTAAATCGTCAATGTTTACTTACCCAACTTTGTGAAGATTCTGCTAGGTATCGATGGCAGATCAATGGATGAATCGTTGAAACTTCATCAGTTGATGTGGTTGAGACATGTGTTACTTATGCCTAACCATCGACTGCCTCGTCGGGCTATATTCGGTGGTGGAGGAATTTGTTGGAAGAAAGTTAGGGGCGGCGAAACCAAAACATGGCAAACATCCACGAAGTCACTGACTAGTGGACTGAGTCACGTCGGTAGGGGTGAACTACCTGATTGCGGGCCGCGAGATGAAAGTAGTTGATGGTTAGAAACATCGAGGGACATACATGACTGGGAAACGCGAAATTATGCTTATTCGACTCTCAATGTTCACCTGCATTCACCTTATCAGAAGTTGATCTATACCATTCAAACTGTCAACAATCGAATTGCGAGGCGAAACAAAATTCTGTTGACAAACATTGAACACTGCAAAGTTCGATGGTACCAATTTACAGACGAATTTCCACATAAACGTTTCAGTATATACAATTACTGAATGAGATTTTACTCATACAAAAATCAGGGAAAAAATAGCATTACCAAATACGTGAATATTAATCTTGTAGCTTCAAAAAAATCACAACGAATTCCATTTCTTAATTACAAGCTTATACTCAGTGCAATGTCACATATAACAAATTTTTAACAATGAAAATCACTCACACCATAGATGTAAGTTCAAGGTTTCCAGTGAAACGCATCAGTATTGGAGAAAACGGTACTGTTGCCTAGAAACGTTGTTACAGTCAAAATTATTTGTACTCAGACTTAATCAGTAGAAAGTATAGCTAAGCGGCAATTCCTATTTCAATTGAATATTCTGAGATGTGTTTCTTCAGCTCATTGCTCGTGTTGAATGAGTGTAACACTACTGAACTGGTAATATCCGATATACG
This sequence comes from Schistosoma turkestanicum, assembly GCA_944470395.2. Taxonomy (NCBI): domain Eukaryota; kingdom Metazoa; phylum Platyhelminthes; class Trematoda; order Strigeidida; family Schistosomatidae; genus Schistosoma; species Schistosoma turkestanicum. The sequence continues at coordinate 38,914,248 of OX103972.1, read as the reverse complement.
AGTGTTGCTCATTTAACAAGATAAGTTGTTTGTAGTCACACTGTACAAGAACTTCAACTTTAACAAACATCCGTTCCCGACCATACTCTATCCTCGTGTGTGTTGGCACGGCATGAGCACATACGTAAAAGACAGATCATACACACCATATTTACGGTCAAAGTCCGACCTTGACATGTTCACAACTCCTATAAGTTGAAAAGCTTAAATCGTCAATGTTTACTTACCCAACTTTGTGAAGATTCTGCTAGGTATCGATGGCAGATCAATGGATGAATCGTTGAAACTTCATCAGTTGATGTGGTTGAGACATGTGTTACTTATGCCTAACCATCGACTGCCTCGTCGGGCTATATTCGGTGGTGGAGGAATTTGTTGGAAGAAAGTTAGGGGCGGCGAAACCAAAACATGGCAAACATCCACGAAGTCACTGACTAGTGGACTGAGTCACGTCGGTAGGGGTGAACTACCTGATTGCGGGCCGCGAGATGAAAGTAGTTGATGGTTAGAAACATCGAGGGACATACATGACTGGGAAACGCGAAATTATGCTTATTCGACTCTCAATGTTCACCTGCATTCACCTTATCAGAAGTTGATCTATACCATTCAAACTGTCAACAATCGAATTGCGAGGCGAAACAAAATTCTGTTGACAAACATTGAACACTGCAAAGTTCGATGGTACCAATTTACAGACGAATTTCCACATAAACGTTTCAGTATATACAATTACTGAATGAGATTTTACTCATACAAAAATCAGGGAAAAAATAGCATTACCAAATACGTGAATATTAATCTTGTAGCTTCAAAAAAATCACAACGAATTCCATTTCTTAATTACAAGCTTATACTCAGTGCAATGTCACATATAACAAATTTTTAACAATGAAAATCACTCACACCATAGATGTAAGTTCAAGGTTTCCAGTGAAACGCATCAGTATTGGAGAAAACGGTACTGTTGCCTAGAAACGTTGTTACAGTCAAAATTATTTGTACTCAGACTAAATCAGTAGAAAGTATAGCTAAGCGGCAATTCCTATTTCAATTGAATATTCTGAGATGTGTTTCTTCAGCTCATTGCTCGTGTTGAATGAGTGTAACACTACTGAACTGGTAATATCCGATATACGAGTGTTGCTCATTTAACAAGATAAGTTGTTTGTAGTCACACTGTACAAGAACTTCAACTTTAACAAACATCCGTTCCCGACCATACTCTATCCTCGTGTGTGTTGGCACGGCATGAGCACATACGTAAAAGACAGATCATACACACCATATTTACGGTCAAAGTCCGACCTTGACATGTTCACAACTCCTATAAGTTGAAAAGCTTAAATCGTCAATGTTTACTTACCCAACTTTGTGAAGATTCTGCTAGGTATCGATGGCAGATCAATGGATGAATCGTTGAAACTTCATCAGTTGATGTGGTTGAGACATGTGTTACTTATGCCTAACCATCGACTGCCTCGTCGGGCTATATTCGGTGGTGGAGGAATTTGTTGGAAGAAAGTTAGGGGCGGCGAAACCAAAACATGGCAAACATCCACGAAGTCACTGACTAGTGGACTGAGTCACGTCGGTAGGGGTGAACTACCTGATTGCGGGCCGCGAGATGAAAGTAGTTGATGGTTAGAAACATCGAGGGACATACATGACTGGGAAACGCGAAATTATGCTTATTCGACTCTCAATGTTCACCTGCATTCACCTTATCAGAAGTTGATCTATACCATTCAAACTGTCAACAATCGAATTGCGAGGCGAAACAAAATTCTGTTGACAAACATTGAACACTGCAAAGTTCGATGGTACCAATTTACAGACGAATTTCCACATAAACGTTTCAGCATATACAAGTACTGAATGAGATTTTACTCATACAAAAATCAGGGAAAAAATAGCATTACCAAATACGTGAATATTAATCTTGTAGCTTCAAAAAAATCACAACGAATTCCATTTCTTAATTACAAGCTTATACTCAGTGCAATGTCACATATAACAAATTTTTAACAATGAAAATCACTCACACCATAGATGTAAGTTCAAGGTTTCCAGTGAAACGCATCAGTATTGGAGAAAACGGTACTGTTGCCTAGAAACGTTGTTACAGTCAAAATTATTTGTACTCAGACTTAATCAGTAGAAAGTATAGCTAAGCGGCAATTCCTATTTCAATTGAATATTCTGAGATGTGTTTCTTCAGCTCATTGCTCGTGTTGAATGAGTGTAACACTACTGAACTGGTAATATCCGATATACAAGTGTTGCTCATTTAACAAGATAAGTTGTTTGTAGTCACACTGTACAAGAACTTCAACTTTAACAAACATCCGTTCCCGACCATACTCTATCCTCGTGTGTGTTGGCACGGCATGAGCACATACGTAAAAGACAGATCATACACACCATATTTACGGTCAAAGTCCGACCTTGACATGTTCACAACTCCTATAAGTTGAAAAGCTTAAATCGTCAATGTTTACTTACCCAACTTTGTGAAGATTCTGCTAGGTATCGATGGCAGATCAATGGATGAATCGTTGAAACTTCATCAGTTGATGTGGTTGAGACATGTGTTACTTATGCCTAACCATCGACTGCCTCGTCGGGCTATATTCGGTGGTGGAGGAATTTGTTGGAAGAAAGTTAGGGGCGGCGAAACCAAAACATGGCAAACATCCACGAAGTCACTGACTAGTGGACTGAGTCACGTCGGTAGGGGTGAACTACCTGATTGCGGGCCGCGAGATGAAAGTAGTTGATGGTTAGAAACATCGAGGGACATACATGACTGGGAAACGCGAAATTATGCTTATTCGACTCTCAATGTTCACCTGCATTCACCTTATCAGAAGTTGATCTATACCATTCAAATTGTCAACAATCGAATTGCGAGGCGAAACAAAATTCTGTTGACAAACATTGAACACTGCAAAGTTCGATGGTACCAATTTAGAGACGAATTTCCACATAAACGTTTCAGCATATACAAGTACTGAATGAGATTTTACTCATACAAAAATCAGGGAAAAAATAGCATTACCAAATACGTGAATATTAATCTTGTAGCTTCAAAAAAATCACAACGAATTCCATTTCTTAATTACAAGCTTATACTCAGTGCAATGTCACATATAACAAATTTTTAACAATGAAAATCACTCACACCATAGATGTAAGTTCAAGGTTTCCAGTGAAACGCATCAGTATTGGAGAAAACGGTACTGTTGCCTAGAAACGTTGTTACAGTCAAAATTATTTGTACTCAGACTAAATCAGTAGAAAGTATAGCTAAGCGGCAATTCCTATTTCAATTGAATATTCTGAGATGTGTTTCTTCAGCTCATTGCTCGTGTTGAATGAGTGTAACACTACTGAACTGGTAATATCCGATATACGAGTGTTGCTCATTTAACAAGATAAGTTGTTTGTAGTCACACTGTACAAGAACTTCAACTTTAACAAACATCCGTTCCCGACCATACTCTATCCTCGTGTGTGTTGGCACGGCATGAGCACATACGTAAAAGACAGATCATACACACCATATTTACGGTCAAAGTCCGACCTTGACATGTTCACAACTCCTATAAGTTGAAAAGCTTAAATCGTCAATGTTTACTTACCCAACTTTGTGAAGATTCTGCTAGGTATCGATGGCAGATCAATGGATGAATCGTTGAAACTTCATCAGTTGATGTGGTTGAGACATGTGTTACTTATGCCTAACCATCGACTGCCTCGTCGGGCTATATTCGGTGGTGGAGGAATTTGTTGGAAGAAAGTTAGGGGCGGCGAAACCAAAACATGGCAAACATCCACGAAGTCACTGACTAGTGGACTGAGTCACGTCGGTAGGGGTGAACTACCTGATTGCGGGCCGCGAGATGAAAGTAGTTGATGGTTAGAAACATCGAGGGACATACATGACTGGGAAACGCGAAATTATGCTTATTCGACTCTCAATGTTCACCTGCATTCACCTTATCAGAAGTTGATCTATACCATTCAAACTGTCAACAATCGAATTGCGAGGCGAAACAAAATTCTGTTGACAAACATTGAACACTGCAAAGTTCGATGGTACCAATTTACAGACGAATTTCCACATAAACGTTTCAGCATATACAAGTACTGAATGAGATTTTACTCATACAAAAATCAGGGAAAAAATAGCATTACCAAATACGTGAATATTAATCTTGTAGCTTCAAAAAAATCACAACGAATTCCATTTCTTAATTACAAGCTTATACTCAGTGCAATGTCACATATAACAAATTTTTAACAATGAAAATCACTCACACCATAGATGTAAGTTCAAGGTTTCCAGTGAAACGCATCAGTATTGGAGAAAACGGTACTGTTGCCTAGAAACGTTGTTACAGTCAAAATTATTTGTACTCAGACTTAATCAGTAGAAAGTATAGCTAAGCGGCAATTCCTATTTCAATTGAATATTCTGAGATGTGTTTCTTCAGCTCATTGCTCGTGTTGAATGAGTGTAACACTACTGAACTGGTAATATCCGATATACGAGTGTTGCTCATTTAACAAGATAAGTTGTTTGTAGTCACACTGTACAAGAACTTCAACTTTAACAAACATCCGTTCCCGACCATACTCTATCCTCGTGTGTGTTGGCACGGCATGAGCACATACGTAAAAGACAGATCATACACACCATATTTACGGTCAAAGTCCGACCTTGACATGTTCACAACTCCTATAAGTTGAAAAGCTTAAATCGTCAATGTTTACTTACCCAACTTTGTGAAGATTCTGCTAGGTATCGATGGCAGATCAATGGATGAATCGTTGAAACTTCATCAGTTGATGTGGTTGAGACATGTGTTACTTATGCCTAACCATCGACTGCCTCGTCGGGCTATATTCGGTGGTGGAGGAATTTGTTGGAAGAAAGTTAGGGGCGGCGAAACCAAAACATGGCAAACATCCACGAAGTCACTGACTAGTGGACTGAGTCACGTCGGTAGGGGTGAACTACCTGATTGCGGGCCGCGAGATGAAAGTAGTTGATGGTTAGAAACATCGAGGGACATACATGACTGGGAAACGCGAAATTATGCTTATTCGACTCTCAATGTTCACCTGCATTCACCTTATCAGAAGTTGATCTATACCATTCAAACTGTCAACAATCGAATTGCGAGGCGAAACAAAATTCTGTTGACAAACATTGAACACTGCAAAGTTCGATGGTACCAATTTACAGACGAATTTCCACATAAACGTTTCAGCATATACAAGTACTGAATGAGATTTTACTCATACAAAAATCAGGGAAAAAATAGCATTACCAAATACGTGAATATTAATCTTGTAGCTTCAAAAAAATCACAACGAATTCCATTTCTTAATTACAAGCTTATACTCAGTGCAATGTCACATATAACAAATTTTTAACAATGAAAATCACTCACACCATAGATGTAAGTTCAAGGTTTCCAGTGAAACGCATCAGTATTGGAGAAAACGGTACTGTTGCCTAGAAACGTTGTTACAGTCAAAATTATTTGTACTCAGACTAAATCAGTAGAAAGTATAGCTAAGCGCAATTCCTATTTCAATTGAATATTCTGAGATGTGTTTCTTCAGCTCATTGCTCGTGTTGAATGAGTGTAACACTACTGAACTGGTAATATCCGATATACGAGTGTTGCTCATTTAACAAGATAAGTTGTTTGTAGTCACACTGTACAAGAACTTCAACTTTAACAAACATCCGTTCCCGACCATACTCTATCCTCGTGTGTGTTGGCACGGCATGAGCACATACGTAAAAGACAGATCATACACACCATATTTACGGTCAAAGTCCGACCTTGACATGTTCACAACTCCTATAAGTTGAAAAGCTTAAATCGTCAATGTTTACTTACCCAACTTTGTGAAGATTCTGCTAGGTATCGATGGCAGATCAATGGATGAATCGTTGAAACTTCATCAGTTGATGTGGTTGAGACATGTGTTACTTATGCCTAACCATCGACTGCCTCGTCGGGCTATATTCGGTGGTGGAGGAATTTGTTGGAAGAAAGTTAGGGGCGGCGAAACCAAAACATGGCAAACATCCACGAAGTCACTGACTAGTGGACTGAGTCACGTCGGTAGGGGTGAACTACCTGATTGCGGGCCGCGAGATGAAAGTAGTTGATGGTTAGAAACATCGAGGGACATACATGACTGGGAAACGCGAAATTATGCTTATTCGACTCTCAATGTTCACCTGCATTCACCTTATCAGAAGTTGATCTATACCATTCAAACTGTCAACAATCGAATTGCGAGGCGAAACACAATTCTGTTGACAAACATTGAACACTGCAAAGTTCGATGGTACCAATTTACAGACGAATTTCCACATAAACGTTTCAGCATATACAAGTACTGAATGAGATTTTACTCATACAAAAATCAGGGAAAAAATAGCATTACCAAATACGTGAATATTAATCTTGTAGCTTCAAAAAAATCACAACGAATTCCATTTCTTAATTACAAGCTTATACTCAGTGCAATGTCACATATAACAAATTTTTAACAATGAAAATCACTCACACCATAGATGTAAGTTCAAGGTTTCCAGTGAAACGCATCAGTATTGGAGAAAACGGTACTGTTGCCTAGAAACGTTGTTACAGTCAAAATTATTTGTACTCAGACTAAATCAGTAGAAAGTATAGCTAAGCGGCAATTCCTATTTCAATTGAATATTCTGAGATGTGTTTCTTCAGCTCATTGCTCGTGTTGAATGAGTGTAACACTACTGAACTGGTAATATCCGATATACGAGTGTTGCTCATTTAACAAGATAAGTTGTTTGTAGTCACACTGTACAAGAACTTCAACTTTAACAAACATCCGTTCCCGACCATACTCTATCCTCGTGTGTGTTGGCACGGCATGAGCACATACGTAAAAGACAGATCATACACACCATATTTACGGTCAAAGTCCGACCTTGACATGTTCACAACTCCTATAAGTTGAAAAGCTTAAATCGTCAATGTTTACTTACCCAACTTTGTGAAGATTCTGCTAGGTATCGATGGCAGATCAATGGATGAATCGTTGAAACTTCATCAGTTGATGTGGTTGAGACATGTGTTACTTATGCCTAACCATCGACTGCCTCGTCGGGCTATATTCGGTGGTGGAGGAATTTGTTGGAAGAAAGTTAGGGGCGGCGAAACCAAAACATGGCAAACATCCACGAAGTCACTGACTAGTGGACTGAGTCACGTCGGTAGGGGTGAACTACCTGATTGCGGGCCGCGAGATGAAAGTAGTTGATGGTTAGAAACATCGAGGGACATACATGACTGGGAAACGCGAAATTATGCTTATTCGACTCTCAATGTTCACCTGCATTCACCTTATCAGAAGTTGATCTATACCATTCAAACTGTCAACAATCGAATTGCGAGGCGAAACACAATTCTGTTGACAAACATTGAACACTGCAAAGTTCGATGGTACCAATTTACAGACGAATTTCCACATAAACGTTTCAGCATATACAAGTACTGAATGAGATTTTACTCATACAAAAATCAGGGAAAAAATAGCATTACCAAATACGTGAATATTAATCTTGTAGCTTCAAAAAAATCACAACGAATTCCATTTCTTAATTACAAGCTTATACTCAGTGCAATGTCACATATAACAAATTTTTAACAATGAAAATCACTCACACCATAGATGTAAGTTCAAGGTTTCCAGTGAAACGCATCAGTATTGGAGAAAACGGTACTGTTGCCTAGAAACGTTGTTACAGTCAAAATTATTTGTACTCAGACTAAATCAGTAGAAAGTATAGCTAAGCGGCAATTCCTATTTCAATTGAATATTCTGAGATGTGTTTCTTCAGCTCATTGCTCGTGTTGAATGAGTGTAACACTACTGAACTGGTAATATCCGATATACGAGTGTTGCTCATTTAACAAGATAAGTTGTTTGTAGTCACACTGTACAAGAACTTCAACTTTAACAAACATCCGTTCCCGACCATACTCTATCCTCGTGTGTGTTGGCACGGCATGAGCACATACGTAAAAGACAGATCATACACACCATATTTACGGTCAAAGTCCGACCTTGACATGTTCACAACTCCTATAAGTTGAAAAGCTTAAATCGTCAATGTTTACTTACCCAACTTTGTGAAGATTCTGCTAGGTATCGATGGCAGATCAATGGATGAATCGTTGAAACTTCATCAGTTGATGTGGTTGAGACATGTGTTACTTATGCCTAACCATCGACTGCCTCGTCGGGCTATATTCGGTGGTGGAGGAATTTGTTGGAAGAAAGTTAGGGGCGGCGAAACCAAAACATGGCAAACATCCACGAAGTCACTGACTAGTGGACTGAGTCACGTCGGTAGGGGTGAACTACCTGATTGCGGGCCGCGAGATGAAAGTAGTTGATGGTTAGAAACATCGAGGGACATACATGACTGGGAAACGCGAAATTATGCTTATTCGACTCTCAATGTTCACCTGCATTCACCTTATCAGAAGTTGATCTATACCATTCAAACTGTCAACAATCGAATTGCGAGGCGAAACAAAATTCTGTTGACAAACATTGAACACTGCAAAGTTCGATGGTACCAATTTACAGACGAATTTCCACATAAACGTTTCAGCATATACAAGTACTGAATGAGATTTTACTCATACAAAAATCAGGGAAAAAATAGCATTACCAAATACGTGAATATTAATCTTGTAGCTTCAAAAAAATCACAACGAATTCCATTTCTTAATTACAAGCTTATACTCAGTGCAATGTCACATATAACAAATTTTTAACAATGAAAATCACTCACACCATAGATGTAAGTTCAAGGTTTCCAGTGAAACGCATCAGTATTGGAGAAAACGGTACTGTTGCCTAGAAACGTTGTTACAGTCAAAATTATTTGTACTCAGACTAAATCAGTAGAAAGTATAGCTAAGCGGCAATTCCTATTTCAATTGAATATTCTGAGATGTGTTTCTTCAGCTCATTGCTCGTGTTGAATGAGTGTAACACTACTGAACTGGTAATATCCGATATACGAGTGTTGCTCATTTAACAAGATAAGTTTTTGTAGTCACACTGTACAAGAACTTCAACTTTAACAAACATCCGTTCCCGACCATACTCTATCCTCGTGTGTGTTGGCACGGCATGAGCACATACGTAAAGACAGATCATACACACCATATTTACGGTCAAAGTCCGACCTTGACATGTTCACAACTCCTATAAGTTGAAAAGCTTAAATCGTCAATGTTTACTTACCCAACTTTGTGAAGATTCTGCTAGGTATCGATGGCAGATCAATGGATGAATCGTTGAAACTTCATCAGTTGATGTGGTTGAGACATGTGTTACTTATGCCTAACCATCGACTGCCTCGTCGGGCTATATTCGGTGGTGGAGGAATTTGTTGGAAGAAAGTTGGGGCGGCGAAACCAAAACATGGCAAACATCCACGAAGTCACTGACTAGTGGACTGAGTCACGTCGGTAGGGGTGAACTACCTGATTGCGGGCCGCGAGATGAAAGTAGTTGATGGTTAGAAACATCGAGGGACATACATGACTGGGAACGCGAAATTATGCTTATTCGTTTTTGAGGTTCGTTGGACGCGGCTTCAGCTAGTGTGAAAGAAGAATAATGAGAGGATGAAGTTGAACAAGATTCTATGCATGATATGAGTGTGGAGAATGTAGTCGGAGACGATTGGAATGATTGACTGATGGAGTGAGCGTTGGTAATTGGCAGATCGCATAGAAGTGTTTTGAAGAGTTGTGAGTGTGTAGTCAGACGCATTGAGGTGTGTTACTGCGTGTGGATGTGTGTGTGCGTGTGAGTTGGTGAGTGCGTGAGTGAGTGATTGATTCAGTGACCAAGCAGAGAAGAGATAAGACGACATATTCAAAAGATACGTGAACTAATATCACCGAGCACATAATCATATCAAACTGTTCACTGATGAACACACTGCTTGAAACTGTGATGTGCCGCATTCACAGGTGCACACTCATCCAACCACAACACGAAGATAGGATAGTGAGTACATGTGGACAATGCAACACGTGTGTCCGACACGCTGCAACTCAACAACATATCACTCACCAGTGAACAAGCAACTGACAGTTTCAATACTGACAGTCAAACCAATCATATCCATTGTGAGAACACGTCACTTACGTTTGGTTGCAGTGCTATTTTGATTGTCTATTGGCGCAGCTGAAACGAACGTGGAAAGAGAAATGGTGCATGCAGATATACTGGATTCACGCACGATGTGATTGTGCAAAATGCAATTGGTCATCATGATAATGATTGAAGGAGGAGGTGGGAATGTGCAACTGATAGATATTCGATTGAGATTTGGAAGATGAGAGTGACTGTGTTGCGACGACTGCTGACAGGAGCAGTGAACACACAACTGACCGTTTCACACACATACACACACAGACATTGTCAAATCAATGTTACTGATTGTGAAAACACATGACTTACATTCAGTGGCCTTGGGTTTTTGAGGTTCGTTGGACGCGGCTTCAGCTAGTGTGAAAGAAGAATAATGAGAGGATGAAGTTGAACAAGATTTTGTGCATGATATGAGTGTGGAGAATGTAGTCGGAGACGATTGGAATGATTGACTGATGGAGTGAGCGTTGGTAATTGGCAGATCGCATAGAAGTGTTTTGAAGAGTTGTGAGTGTGTAGTCAGACGCATTGAGGTGTGTTACTGCGTGTGGATGTGTGTGTGCGTGTGAGTTGGTGAGTGCGTGAGTGAGTGATTGATTCAGTGACCAAGCAGAGAAGAGATAAGACGACATATTCAAAAGCTACGTGAACTAGTATCACCGAGCACATAATCATATCAAACTCTTCACTGATGAACACACTGCTTGAAACTGTGATGTGCCGCATTCACAGGTGCACACTCATCCAACCACAACACGAAGATAGGATAGTGAGCACATGTGGACAATGCAACACGTGTGTCCGACACGCTGCAACTCAACAACATATCACTCACCAGTGAACAAGCAACTGACAGTTTCAATACTGACAGTCAAACTAATCATATCCATTGTGAGAACACGTCACTTACGTTTGGTTGCAGTGCTATTTTGATTGTCTATTGGCGTAGCTGAAACGAACGTGGAAAGAGAAATGGTGCATGCAGATATACTGGATTCACGCACGATGAGATTGTGCAAAATGCAATTGGTCATCATGATAATGATTGAAGGAGGAGGTGGGAATGTGCAACTGATAGATATTCGATTGAGATTTGGAAGATGAGTGTGACTGTGTTGCGACGACTGCTGACAGGAGCAGTGAACACACAACTGACCGTTTCACACACATACACACACAGACATTGTCAAATCAGTGTTATTGATTGTGAAATCACATGACTTACATTCAGTTGCCTTGGGCTTTTGAGGTTCGTTGGACGCGGCTTCAGCTAGTGTGAAAGAAGAATAATGAGAGGATGAAGTTGAACAAGATTTTGTGCATGATATGAGTGTGGAGAATGTAGTCGGAGACGATTGGAATGATTGACTGATGGAGTGAGCGTTGGTAATTGGCAGATCGCATAGAAGTGTTTTGAAGAGATGTGAGTGTGTAGTCAGACGCATTGGGGTGTGTTACTGCGTGTGGATGTGTGCGTGCGCGTGAGTGAGTGATTGATTCAGTGACCAAGCAGAGAAGAGATAAGACGACATATTCAAAAGCTACGTGAACTGATATCACCGAGCACATAATCATATCAAACTGTTCACTGATGAACACACTGCTTGAAACTGTGATGTGCCGCATTCACAGGTGCACACTCATCCAACCACAACACGAAGATAGGATAGTGAGCACATGTGGACAACGCAACACGAGAGTCCGACACGCTGCAACTCAACAACATATCACTCACCAGTGAACAAGCAACTGACAGTTTCAATACTGACAGTCAGACTATTCATCTCCATTGTGAGATCACGTCACTTACGTTTGGTTGCAGTGCTATTTTGATTGTCTATTGGCGCAGCTGAAACGAACGTGGAAAGAGAAATGGTGCATGCAGATATACTGGATTCACGCACGATGTGATTGTGCAAAATGCAATTGGTCATCATGATAATGATTGAAGGAGGAGGTGGGAATGTGCAACTGATAGATTTTCAATTGATATTTGGAAGATGAGAGTGACTGTGTTGCGACGACTGCTGACAGGAGCAGTGAACACACAACTGACCGTTTCACACACATACACACACAGACATTGTCAAATCAGTGTTATTGATTGTGAAATCACATGACTTACATTCAGTTGCCTTGGGTTTTTGAGGTTCGTTGGACGCGGCTTCAGCTAGTGTGAAAGAAGAATAATGAGAGGATGAAGTTGAACAAGATTTTGCGCATGATATGAGTGTGGAGAATGTAGTCGGAGACGATTGGAATGATTGACTGATGGAGTGAGCGTTGGTAATTGGCAGATCGCATAGAAGTGTTTTGAAGAGATGTGAGTGTGTAGTCAGACGCATTGGAGTGTGTGACTGCGTGTGGATGTGTGTGTGCGTGTGAGTTGGTGAGTGCGTGAGTGAGTGATTGATTCAGTGACCAAGCAGAGAAGAGATAAGACGACATATTCAAAAGCTACGTGAACTGATATCACCGAGCACATAATCATATCAAACTGTTCACTGATGAACACACTGCTTGAAACTGTGATGTGCCGCATTCACAGGTGCACACTCATCCAACCACAACACGAAGATAGGATAGTGAGCACATGTGGACAATGCAACACGTGTGTCCGACACGCTGCAACTCAACAACATATCACTCACCAGTGAACAAGCAACTGACAGTTTCAATACTGACAGTCAAACTAATCATATCCATTGTGAGAACACGTCACTTACGTTTGGTTGCAGTGCTATTTTGATTGTCTATTGGCGCAGCTGAAACGAACGTGGGAAGAGAAATGGTGCATGCAATATACTGGATTCACGCACGATGTGATTGTGCAAAATGCAATTGGTCATCATGTCAATCATTGAAGGAGGAGGTGGGAATGTGCAACTGATAGATTTTCAATTGATATTTGGAAGATGAGAGTGACTGTGTTGCGACGACTGCTGACAGGAGCAGTGAACACACAACTGACCGTTTCACACACTCACACACACACACACATTGTCAAATCAATGATACTGATTGTGAAAACACATGACTTACTTTCAGTTGCCTTGGGTTTTTGAGGTTCGTTGGACGCGGCTTCAGCTAGTGTGAAAGAAGAATAATGAGAGGATGAAGTTGAACAAGATTCTATGCATGATATGAGTGTGGAGAATGTAGTCGGAGACGATTGGAATGATTGACTGATGGAGTGAGCGTTGGTAATTGGCAGATCGCATAGAAGTGTTTTGAAGAGATGTGAGTGTGTAGTCAGACGCATTGGAGTGTGTGACTGCTTGTGGATGTGTGTGTGCGTGTGAGTTGGTGAGTGCGTGAGTGAGTGATTGATTCAGTGACCAAGCAGAGAAGAGATAAGACGACATATTCAAAAGCTACGTGAACTGATATCACCGAGCACATAATCATATCAAACTGTTCACTGATGAACCCACTGCTTGAAACTTCTGGGGATCTTGGATCCCCGAAGTTCGCTTGATAATGCCGTGTTTTTATTTGCACTTTTGCCAGCTTGTGTGGATTAAATGGCCTTGAGATTTTAATTCCAACCAGCAAATTCCATGGCTTTGATTGGCTGCTGTGTATTTTAGTATGGTATTTTCTTCACTGTCTCAAGGACGTTGTTATGTTGTATTAATAAACGAGAGTTGTATGCGTGATTTTACTGTGATTGCTGTGTGTTTGTAGAATTTAATTTCTACGCTTATAAAGCCTTTTTACTTCAGCCTCGGATTCTAGGTAGGCTCTTTTGAAGCTGGTAAAAGTCTCGTTCGCGTTTTTCGACTAAGGTAAACTCGTAATAGCCTCAAGCATACTATGTGACGAACTTATCAGTCGTGACAGTGCTTCGCCAAGCTCCACCTAGCTGATGCTTATTTGCAAGTGGAAGTCGATGAAGCATCTAAAGAGCTGCTTACTATCAACACTCATCGTGGTTTGTTCCAGTATAACCGTCTACCTTTTGAAGTTAAGACTGCCCCATCTATCTTCCAACAACTAATGGATACTATCCCGTCAGATATCTCAGGGGTTGCAGCTTATCTCGATGGTATCTTGATTGTTGCGAAGACGTTAGAACAGCTACGGGAACGCACGACATTGGTACTACAACGCATCAGTGACAATGGTTTCCGGTTACGCCCAGAAAAATGCCAGTTTCTATTGCGGTCGGTAAAGCACTTGGGTTTCATCTTTGATTCCGACGGTCGCAGACCGGATCCTGAAAACATCCGAGCTATCAAACTGATGCCCACTCCCACTAATGTTTCCGAATTACGATCTTTTCTCGGTTTAATCAGTTATTATTCAGCTTTTGTTCCCTCGATGCATGATATTCACGCTCCATTGAATTGTCTACTGCAGAAGCATAGCACATGGAACTGGACTCAAGAGTGTGACGCGGCTTTTGATAAACTCAAGTCTATAATTAGCTCGGAATTGTTATTAACACACTACGACCCATCCATGCCGATCATCGTAGCAGCAGATGCTTCAGCATACGGCCTAGGTGCTGTTATTTCACATCAGTTTCCAGACGCGTCAGAAAAAGCCTTTATGCATGCATCCCGTACACTGACCCCAGCAGAAAAGGAGTATAGCCATATAGAAAAGAAACTCTTGCCCTTGTGTTTGCTGTTTGCCGTTTCCATAAGTTTCTGTACGGTCGGAGATTCACGCTCCTCACAGATCACAAGCCTCTGTTAGCAATATTTGGTTCAAAGCCTGGCATTCCAGCCCATTCTGCGAATCGTCTTCAGCGATGGGCCTTGGTACTTTTGGGGTATGATTTCGAAATCCAAAATCGACGTACTCTACAATTCGGTCAAGCAGACGCTTTGTCACGACTCATTAATGATCAAGTGGCGGCTGAGGAAAACATGGTGATCGCATCTCTGTCAGCAGAAGACCACGCAGAATGTTATCTGACAACCACAGTTCCCGCATCACCGGTGTCTGCAACAGACATACAAAATGCTTCTAGAAACGAACCCATCATCAAGATGACGATGAAATATGTCACTAACGGTTGGCCGTCGAAAAAGTTTGAAGGTGACATGAAGCAACTGTATCAGCGGTGGGAGTCACTATGCATCGTCAACGATTGTCTGATGTTTGGTGAAAAAGTAGTGGTTCCAGAATCCCTTCGTGCAAAAGTTCTGAAACAGTTCCATCTTGGTCATCCTGGGATTAAACGAATGAAGTCCATAGCCAGGAGTTATGCATACTGGCCTCACATGGATCAACATGTCACAGCGTTGGTTGAAAAATGCATGCGGTGTCAGCAGGCGGAAAAGATGAATGCCGAAATTCCGCCGGTTTCATGGCCCAAACCTGAGCATCCTTGGTCCAGGATACATGTCGACTTCGCTGGCCCAATTAATGGAACTATGTATTTAATTGTCGTCGACGCCTTCTCTAAATGGTCGGAAGTCAGCCCCGTTATGCCGCACACTACAACTAAGACTTTACAGCTCCTTTCTGAAATTTTCTCACGAAACGGCATACCAGATGTGATCGTATCCGACAATGGTTCTCAATTCACCTCCTCCCAATTCCAGAATTTCTGTCAACGGCTAGCCATTTAACACTTACGCTCGCCATCATACCACCCGCAATCGAATGGGCAGGCGGAAAGGTTTGTGGATACGTTTAATAGAGCACTGCTTAAGTCAAAAGGGGAGGGGACGCCAGCCGAAGCGTTACAAAATTTCTTGTACGTCTATCGGACAACACCAAATGAATTGTTACCGGAGCAAAAGTCCCCAGCTGAAATCGTGATGGGAAGAAGACTGAAAACGATCCACAGCCTAATGCATCCGACTAATGCACCCTCATCAGTAGAGACAAAGCAGTAAAGACAATCCGTTTACGAAGTAGGATGCCCTGTGTTTGCCCGCGACTACAGAACGAACCATGATCCTTGGGTAGAAGCGAGAGTGGTCAGAAGAGTTGGTCGAGTTATGTACGAAGTAGAGGTAGGAGATGATAAATGGTCATGTCATCGGGATAAGATACGCAGACGGCTAGACCCAGATCGCCCATCAAGAGCAGAAAGCCTTCTCCTTGACATCTTGCTTGAAACCTTCAACCTACTGAGAGCCCCGACACGAGAAGAAACTCAGCAGCAAGCTGTTCTTCGTCCCCGAAGGTATCCCATCAGACAGCGGCGAACAATTGTCAAGATGCAAGTTGACCCCAGAAGAAGACGCTATTAAAAAGGGGAGGAGTGTTAGGGATGTGAGATGCCCGAAATTCGCTTGATAATGCCGGATTTTGGTTTTCACGTTTGCCAGCATGAGCTGATCAGATGACCTTGAGATTTCAATTCCCAGAAGAAAATTCATGGCTGTGATTTACTGCAGAGTATTTTAGTATGCTATTTTCTTAACAGTCTGAAGGACGTTCCATTGACGTATAAATAAACGAGAGTTGAATGATTGATTGCAATATGATTGAAAGGAGTTTGTAGAATAAAATTTCTACGCTTACAAAGCCTTTGCACTTCAGCTTCGGATTCTAGGTAGGACACCTGGAAGCTGGTAAAAGTCTCGTTCGCGTTTATCGACTAACGAAAACTCGTAATAGCCTCAAGCACACTACGTGACGAACTTAATAACTGTGATGTGCCGCATTCACAGGTGCACACTCATCCAACCACAACACGAAGATAGGATAGTGAACACATGTGGACAATGCAACACGTGTGTCCGACACGCTGCAACTCAACAACATATCACTCACCAGTGAACAAGCAACTGACAGTTTCAATACTGACAGTCAAACTAATCATATCCATTGTGAGAACACGTCACTTACGTTTGGTTGCAGTGCTATTTTGATTGTCTATTGGCGCAGCTGAAACGAACGTGGAAAGAGAAATGGTGCATGCAGATATACTGAATTCACGCACGATGTGATTGTGCAAAATGCAATTGGTCATCATGATAATGATTGAAGGAGGAGGTGGGAATGTGCAACTGATAGATATTCGATTGAGATTTGGAAGATGAGTGTGACTGTGTTGCGACGACTGCTGAGAGGAGCGGTGAACACACAACTGACCGCTTCACACACTCACACACACACACACATTGTCAAATCAATGATACTGATTGTGAAAACACATGACTTACTTTCAGTTGCCTTGGGCTTTTGAGGTTCGTTGGACGCGGCTTCAGCTAGTGTGAAAGAAGAATAATGAGAGGATGAAGTTGAACAAGATTTTGTGCATGATATGAGTGTGGAGAAGGTAGTCGGAGACGATTGAAATGATTGACGGATGGAGTGAGCGTTGGTAATTGACAGATCGCATAGAAGTGTTTTGAAGAGTTGTGAGTGTGTAGTCAGACGCATTGGGGTGTGTGATTATGTGTGGATGTGTGTGTGCGCGTGAGCTGGTGAGTGCGTGAGTGAGTGATTGATTCAGTGACCAAGCAGAGAAGAGATAAGACGACATATTCAAAAGCTACGTGAACTGATATCACCGAGCACATAATCATATCAAACTGTTCACTGATGAACACACTGCTTGAAACTGTGATGTGCCGCATTCACAGGTGCACACTCATCCAACCACAACACGAAGATAGGATAGTGAGCACATGTGGACAATGCAACACGTGTGTCCGACACGCTGCAACTCAACAACATATCACTCACCAGTGAACAAGCAACTGACAGTTTCAATACTGACAGTCAAACTAATCATATCCATTGTGAGAACACGTCACTTACGTTTGGTTGCAGTGCTATTTTGATTGTCTATTGGCGCAGCTGAAACGAACGTGGAAAGAGAAATGGTGCATGCAGATATACTGGATTCACGCACGATGTGATTGTGCAAAATGCAATTGGTCATCATGATAATGATTGAAGGAGGAGGTGGGAATGTGCAACTGATAGATATTCGATTGAGATTTGGAAGATGAGTGTGACTGTGTTGCGACGACTGCTGACAGGAGCAGTGAACACACAACTGACCGTTTCACACACATACACACACAGACATTGTCAAATCAATGTTACTGATTGTGAAAACACATGACTTACTTTCAGTTGCCTTGGGCTTTTGAGGTTCGTTGGACGCGGCTTCAGCTAGTGTGAAGAAGAATAATGAGAGGATGAAGTTGAACAAGATTTTGCGCTTGATATGTGTGTGGAGAATGTAGTCGGAGACGATTGGTATGATTGACTAATGGAGTGAGCGTTGGTAATTGGCAGATCGCATAGAAGTGTTTTGAAGAGATGTGAGTGTTCATTCGGACGCATTTTCGTAAGTCACCTCGTGTGAACTTGTGTGTAACTTCTAGTATATGTGTTTATGCTTTATTGATGGTTTCAGTGTTTGATCGTCCACATTTGACACACTGCGCTGTCTGATCGTCATGCAAACATTTGAATGCAATTCTCAATGGTGCTTGATAATTTTTATTATCTCTATTATTCTGAGTCTTTCTTTCTGTCGCTCTAAATTTTTCGGCATAATTTCTCAACTTTTTATATTTTACATAATATTTAGAAACTTGATTACGCTGTATTTACTTGTGTTTGTTTCTGTTTCATTGTCTTTCTTTGGGGCGACTGAAATAAATAGCAAATAATAATATAAATCTTTATCATTATCATCGGATTGCAAACACAAGTCTCTTGTATTTTAATACATGTTCTTGATTTGAATGTTAGAATGTATTCATGTTTTCTGATCTACTTGTTCCTGAAAAATGAATGACATACTTTACTTTTCATTCTTGCACTTACTACAGTGTGTGCTGTATTGTTTGTTTTCACTTTATTATTATGCGGTTCGTGTATGCCAGTCTTTCGAATGATTTACTACTTCACTCAGCTAATCAAGAGTTATATGTTCCACCGTCGATAGATTCGGCTTGTTTGATTTAATGCCTCAATTCTTCTCGGGTTGTTCGTTACACTTAAACATGTATTTAAGAAATCCCCACAGTGTAAAGTAAACTTTCAATTTGTATGATTGTGGTTTTATTTCTGTGAAAATTACACATTATACTTACTAATTTTGTAGCATTTCTCAATGTATGTATCAATGGTTTCTATAAAGTCAATTGTGAAATGACCATTGTGAAACTTTGAATGTGACCATGCATAGAATAATTACTGTCTGATAAGAAATAGAATTTCACTGAGCTATCAATGAGGTTGTGGAGGAGAAGACTAGCCATCCAACTCAATGTAACGAGGCATGACTAAGCATTTATAGCCTGTTAAACGTAAGCAACACACCGAATGGATATAACCTCGAAAAGCGACATTTATAATAATAAGGAGATTGCATATATTTGCGTTGCTTCACATATTCATTTTTGTCTTTAATCTAGTCAGACTTTGTCAGCATTAATAATGAACTGGAAAGTTAAGGTGTTGATAGAAGCTATCATGACATGTGGCAGAAGCAGTGGCTCCAGGATGTTGTTGGTAGCAATGAAATTATCAGTATATAAGTAAGCGTTCAGTGAGAACTACAAGGAACGACACTTAACGACCGCTCGTGAAGCGCACACTAGAGAAAATCAGTCTGGCTTTCGACCTGGACATGGCTGTATGGACGAGATATTCACACCAATTCAGCAGTAAAAAACATTATTCAGGCTTTCCACTCGAACACACTCGAACAGGTGCAGTGGGAACTTATGGAGAAATGTCATGGTGCTACTTTACTTCAAGTGTTGTCCATCGGTGCAGTCCACTTTCTACAATCTAGTCTGAACTTGAATCGTGTGGGTTTCGGTGCTTGCTCGGAGGAAGGAGCTCCTGTGCCTGAATCAGTTTGAAGACGGAGATTTGAGAGTTTAGGCAACGGCCGTATACGACATACGGGACTGTGCCGCGGGGAAGACGGCGAGGGTGATGGTCACCGGGCGACTGATGACGGAGTTCGACAGCTTAGTGAAGAGTGAGGAGGCGCCGCAGACGTTCCGGTCGACGAGGCCGTCCGCTGATGGTGACCCGTTGGTGCTGTCTGTGGAGCTCACGATGTTGCTGCGCCCTACGCTGCCGAGTATGGATTGGGAGTCGGAGGCACAGTTGTTGGCGTCTCAATTTATCGAGAGTGTGCCTGCCACCGTGTCTCAGCAGCATGAACTGGTAAACGCTACACGTTGGATAGATGCCGTACCCATTCCAGACCAGCGGGTCCCTGTTTTGAAAGTGACGACAGCTAATTAAAAGGGGGGACGAGTGTGGTGCGAGATACTTATAAGTAGTATATGACGTGAGTGTCAACCTAATGTCTGGCAGCAGAAGATGTAGGAAGAGCAAGAAGAAGGAAGGAAGCTATAACTTTACTTAGATAATCGCCTTTTACTAGCAAACACTGAAATTCTTACCTCCTGAATTCTCCATAATCTCTATCCTTCTCATTCTGATGTTATCTCACTGAATTTTACTTTTTGAATTAGATCTTTGAACCTCAGTCTTATCTGTTACTGCTTATACTTCGACTATCTCTTTCACTTTAGGATTTGAACTGACAGTCGTGGTGACGTGCTAATGGGATATGTCAACCTAAACTTATGTCGTCATGTGCGAAGCAAAACGATGTAACTGACTAACGCGTATAAATGGAACGCCGGACTGTTCGAGTGTCAACTTTAACCGTAAAAGAACAGACGAGATTGTGCTGTACCGTTATCTGATTGACGTAGTCCATATATGTAAAGACATATAATTACATACATTTACATAAATCCGAATTTAAGCATTGAATTTGGTAAACAGATAGTAATATTTTCTTCAATACTAATAATGATAAACACCTACTGTTAGTAAACATTTGAATTTTCAGTTAACAAATTATCATAATAATTATTTCTAATGCTTACTGTACTCATCCAAATGTGTATATTGACCTACAACATAAATGTTTACATAAATCTACACTAGTTGTTGACTAATCAAAGTAATAATAAAACTTTTACCTCAGTAAAGGGATAATTTTACAAAAACAAAATCAAAAAGATATACAATTCATCAAACGTGACATGAAACCGCATTGTCGTTGTGAAATACGATGAGGATGTTGAAACATTGCGGAATAGTGGAACTTCCATAATAAGTACTAGTTGATTACTACCCATGTAAATAAATAACATATCTCAAAGTTAATATTACCAACGTAGAAAAAGATGAAATTTGAAAAGAAAATAAAACTATTTAGCAAATACATCATATGGATTCGACAGGCTGCAACTCAACAACATATCATTGAGCAGTTAACGCGAGACTGACTATAACATACAAACAGTGAAAAAAAATCATATGGATAGGTAATTAACAACATAACACCTAATCGATTCGAAAATATATAGTGTTGAGTGGACTGAAACGAAGTAAGAAGTTAAAGAGGAACCAGCATTAGGTGGAAAAGATGTTCGGTGTGGAACCAGGAAAACAGTATAGAAAATAAGAACACACGAAAAAAAGAGAAGAGATAAAACGACATATTCAAAAGATGCGTGAATTAATATTACCGACGACAAAATCACATCAAACACTTCACTGATGAACACACTGCTTGAACCTGTGATGTGCCGCATTCACAGGTGCACACTCATCCAACCACAACACGAAGATAGGATAGTGAGTACATGTGGGCAATGCAACACGTGTGTCCGACACGCTGCAACTCAACAACATATCACTCACCAGTGAACAAGCAACTGACAGTTTCAATACTCACAGTCAAACTAATCATATCCATTGTGAGAACACGTCACTTACGTTTGGTTGCAGTGCTATTTTGATTGTCTATTGGCGCAGCTGAAACGAACATGGAAAGAGAAATGGTGCATGCAGATATACTGGATTCACGCACGATGAGATTGTGCAAAATGCAATCGGTCATCATGATAATGATTGAAGGAGGAGGTGGGAATGTGCAACTGATAGATATTCGATTGAGATTTGGAAGATGAGTGTGACTGTGTTGCGACGACTGCTGACAGGAGCAGTGAACACACAACTGACCGTTTCACACACATACACACACACATTGTCAAATCAATGTTACTGATTGTGAAAACACATGACTTACTTTCAGTTGCCTTGGGCTTTTGAGGTTCGTTGGACGCGGCTTCAGCTAGTGTGAAAGAAGAATAATGAGAGGATGAAGTTGAACAAGATTCCATGCATGATATGAGTGTGGAGAATGTAGTCGGTGTCGATTGGAATGATTGACTAATGGAGTGAGCGTTGGTAATTGGCAGATCGCATAGAAGTGTTTTGAAGAGATGTGAGTGTGTAGTCAGACGCATTGGAGTGTGTGACTGCGTGTGGATGTGTGTGTGCGTGTGAGTTGGTGAGTGCGTGAGTGAGTGATTGATTCAGTTAGAGACAGTATGTGTGACCATGTTTGCATAGACTGGAAGAGGGCGTTCGCACTTGTTTATTTTTACGGTACAAGAAAGCTTGTCATACTGTCACAGTCAGTCCTCTCTGAACCACATATACCATCCACCTTGTAAACGATTTTGTCAATGTGATTCAGCACAATTCAACACGGCAATACTTCTCTACTCTGTAATTGGTGGCAAAGATGAACAACGACTAATATGAAGCACGTTCACATTGAGTGTCTATCACTCATTCGAAAGCAAACTCCGTGTAAAACAGCACTGTCCGGTCTGCATGCAAATTTATTCACTTGCGTATCAACGAACACATCATTATATCGCACTCTTGTCTGATCAACACACTACTTGAAACTGTGATGTGCCGCATTCACAGGTGCATACTCATCCAACCACAACACGAAGATAGGATAGTGAGCACATGTGGACAATGCAACACGTGTGTCCGACACGCTGCAACTCAACAACATATCACTCACCAGTGAACAAGCAACTGACAGTTTCAATACTGACAGTCAAACTAATCATATCCATTGTGAGAACACGTCACTTACGTTTGGTTGCAGTGCTATTTTGATTGTCTATTGGTGTAGCTGAAACGAACGTGGAAAGAGAAATGGTGCATGCAGATATATTGGATTCACGCACGATGTGATTGTGCAAAATGCAATCGGTCATCATGATAATGATTGAAGGAGGAGGTGGGAATGTGCAACTGATAGATATTCGATTGAGATTTGGAAGATGAGTGTGACTGTGTTGCGACGACCGATGACAGGAGCAGTGAACACACAACTGACCGTTTCACACGCACACACACACACATTGTCAAATCAATGTTACTGATTGTGAAAACACATGACTTACTTTCAGTTGCCTTGGGCTTTTGAGGTTCGTTGGACGCGGCTTCAGCTAGTGTGAAAGAAGAATAATGAGAGGATGAAGTTGAACAAGATTCCATGCATGATATGAGTGTGGAGAATGTAGTCGGTGTCGATTGGAATGATTGACTAATGGAGTGAGCGTTGGTAATTGGCAGATCGCATAGAAGTGTTTTGAAGAGATGTGAGTGTGTAGTCAGACGCATTGGAGTGTGTGACTGCGTGTGGATGTGTGTGTGCGTGTGAGTTGGTGAGTGCGTGAGTGAGTGATTGATTCAGTTAGAGACAGTATGTGTAACCACGTTTGCATAGACTGGAAGAAGCCGTTCTGACGGGTTTATTTGTTCGGTACAAGAAAGCTTGTCATACTGTCACAGTCAGTCCTCTCTGAACCACATATACCATCCATTTTGTAAACAATTTTGTCAATGTGATTCAGCACAATTCAACACGGCAATACTTCTCTACTCTGTAATTGGTGGCAAAGATGAACAACGACTAATATGAAGCACGTTCACATTGGGTGTCTATCACTCATTCGAAAGCAAACTCCGTTTGACACTGCACTGTCCGATCTGTCCATGTTTGCATTGACTGGAAGGAGCCGTTCTGACGTGTTCATTTGTTCGGCACAAAAAGCTTGTTATACTGTCACAGTCAGTCCTCTCTGAACCACATATACCATCCACCTTGTAAACGATTTTGTCAATGTGATTCAGCACAATTCAACACGGCAATACTTCTCTACTCTGTAATTGGTGGCAAAGATGAACAACGACTAATATGAAGCACGTTCACATTGAGTGTCTATCACTCATTCGAAAGCAAACTCCGTGTAAAACAGCACTGTCCGGTCTGCATGCAAATTTATTCACTTGCGTATCAACGAACACATCATTATATCGCACTCTTGTCTGATCAACACACTACTTGAAACTGTGATGTGCCGCATTCACAGGTGCATACTCATCCCACCACAACACGAAGATAGGATAGTGAGCACATGTGGACAATGCAACACGTGTGTCCGACACGCTGCAACTCAACAACATATCACTCACCAGTGAACAAGCAACTGACAGTTTCAATACTCACAGTCAAAGTAATCATATCCATTGTGAGAACACGTCACTTACGTTTGGTTGCAGTGCTATTTTGATTGTCTATTGGTGTAGCTGAAACGAACGTGGAAAGAGAAATGGTGCATGCAGATATACTGGATTCACGCACGATGTGATTGTGCAAAATGCAATTGGTCATCATGATAATGATTGAAGGAGGAGGTGGGAATGTGCAACTGATAGATATTCGATTGAGATTTGGAAGATGAGTGTGACTGTGTTGCGACGACTGCTGACAGGAGCAGTGAACACACAACTGACTGTTGCACACACACACACATTGTCAAATCAATGTAACCAATTGTGAAAACACATGACTTACTTTCAGTTGCCTTGGGCTTTTGAGGTTCGTTGGACGCGGCTTCAGCTAGTGTGAAAGAAGAATAATGAGAGGATGAAGTTGAACAAGATTCCATGCATGATATGAGTGTGGAGAATGTAGTCGGTGTCGATTGGAATGATTGACTAATGGAGTGAGCGTTGGTAATTGGCAGATCGCATAGAAGTGTTTTGAAGAGATGTGAGTGTGTAGTCAGACGCATTGGAGTGTGTGACTGCGTGTGGATGTGTGTGTGCGTGTGAGTTGGTGAGTGCGTGAGTGAGTGATTGATTCAGTGATCAAGCAGAGAAGAGATAAGACGACATATAAAAAAGATACGTGAAATAATATCAGCGAGCACATAATCATATCAAACTGTTCACTGATGATCACACTGCTTGAAACTGTGATGTGCCGCATTCACAGGTGCACACTCATCCAAACACAACACGAAGATAGGATAGTGAGCACATGTGGACAATGCAACACGTGTGTCCGACACGCTGCAACTCAACAACATATCACTAACCAGTGAACAAGCAACTGACAGTTTCAATACTCACAGTCAAACTAATCATATCCATTGTGAGAACACGTCACTTACGTTTGGTTGCAGTGCTATTTTGATTGTCTATTGGTGTAGCTGAAACGAACGTGGAAAGAGAAATGGTGCATGCAGATATACTGGATTCACGCACGATGTGATTGTGCAAAATGCAATTGGTCATCATGATAATGATTGAAGGAGGAGGTGGGAATGTGCAACTGATAGATATTCGATTGAGATTTGGAAGATGAGTGTGACTGTGTTGCGACGACTGCTGACAGGAGCAGTGAACACACAACTGACTGTTGCACACACACACACATTGTCAAATCAATGTTACCAATTGTGAAAACACATGACTTACTTTCAGTTGCCTTGGGCTTTTGAGGTTCGTTGGACGCGGCTTCAGCTAGTGTGAAAGAAGAATAATGAGAGGATGAAGTTGAACAAGATTCTATGCATGATATGTGTGTGGAGAATGTAGTCGGAGACGATTGGAATGATTGACTAATGGAGTGAGCGTTGGTAATTGGCAGATCGCATAGAAGTGTTTTGAAGAGATGTGAGTGTGTAGTCAGACGCATTGGAGTGTGTGACTGCGTGTGGATGTGTGTGTGCGTGTGAGTTGGTGAGTGCGTGAGTGAGTGATTGATTCAGTGATCAAGCAGAGAAGAGATAAGACGACATATTCAAAAGATACGTGAACTAGTATCACCGAGCACATATTCAAATCAATTTCTTCGCAGATGAACACACTGCTTCAATCATTTTGGTGATCTTAGATCCCGGAATTTCGCTTCAGAATGCCGTATTTTTGTTTTCACGTTTGCCAGCATCGGCTGATCTGAGGACTTCGAGATTTCAATTCCTACCAGCAAAATCCATGGCTGTGGTTGACTGCAGAGTATTTTAATATGCTATTTTCTTCACTGTCTGAAGGACGTTCATATGTTGTATAAATAAACGAGAGTTGTATGCGTGATTTTACTGTGATTGCTGTGTGTTTGTAGAATATAATTTCTACGCTTACAAAGCCTTTTCACTTCAGCCTCGGATTCAAGGTAGCCACATTGGAAGCCGGTAAAAGTCTCGTTCGCGTTTATCGACTACGGTAAACTCGTAATAGCCTCAATCATACTTAGTTACGAACTTATCAGTGGTGACAGTTCTTTTGGAAACATGGATCGTGCCAAACTTGAATTACTACTTGAGCAGCAGCTGAAACTGATGCAGATGTTGACAGACATGAAGATTTCCCCTTCCACACAGCCCAGCCCATCTAATGCAACCACAGCTCCATCGGTCGACGGCATCGCAAATAGCATAGCTGAATTTCATTATCATCCTGATGCAAATGTCACTTTTGAAATGTGGTTCCGGCGTTATGAAGATTTATTTAAATTTGATTTCGCCAACCAAGATGATGCTTGGAAGGTTCGGCTGCTACTTCGATATTTGGGCGCAAGTGAGCTGGATAAGTACTGCAATTCGATCTTGCCTTTGAACCCACTAGATTCTTCATTTTCTGAGACTGTCCAGACTTTAAGCCAACATTTTGGCGATAACTCGTCACTGTTTAATACTTGATATCGATGTTTGAAGCTAATTATGAACGAAGATGATGACTTTCTTACGCATGTGGGCATCGTCAACCGTGAATGCGAACGCTTTCAGTTGAAGTCTTTGTCGGAAGATCAGTTCAAAGCCCTTATACTCATCTGCAGCCTCCAGTCGAGTAAGTTCAGTGATATTAGAACAAGGCTACTAAGTCGTTTGGAGCAAGATCCGAAGCTTACGCTTAATGAAATGGCTCATGAGTACCAACGTCTCACTAACCTACAACGAGACTCAACAATAGTTCAGAGTGGTAGTTCATGCCGATCTGAAATTCATTTGGTACAGCAGCCACCTTATCATAATAAGTTTGCCCATGCTACATCCAGTTCACCCCGCTCCAATTCTGCCCAAAAACCCAAAATGAATCCCCCTTCTGCTCGCTGGCACTGCGGCTCATGGCACTATGTACGGAACTGCCCATTTAGGCAGCATAGATGCAGGAAGTGTAAAGTCATCGGTCATAAAGATGGCTTTTGCCTACAGAAAAAGCCAAAGCGATTCAGAAGTGCTAAGAAGCCTGTTCCTAGATCCAGTACCAATGCATTGAGCCTAATATCTTCCTGCCAAAGCTCATCACCAGGTGAGAGGAAATTTATTACTCTTAATATTAACGGGCATTTGTGTAGATTGCAAATAGATACTGCGTCTGATGTCACTATCCTCTCACGCAAAAATTGGACCGAATTGGGTAGCCCAAACCTGCAGCACACATTACAAAAGCCTCGTACAGCATGTGGTAATTATCTTCGTCTGTTAGGACAATTGGAATGTAAAGTTGCTTTCCGAGATTCGTCGTTTACTGGGGTATGCTATATAACGCCAGCTGATCTAAATTTACTTGGTTTAGATTGGTTCGACCAGCTAAAATTGGCTGATGTCCTGCTAAATACCATATGCAACCTGGTATCACAACGACATGACCGCGAAGCATATACGAAGAAGCTGATGGCAGAGTTTTCAACCCTTTTCGAACCTGGATTAGGTCGGTGCACTGCTATGAAAGCAACACTTCGGTTAAAACATGGGGCACTGCGCTGTCTGATCGTCATGCAAACATTTGAATGCAAATTTCAATGGTGCTTGATAATTTTTATTATCTCTATTATTCGGAGTCTTTCTTTCTGTCGCTCTAAATTTTTCGGCATAATTTCTCAACTTTTTTATATTGTACATCATATTTAGATTTTGATTACGCTTTATTTACTTGTGTTTGTTTCTGTTTCATTGTCTTTCTTTGGGGCGACTGAAATAAATAGCAAATAATAATATAAATCTTTATCATTATCATCGGATTGCAAACACAAGTCTCTTGTATTTTAATACATGTTCTTGATTTGAATGTTAGAATGTATTCATGTTTTCTGATTTACTTGTTCCTGAAAAATGTATGACATACTTTACTTTTCATTCTTGCACTTACTACAGTGTGTGCTGTATTGTTTGTTTTCACTTTATTGTTATGCGGTTCGTGTATGCCAGTCTTTTGAGTGATTTACTACTTCACTCAGCTAATCAATAGTTATATGTTCCACCGTCGATAGATTCGGCTTGTTTGATTTAATGCCTCAATTCTTCTCGGGTTGTTCGTTACACTTAAACATGTATTTAAGAAATCCCCACAGTGTAAAGTAAACTTTCAATTTGTATGATTGTGGTTTTGTTTCTGTGAAAATTACACATTATACTTACTAATTTTGTAGCATTTCTCAATGTATGTATCAATGGTTTCTATAAAGTCAATTGTGAAATGACCATTGTGAAACTTTGAATGTGACCATGCATAGAATAATTACTGTCTGATAAGAAATAGAATTTCACTGAGCTATCAATGAGGTTGTGGAGGAGAAGACTAGCCATCGAACTCAATGTAACGAGGCATGACTAAGCATTTATAGCCTGTTAAACGTAAGCAACACACCGAATGGATATAACCTCGAAAAGCGACATTTATAATAATAATAAGGAGATTGCATATATTTGCGTTGCTTCACATATTCATTTTTGTCTTTAATCTAGTCAGACTTTGTCAGCGTTAATAATGAACTGGAAAGTTAAGGTGTTGATAAAAGCTATCATGACATGTGGCAGAAGCAGTGGCTCCAGGATGTTGTTGGTAGCAATGAAATTATCAGTATATAAATAAGCGTTCAGTGAGAACTACAAGGAACGACACTTAACGAACGCTCGTGAAGCGCACACTAGAGAAAATCAGTCTGGCTTTCGACCTGGATATGGCTGTATGGACGAGATATTCACACCAATTCAGCAGTAAAAAACATTATTCAGGCTTTCCACTCGAACACACTCGAACAGGTGCAGTGGGAACTTATGGAGAAATGTCATGGTGCTACTTTACTTCAAGTGTTGTCCATCGGTGCAGTCCACTTTCTACAATCTAGTTTGAACTTGAATCGTGTGGGTGCGCACTGCTGATTAGTCGCATACTGGGACAAAGTGTCCGTCCACTGCTTGAATGTTTCCGATGCTGGTCTTCATGTATATAGACATATGATTACATACATTTACATAAATCCAAATGTAAGCATTGAATTTGGTAAACAGATAGAAATATTTTCTTCAATACTAATAATGATAAACACCTACTGTTAGTAAACATTTGAATTTTCAGTTAACAAATTATAATAATAATAATTATTTCTAATGCTTACTGTACTCATCCAAATGTGTATATTGACCTACAACATAAAGGTTTACATAAATGTACATTAGTTGTTGACTAATCAAAGTAATAATAAAACTTTTACCTCAGTAAAGGGATAATTTTACAAAAACAAAATCAAAAAGATATACAATTCATCAAACGTGACATGAAACCGCATTGTCGTTGTGAAATACGATGAGGATGTTGAAACATTGCGGAATAGTGGAACTTCCATTATAAGTACTAGTTAGTACGCTTGTAATTAAACCACACATCACATTGTTAATAACAAAATTATTCACAAAGGTGAGAAATCACAGGTTGGCTTATCATTATTTTGTATGATTTTAAGTTGTTTTGAAGGAAATTCGGTAGTTCTCCCTCAAAGCTTATGGTTAGTCGAAAATGTTGAAGTAATACTCCATATTTGTTTGATATTTCTATCTCTATTTTTGTTTGAAATGTGAATCTGTTACAAGAGTACTATGATTCTTCTTGGTATTATTAAACTGATTTTTGTTCAGGCTTACATTTGACTAATGAAATTATTAATTTAGAAAACAAATGTACTATGTAAAATGGACTTCGATTAAAAATCTTGTTGGGATATTCATCCAAGATCCCAAGAGAATTATTGGTTAATTCCTTTTCGTCAATTTCTACCGGTCAATTTTATGATCGTCATAGATATCGATGTCACGTGCTCCAATGTTATTTCTTATTGGTTGTCCTGACTATCAATGTCACTTCAAATGTTGTTTTCTGTTGACCATCTTAGCTGTCAATGTTACAGACTTCGATGCTGTTTCCTATTCGACCAAAATATACAAATACGCATTATCTGTAGAGTTTTATGAGCAGGATTCGGACCTGGTTCCGAATACGTAGTCCGGGATCCTAATTCTTTTCTGGATTCGGACCTCGTTCTTTCTGGATGCTTGTAGGATACAGGTTCTACTTCATATGAATTCTTCTTATTTCTACCTAATATGGGGTTGGGATAGTTGGATTTGAGTAGCATTTCGTGTCACCGGATCCTCGATCCTCACTCTTGTTTTCCGACTAGGTAAACTGGTAATAGCTCAAGCATATCAAAATGACGTGTTTACGTGTAGGGGTAACAAATCTATCATGAAAAATGTCTGGGTGATATAGATGAACATGTATTAGGGTAAATATCCACGCATATCCGTCACGCCTTTTGTTCCTAATGGAAAATAGTGCGAGGACCACCATTTCCTAAACTAATGTAAACCGGGTTTTCCTTTCTAGTTCCGTTGAACTGTTGATCATTGTACTCGTTTCTGTCTTTGATTCTCAGCGTAATGTGTTCGTCAACATTCCTCTTTCCCTTCGACTTCCAAACGATGGTTTGTCATGTGACGCAGTTGATTGCCTTCTTCAATGTGTATCCTATCCACTAAGTCTAGTGTTTCTTCCTACTTTCTTCCACCGATTATCTTTTCTCGCAAAGACGTTTGTTGCTGATAGTATCTGATACAAAGTTGAAACCAAGGTTACATTTTACTGGTCAATTGTATAGTTTGAGTATACTAATGACGTTGAAATTAATTTAGATCTGTGAAAGTTCACTTTTTGGGATTCCTTGTCATTTTATCTACGGCTGTCCAACTAACTTACCTAAACCTGCTACACTCGGCGGAAAATCGACCGAATCGGGGTGTCTAACCCAATACTTGGCCCCTCCTATTTTATCCAGGCTTCATTGTATCAAGAAATAGTTTTCTTGTGAACAATAAA
The DNA here is from genome assembly GCA_944470395.2 of Schistosoma turkestanicum. NCBI lineage: Eukaryota > Metazoa > Platyhelminthes > Trematoda > Strigeidida > Schistosomatidae > Schistosoma > Schistosoma turkestanicum. Next base: position 38,882,703 of record OX103972.1, on the reverse strand, counting down.
ATTATTCATAGTTATTATTATCAACTTAATTACATTGGTCTAATGAATTATGAATATAAATACTAAAAGTAAGCATTTACTACTTTGGGGAAAAACGGATTAGGAATTACAAAAAAAGCATTAATCATGAATTTTAAGAATTTCACGTTACTTTTTATCTTACAAACTTTTAACTCTGCATTCTTCAGAATTTTTTAATATAACATATATTTGTTTTTAGTGTAAATTACTTCAATTGTGAATACTTACACACTTCTCACCTACTACGGTTACCCCTTAATACAGCATAGAACGCTGACGAGCGAAGTCATGTTCTGATTAGCGTTTTTTTTTTTAACAATCGGATTTCAACAGAATGCAGTTGCCAGCCCCATGCTTACCTCTCCTTGTTTATCCGCACTCGGGACTGGCCGTCACATTATAAATGTTTCAGGCTGTTTTAGTTGTGATTAGGAATTTCTTGAGAATATATTTAAATAAATTTACATAGATAAATTTATGGTTATACGCTGAAATTATGAACCTTATTATCTAAAATCATGCATACAGGAAACAGGTAATTTCGATATACATCGAGGTATATACTTATATGTGTAATAATGTTTAATTGTAATATAATATGCATACTTACTTGATATACTTGACTCCAAAATTAATGTAAGCGTTAAAACAAAATTCGTCAGTGAACAAATGTACGTTATTTTCATTATAGTACGATAATTTAATGATGAGCTTCAAATCAAATAATTATTATTGTTCAGACAAGTAAAATCATCAGCTTATATATGAAACAATTTGACCTAAATTTCTATTGGTTACTTTCAAACAAAACAAAGATGACGATAGTATTCTCTTCATATGATAAACAATATTCGATTTTTTTTTTAAAGAAGAAAATTATAAGAATTTTATGTTTCATGAAAATTAGACTGATATGATACTGACAATAAAGTCAAGTTGTAAAAATATATATGTATGATTGCATTATGTGGTTGTACACATTTGAAATCATGAATCGATCAGTGATAGACTACTTTCAGAAACCTGGAAGCATTGGACTGCCGTTTCGTCTTGTTATGAGACTTATCAGCTCTGAACAACCAATAATCCTGCAGCTCGCAAGATTCGAACACAGAACCTTCGGTCTTGCACACAAACGCTTGACTTCTGGACCACTGAGCCGGTATCCTACAGTAACTTCCAAAGTCGGTGTATATGTTTGCGCAACTGCGTGAATAGTTCGTATTTAAACAATAACACCGTTGCCTGTGACTAGCCTGGTGTTCTAAAAAGGAAAAAATAGAATAGCAGTACACACAACAACGACTGATCGAAAAGTCAAGCCGTTTTTATATTGGTAAAGTTTAATATATTTGATACGTGCTAGGTACAACTCTAGTTAATGATTGACTTTCGCATGAAATTATTTTTGATAAGGCATCGAGATTTAATACTGTCTGGTGAATTGGAACGATGAAACGAGCATTAGCTGATGTGAATTACGATGAAATATGCAGTTATTTAAATCTATTTGTTTTTGTTAACAAATGACAAATGTTTACTTTGTACTTCAACGTCTAAGATTCAATGTTATAGGTCGAATTGATAAAATAGAGCGTCCGACAATAATAAGGAAATAGCAGGCGACGTATCATATAACATGGAATAACAACCCAAATATCATCGAGTAGTTGACTCATAATCAATAAAGAACAGCATAAGCGGTTATTTTTCAAAGACTCCACAACATTTTACGTTATTATTCACAATATCCAAAGGCGTGATGAATCATATTTAGGCGTTATTTAGAACCCATTTTTGTTAAGAAATCTGACAATGTTCATTCATTGAATTTCTTTGCTTTACCCTTCAATGTTTGCAACTACGATTGACACGAATAGTTACAATCACGATTGTTGAACATTTTCACAGAGACTAAACCATAACTGCATCATGCTATTACTATTCTTGATGAAAAACTGACTTGAAAACAGTAAAAACGCTGTCAAATCTACCACAAAATGATCGCATATGTTATTGCCAATGCACAGATTCACTTTTTTACCACATCGATAGTCGCTCATAGTACTCAAGTTACGTCGAACTCGCAATTTTATCGTTTATATTTGAGGTTTTTGTCTAGGCGTTTCGGAATGAGAATCTCTTGCTTCAAACTTTAATACATTATTCACAGAACTATTGAGTCAAGTCACTTTCTAACTAAGCTTACAAGTGAGGAATAATTTAGAAAACAAATTATTGGGGGAGACGATTGGAACAAGTTGTTCAGCTTTGAAATTTACAAACTGATACGTATCGCTATAATTCCGTTCTGAGGAAATTTAAAATCATTTTGGGGATTATTTAAAAAAGATGTGGGGATGTGACAGATGACTAAATGTTATTATAATGTTTCTTCCAGTGTATTAACTAATTATTTTGATATTAGAAAAAGTAAACTTTTTTCTTTTGAGCGAAACAACGAATAAAATAGAATTAAAATAAAAGGTTTTTATAATTCGTAATGGTAGTTTGAATCTTTAAATTGAGTAGATAGGACAAGAATTGATCAGCAGTTTCAATAATCATATGTAAAGATTCTATGAGCATTGCGTTTATATAATCAATAAGTCAACAAACATTTCTAAAAGTTAAGATGAATAAAGGCCAACAGAGGAATCTAGAATCAACATCAACTTTGATATGCAAATATATCCAGCTAATGGGTCTTATGATGAAAAGAAGTGCAGATCTTGAATTCTACTATTGTCCTTTATCCATAATTGTTTATAAACTTTTAGTGAATCCACGTCTATTGGATGTTCTTTCGACACCACGGAATCGCTAGCAAATTTCTGAATTGATTTCAAATGACCCACTATGTTAAATGGTCACAAACAGTATTTAATTTCTAATGAAGAATACTAGTTATGGTCGGTTAATGTCAAATTATCGTTGTGTTAGTTCAATCTCTGTACTGAGTAAGCATGTGTCGATTAATTTACATATGTTGGACTGTATAGTGGACTGTTACGTAAACAGTTCTCATCCTATCGATGTAGGACCACCATTTATAACCTGAAAGCACTGGACAGACAATTCATTCCGCTACATCCCTTCATAGCAGTGTGCAGAGACGACTAAGCATAGCATAAACAGTGTAGCCCAGCCATGTCAAATGAAAGGCAGCTGCTCGCCAAAATAATGAGAGACGGTTACATAATGTTGTAAATCGACTGAAGTTAGACATTAACACTAATGAGCATCATATCAGTAATCTTGAGGTGGTGTTTGCTCTAATTCTGAAGATGCTCACTAGCATGTCATGGATTCACGACACTGAGGAGTCCTGTGCTGAGATCAATAGGCTGTTCAGTGAGTTCAAACATTCATTGTTGCTTTAAATAAGATTAATTTATCATCTCAAAGAAATTCGATAACCACCACAATCATATAACGGCGACAACAATATATTTACAAGAATTTAACAGCATTGAGTTCTTTATTTTATACTTAATATATAATGCATACATACGTTTCTAAAATGAAACATACATAAATGAGCCTCAAAAACACAGTATTGGTTTAAATTTTTCACGATATACTATATCGCATTATTTGGTCACCACAAATTGCCAGTTATTTAAAGAGTCAATATTTCAAAGTGCCGATTACAAAAAAACCAGACTGATCATAACCACACATATCTTTTGCTATGATAAGTGCTTCCGATAGTAAGTCAACAGAACATTCCATAACGAATTATTTCTACAAAGAAAGCCGACTAATGCAGACAGTCTCTCAATTAAAGTTTTGTTCCATGCACCTTGATAGGACAAGATAATGGATGTCTGAATAATGAGAATACGTTGTTTTGTTAAAATGTCAGTTTCTCATCCTTCCAAGTCGGTTTATCATAAACAATACTGATAATATGATTTCTCAAATATATTCGATAAATCACAGAGAGATATACAGATTTTCAGAGATCATGCTTAAACTATGAGTCACAATAGTGAGCTTTTCATACAAACACTTCATAAATCATGGTTAAATTGAAACACAAAATCTATGGTTCTCATAAAACAAAAGATAACATAATTAAACATAATAATCTGTGATTTACCACCTATATTTGAGAAATCATACTATCAGCATTGTTTATGATAAACCGACTTGGAAGGATGAGAAACTGACATTTTAACAAAACAACGTATTCTCATTATTCAGACATCTATTATCTTGTCTTATCGAGGTGCATGGAACAAAACTTTAATTGAGAGACTGTCTGCATTAGTCGGCTTTCTTTGTAGAAATAATTCGTTATGGAATGTTCTGTTGACTTACTATCGGAAGCACTTATCATAGCAAAAGATATGTGTGGTTATGATCAGTCTGGTTTTTTTGTAATCGGCACTTTGAAATATTGACTCTTTAAATAACTGGCAATTTGTGGTGACCAAATAATGCGATATAGTATATCGTGAAGAAACTACACCGAAATAATCGACTGAATTTAACAGAGTTTGTGCTTAAATTTCAACAACAGAAAAAAAGGATGTTCGAAAACTTTAACTTCATAGCAATTAATAATTTATGGTATTCGAAAACGAATTTCGAGCACATAAATTTCTCAATTGTTAGTAACCACAGACAATACTTTAATTGATTCATTTGAATAATTTAAATTTCCAAACTTGAAGTCATTTGTGTCTGGATGAATTAGAACTGATAAATGCAAATTTTTGTGATGGCACACCTAACTACTTGACTTTTTACTTTCACTGGATGAAATTTATTTGAAAACACATTTTGCATTACTCAAATAACGTTATTGTCTAACCATCATTCTTATAGAGCAATATAGTATCAAGTTATATCTAGATAGAATACACTTATAATAAAGAAGTTCTGGTGCACGAATATCTGTCATAAAATTTTTGAATAAAGTATAGGAGATTCAAGTGGACAAGGACGATGTCATGATATCCTTCGACGTAACATCCTTCTTCACCTCAATCGAACCAAGCCTGGCTAAAGAAACTTCATATCAACTCTTACCCGATGACATGAATCAAACAATATATACGAAACAACAGAGTCAAAATCTACTAGAACTCATCAGTTTATATCAGTTCAACAACAAAAGGTACGAACAGACTAAAGGAATACCAATAGGATCATCAATATCAGTAGCTGTGATACAGAGACTAGAAGTATCGATTTTACTAGTAATGAAGAGTAAAGTAATAATGGTAAGTGACGACTCTAGACATTCATCAACTGTTGCCATATCTGCCATATCTGTCTGTAAGTATCATTAAAACAAACGCCGAATTACATTTCATCAATTTTCAACCCGTTGCTTTTATTCCTTGCCATCCGAAATCCTGGTTTCAGGAGCTAAAGGCCAGTTTCAGATCTGCTGCATCATGAACTAGTATCAAGTGAACGCTTACTCTCTAAAGTCCTAACCTGGATACTGTATTGCCTCTGCCCGGGAGGTAGTCCCCAATTTATTCGTGCCAGGCATCTACGATCGTCTCAGGCAGGCGATTTTCAGATATTTTCTCTCATGCGTGATACTAAACCGAGACACCACGTTACGAGCTTGCACTTGTTGGCAAGACCTATGACAGCCGGCTCTGATGTTGTCAAAGGACTGGCTCGAATCCCTGCCAACACACACATTCAGCCTCTAGGCACTGCACTGTTCAAAGAAACAATACTTAACCAGGTTCTCTTTCAAAGCAGAAAAAATTGTAGCGCAAACTAGAATGCAAGACGGCCACGTTGCGTGTGAACGTATACCTCGATGATAGTCGCCCATAGGCTCAGGGAGATCGCGGTTGCAGTATCCATGAAAGTCTCAACTTTAAAGACCGTTCAGTCACAACCCCACGTCCATCGACTCCGATCACGATCATGCAAGGCTGCAAGTACTAGCCTCTAGCAAGCATCTTCCAAGCCATGCCAAAAGCTAGTACCGGTTTGTGCCACTTCCACCGTACTTCTAGGTCCGTTGCCCCCCAATTTTGTGCTCCCTGCTCATAAACTAAGGTAATCTCCCCTAACTTCAGTTTGACCGCTTATTTTACGTGCTCAAAATCCACACAAACGCTAGGTGTCTAGTAGACACATGTGCACACTTTTCTGTCCCACCCTATTAGTATCAGCAAGTCTCAACCTGTTATGCTTCGACTAAGCGCTGCGGATGTCTCTGTCATTCCTACCTGTCAACCAGAACAACAGAGGTTCATCATTGCCAATGTTCTCACAGTCATACACGGTACCGACATCCTACAGCCGTATGCATTGTTAGTCCATTCACCTAGGCTACAGCTAATCAATACATCGTCGAACAACAAACTGATAGTCTTTCAAGGTCAAACAAAGGTGTACCATATCGTAGGTGTATTTCATTCGCGTGATGTTATATTCCATCGGTGACTAATCGTTTGATACACCATATCGTAATCCGCGAGCCACCAGTCACGGCAAAACTTCGTCGAATGACAACGGACAAATTAACTTTTGATAAACGTGAGTTTGACCGTTAACTAGCTACAGGTATCATTCGTCCTATACACAGTCCTTAGGCCTAAATACTACACATGTTTCACAAGGGATGATATGAGTTGGCGGTCAAGTGGTGACTGCCGAGCATTAAGTGTAGCAACACGTTTCAGTTACCATCCCTTACCCTGTTACGTCAATGTTCTGCTCCTTCCCGTTATGGAAGTACAGTATGTCGATCTATTTGCAATTCATGAACCCAAATTAACAACAGAACCAAACTCCAAAGTTAGGTATCAAAGTTTATTCGCAATTCACAAATAGTCGACCAAAATGTCTAACAACGATAATTATAATAACAACAAAAACCTTCAATTTTATAGGTTATTGGAGCGAAAACACCTAATTAGCAAACCAAGAAGAACAGAAACCAAAATATCCGAAAATAATCAATGAAACAAGTTCATAAGTTAAGTAAAACAAATATACCAAAAAAACATGGTGAAATTAATGATATTTATATAAAGGTTTTGATCAGCAAAATGTCTTCATTTCTCCCGTGATCCCTGGGACTTACGCCAGTACGCCTAGGGATCCGAGTAGCTACTGCCATCTACCGCTTCAAGAAGACACAGTTTACGTATATCTCTAACTGGGATCACTTTTCGCGTCCTCAGTCCTACCTGTCTCGCTAGTCTACCCCTACATGCTATCACTCTCTGAACTAGACCTAAGGGCTATTTGTTTTTCTCAGAGAAGTCAGATCATATCATTACTAAGTCACCCTCTCGTACGTTCCTCTCTAACTGTGTACACTTGTATCTTCGCTGCAACAGCGAAACATATTCCTTAGACCAACTTTTCCAAAGTACTTGCGTCAAGTAACTCGCTTGCTTCCATCTCTTAGAATACCTGTCATTAGATACAATGTTAGTAAATTCTGCAACATTCTCTCTCAATAGTAATAGTTTTGCTGGTGTTATTGCATCTAGATCCTTTCAGTCGTCTGTAACGGGAACCAAAGGTCGATAGTTTATTATACGCTCCGCCTCTATCATAAAAGTTTCAAGGCATTCATCTGTTAAAATTTGTTCCTTTACGAGAGCACCCAATACCCTACGTACAGAGCGAATCATACGCTCCCACACTCCTCCCCATTAACTAGCGGCTGGAGGATTGAAAAGCCAGTCAATTCCTTTTCTTAGTAAATCAGAGCGTATACGTTCCTGTATCCAACCTTGAAGACATTTTCTTAATTCACGTTCAGATCCCACCAAATTTGATACATCATCACTATAAATCTCTTTTGGATAACCTCTTCTGCCGACAAATCTCATCAGTGTCATGATAAATGAGTCGGTGGTAAAACTATATGCCAACTCCAGATGCACAGCTCTCAACCAGGAACAAGTAAATACACAACCATACCGTTTCTCAGTATTGCTACCACGTTTAACCATAAGGGGTCCAAAATAATCTCCCCCAACTGATAAGCACGGATTGTTACCACCTTCTATCCTGATCGGATGTAATGGTGCCATTAGTTGTTGAATGGGATGAGCGTTCCTCCTTTTACAATAAACACAATCCTTTATCATTCTCCTGATGACTACACTACCCCTCAGCACCCAAAATCTTTCTCGGACCGTTGCCAATACCTGTGTAGCTCCGACATGTCCCTCCAAAACATGGTAATACCGTAGAATCGAATCTGTAATTGTATGCTTCGATGGTAATATTATAGGATGCTTCCTCGACTCGGACCAGGAACTAATTTGAAGTCGGCCACCGATACACAATAATCTGTCTATAATTATTGGATTTAAGGTTCGTAAGGGTGAATTTGCTATTTTCACTTTGCTAATGGTATCAGACGACAACATTTCAATCACTTTCCGAAATACTATGCTTTGGACATATCGAATTAAATCTAAACAAGCTAAAACTAGCTCATCAATTGTGAGCATACCCACCTGTAGAGACAGATCATTTCTGCCAAAATACATTAATAATAAATATCGCTTAAATCGGATCAACCATGCAACAGCCTTAAGTAATCTAGTCTAATATGAATAATAATTATTAAGTAGATCAACAGTGGATTCTGCAGCTATTACATGCGTGGACATCACCTTTAATTCCAAGAGATGTGGTTCAGGACGTTGTACATACGCATCAGGCCAACACTCCTTTGACTTCTTCAAAAAATGTGGTCCTTCCTCCCATACCTTGACATCATCAATGTTGAACTTGGCTCCTCTGAATCCAAAGTCTGCTATGTTTTCCTTAGAAGGTACGAATCTACATTGGTCCACCTTTGTAAGACTGTAGGTAGTCACAATCCGGTTTGCTATGAATGTTTTAAACTGGCTTTTCTGATTTCTAATGTAGTGTAAGACAATCATGGAATCCGTCCAAAACATAACTTCTGCAAACTTAATATCTAACTCGGACTTCAGCTGGGACCCCATACGTGCTGCTATTACTGCTGCCGTAAGTTTCCAGCGTAGTATAGTTTGAATCTTCAAGGGGGTTACTCTTGCCTTAGCCGTAATAAGACGAGAACATATTTCAGTGTCGCGGATGCAGGAGCTGACGTTTGCCACTGCCCCATATACAGCTTCAGAGGCGTCACAGAAAATATGAAGTTCAAATGGCGAGCTATCTGATTGTGGAAACAATAAACAGCGTGAAAAACTAACGTATTCAACCCTCTGAAATTCACTTAAAATCTCTAACCATCGTTTGCTTTCCTCACTTGGAATCTCTTCGTCCCATCTCAGTCTCAATTCGCCTAAACGTTGAAGTAACTGCTTCATAGGAAGTGTGAATGGTGCTAACAATCCCAAGAGATCGTATAACGCAGCTACACTCGACAATATACCTCACCTAGGGAGAGAGCATTTCGGTATGCGAACTAATAAATTCAAACGCATCAACCATAGTATTCCAAAATAATCCCAATGTGCGTTCCGTAGGAAGTCTCTCAAAGTCAATCTCTTTTACGGCTTCTGCTCTCTCTTCTGGATGAGTTGATTCGAGAACCTGCAATCAGTTACTTATCCACTTGGTAAGTCTGAACCCACCTTTTCTGAGGAGTAAACCAAGGGTTTTTGCAAGCTCGATTGCATCCTGCACATTATCAATTGAAGTTAAATAGTCGTCGACATAAAAACTCTTATCTACAACTTCCTGGATATCTTTATTCCATTCCTTTCAGAATATATCTACCGTCTTCCGAAGAGCGAAATTAGCGCAAAAAGGCGAGAACACAGCTCCAAATGGATGAACTGTCAAACAGTATTTCTTAGACTTTCGTCCTGTATCACCGTCTTCCCAACACAGTAGTAAAAACGCTGCCCTATCTCGTCTCGATATCTTTACTCGAAGAATCATCTCCTCAATTTCAGTGGCTAATACTACCTTGCATATTCTGAATCATAGAAGTATACCAATTAAACTGTTTACAGTATTTGGTCATCTCAAAAGCTGATCGTTAAGAGAACAACCTTGATAGACAGCTGCACAATCAAAAACAATTCTTAATTTTCCAGGCTTTTTAGGGTTGATAACAGGCTGATGAGGAATATGCCAACAAACAGCATCACGGTCGAATTCCTCCTTACTAGCTTCAATGATGTAGCCTTTCGTTAAATGTTTATTCACTACAAGTTGATATTTCTTCGGAAGGCTATTATCCTTCATTAACCTCTTCCTTAAACACTCTAGTCTACGTTCAGCTAGTTCCAAATTATTCGTTAGCCTTGTCTTATCATACATCCAGGGTAGACCAACTTGAAAATAGCCACCCTCCAGTCTGAAGGAACTATTAACTATTTCTAGAGCTCTCTTATCTTCGATAGAATATTCATTACGAAACCCATCTGCATCCTCGAACTCATGAATATACAATCTTTCTATATCTCGCAAAATATCATTAGTAGAACAATGACACCACTGAACTTGATGGAAGGACCTCGATGCTTCTTTAGGACCTAAAATCATCCACCCGAGATGAGTATGCACACCAAACGGATGCTTCCTGTCTCCCAGTCGTTGTTCAAGGACCCAATGTGCATCTGGAGCATCACACCCAATCAATATTCCTACTAGATTACTTTGCAGCCTCGGTAGAGTTATGTCCTTTAAATGTTTCCACCCTCTCAGCTGGAGTTCGGTTAAAGGCTCTGCATAATCGATCGGAAGTTTCTTGGTCGTATAGGCCTTGTTGATCTTTATAGAAGCCCAATCATCTAATGAAAATACCTCTAAATTTACTTCCAGACATTCACAAGTAGAAGTTTCATTCACAGTCTTCATCTTTATTGAAGTCTCCTTACCCCTGAGACCTAACCGATTAATTAACTCTTCGCATACAATATAGGTATCTGAACCATTGTCTAGAAGAGCGTATGTTTCCAGACATCCTTTGGGGCCATATAGTCTAACCGGAACGATACCCAAACAAACCTTTGGGAATTTCCAATGCTTCGCAAAATTCACTACATGTTTGTTAGAAGCATCAATATGCAATAATGAATTATGCCGAATCTTGCAATTATCAACGTCACACCTTGTGTCTGAGTTACACGACTTGGCTATGTGACACTTCCTCAAACACAGGTAATATAGACCACGCTTCCTCACATCCTGTCTCCTCTCTATAACATTCATTTTTGATAACTTCATACAGTCTTTCTCATTGTGATCACCAAAACCAATTTCGCAACTGAAAGACTTGAATGAGTTGTTCGGTTCCCGCCTAACTAAATTAAAGCGTGATCTACTGTCAACTTGGCCTTCATAATTACTTTAACGAAACTTTCAGTTACAATTTACTAATCTACCGAAACGTGATCGCGCAACCCTGTCTCTTTCTTCTACAAACGTCACTAATTCTTCAAAGATCGGCACCCTACCGGTCATCATGATCCTATCAGCAGCTTCTACACATTCATTCTGTAATTCTAGGGGTAAGCGTGACACAATGGTTTCCAGATTAGCCGTAGAATTCACAACAGACATATACCCCATTTACCTCAATGTAATGCGTAGATAACGTAGCTTATTTGTGAAGTCAGTTAGGCTATCGGCGGATCCTTCAACAGATTTGTGGCGAAGGGATTCGGTAATAAGATTACGAGCGACAAGATGTTCTTTACCAAATAGATCAAATAAAATTTGTCTAGCTCTACCATAACCCAAATGACTGGGCAAGGAAATACAAGCTTCAATAGCCGTTCTGGCCTTTCCTTTACAATAGTATGACAAATATGACAACAACTGACCCTTGTCAGACAGTTTACTCTCTATATTGCTTGTAAACTGACTAATAAAACGGTGGTACTGGCTTGGTTGTCCGTCAAAATACATCATATCGATCCTAGGAAAACAGAATTATTAACCGTAGTACGTAACGTATCCTTCAAATCATTAATCCAATCGCATTTCGAGGTGTTGAATACCTCCACGGAATGCTTAATACGCGCAACGTCACAATACAAGTACCTTTCCACCTTAGAATTTATCTCCGATTTGTCTGTTGACAGTCGGTTATCGTGTTCTATGACCTTACATTCTAATTCGGCCATATCATCCTCCTCTTGAAGATCTAACATTTTAAGCTGCCTTTCTAACTGAAGTCTCCTTTAGAAATTCTTCTTCTTTAGTAATGCCTTATCTAACTTCAATCTAGAAGTACTAAACTGAGCTGAGGACTTACGATTAACAATAATATCGTCACGTTAATCATCATTAAAATCAGACCTACCACAGACAGCTTTAAAATCTTGACCATCCATTTCGTCATTTTCCTTCAGCTTTTTGCTTCTGGTTTCCATTGTATGCCCTTGTACCAAGCAAATGTGAATTAGTGCGATTCGACCAATAAGACCAAAAATTGGACCAAAAATGTCTAGACATATCCAATGTATGACAACAGAAATAAAACTGAAGAACTTTGGACCCAAAATGTCCAGACGTATCCAATGTATGACGACAGAATTAAAATTGAAGAACTTTTGTTACGTCCAAGTTTTGCTCCTTCCCGTTATGGAAGTAGAGTATGTCGATCTATTTGCAATTCATGAACCCAAAATAACAACAGAAAGTAACTCCAAAGTTAGGTACCAATGTTTATTCGCAATTCACAAATAGTCAAGAAAAATGTCGTTCTTCAATTTTATAGGTTCCTCGAGCAAAAACTCCTAATTAGCAAACCTAGACAAACAGAAACCAAAATATCCGAAAATAATAAATCAAACACGTTCATAAGTTAAGTAAAACAAATATACTCAAAGAAAACAGTGAAATTATTGATATTTATATAAAGGTTTTGATCAGCCAAATGTCTTCATTTCTCCCGTAACTGTTTTTTATCCCCAATCCAGTTGAAGGGATTGTTTCTGCTTGAATGCTGTCTGATCACGCAGGCTTGCCGCTCTTGATTTGTCTGATTTCCATATTGATCGCTTCAATTGTTGATGCGCTATTATCGATTGGAAAGTCCGTGGATGATGGGTTTAGTTAGGCTAGTCGAATCAAGTCTCCTTTAAATGCTCTACCCACCTGTTTTGCTGTTCTTCAGTGTTGCTGACTAATTTATCTTCAGTGACTTATACTGCTAGTTCACGTTTGCGATAGTTTACAGCGGGGTTCATTGTTGTATTTAATAATTCTCTCAAAAATTATTCTCGTGCATCGTTTTTCGTTATAATTGCATTATCTTCCAAGTATATGCGTTAGTCGGCTTTGATGCTCCTCTTCACTTGCCTGTTTGCTTTTGTGCCTTCATCGTGTGCCTTCACTCTCTCTGCCCTAGTCCGGCTGATGATGGCTGCTGCTCAAGTGCTTCTCTTTTCTTGAGTTTTATCAAGAGTATCAACAGGGAACTCTTCCTTATAAAAGTGGTTGTTGCTGCTAAGTAGATCTTGACATGTTGTAGCGACTGCCTCGTTCATCCTCTTCAAATTGTTATAATAATAATAATTTATTCTTAAATAACAAATATGTTACAAGAGACATACCAATTTACAGGCAAGATCAAAATGTTAAGAATGGCAATATATTTTTTTAAACGGTCTACAGTTACTGAAATTTTTCGCAAGATTCATTGGCTTCATGTAGATGACCAAAAGTTTTCAAATATAGTTAGAGATAACTATTCAGTCTCTATGATGTACAATTGCCGCGAGTTACAATGGATGCCTTTCGACGTGGTTATTAATGACTGTGAAACAATGCAAGGTAGAGCCAGGTCTGAACATAACAAGAGTTGATGAGGTAAGTTTGCCAAAAACTGGTTGATAGATATACGGTCAACTGGGTAAAGTAACCAAGTCCTCGTCAAATATCTAGCCTAATATATAAGTATTGGAATAAGGTGCTAAAAAAAGAGAAATAGAAAGAGCAGTGCGAGGAGCAGAATAGAAAATATTCTTGCTTAAAGACGAACAATGACTCAGCACATACGTTTCAGGATAAAACTAGGTTATGTTTAGTCAGTTTACACTAGCTGTATACCTGTATTTATGTATGTTAATGATGAAAATTCAGTCGTAAGATAACGAATGGACAAATAATCGTATGAATACAGGAAATTCAAAATGACGAAATTGATAGCCACAAGGTTGATTTACAGAATATAATAATGAGACTCAGTGGTCTCCTTGCTTTTGTTTTATTTTATTTATTCTTTTTATTTTTAACTCTGTGGCTCAAGAAATTATGAATGAGCTCTTTTTCTATATAATTGTATAGATTTGCTCATAATAGGGTTTCTTGTTGGGAAGTTAAAACCAGTGAAAGGTTACGGACAAGCGTCGTAGACCAGGTTAACAAGGAAAAGTAACATCAATGTCACTAATTTGTTACATCCTGCTATATCGTAAGGATCCGTAAGCAAACAAAATGTTCTGCCACACAGATATGAGAAGATTGAGGTTATTGCCCTACCGCCATGAACGCTGGTGTGATGTTAAGCTCTCTTACGTTGAATGAATGATGGTAAATAATGTTGTCTAATCTACCTTCCATTTTTTGACCACCTAATCGGAATACACTTCCTCTGCTAGCTCCACATTACAAGAAATCCAGACAACTTTGCCTTCTCCATGAAAGACAAGATACCCACGTAACATTCTAGACTGAGTTTAAGTAAACTAATGGAATAAATTGTAGGATATGTATCAGTTATTAGGTAGTTTGGAGTTAGGAAGGACAGTGAGCTGGAAAAAGAAAAAAAAGTTGAAATAGCGTTAAAAATTAAAGAGGAGAACAATAAGTTGATGTTTGAATGGTATTGAATTGAGGAAATAAAAATTTATGAAACTGTTAATACTTAATAACGAAGAAACTCACAATGCTACAAAGAGCTTGAGTTCCTTGAAACTGAGAGTAGTTTATCAGCATCTACAGGCTTTTCAATTATTTTGTCTACTAGAAATGAAAACTAAAACTGCTTTGAAAATAATTATTGGAATCTAAATCTCGAGAAAAGTCACGAGTAGCGCCTTAAAGGCATGACTTATTCCTGTTAGTAGCCGCAGGGAGATTTGTCTATCATTTCGTGATACCTGAATTGATGGTAATGCGGGCACAATATGTTCATAGTCTGTAATCAGTTTCTAAGGTGTGGCTAAATATTCGGTGAATATAATAGAGTGCCTCGGGACTTTATGTGAGTTCCGGGAATAGTCGATTAATCTCTTTAGAGTCTAACAACAGCATTACCAGTTTCTCCTACTTAGTGACTGTGTCACAGATACGAATAGTAATTGGTAACCTATTCCACTATAGACTGTATCGTATTACACAGAAATTACAATGCAATGATTTTTTGTGTGTTTGCCAGTAATGGTGTATGTGCCTTGTTTCTAAGTCTGCAATCAGTGTTGTGGTTCATCATTGGGAGGTATTTTACGAACGAGAGACCATTTATCAGTTTATAGAGAAGTGTTAGTTTGTTTTTCAACCGACTGTGCAATGCAGGCTCTAGGGAAAGATGTCCGTATCTTTCTGCGTATTCGAGGTTCTTCTTTGGACATTTTCTAGTTGTATCTTGTCCGTGATATTCATTTTTGAGAAGATAAGTAAACAATATTCAACTGAGTGCCTTTTACGCATTTTGATGAGTGTAAGCTTAGCCTCATTTGTCAAGAAGTTCTTATTTATAAACCCAATTAGCCGTCTGAATTGAGAGATAATATTTCAGGCATGTTCTTCGGATTTTAGGCTTCTGGAGTAAAGGGTACCCAGATCATGCGCTGATATAAACACCTTAAACCGACTTTTCTGTAAGTAGAGTGGTGTATCATGGTGATGCTTACTATGATGCATGATGCCACATTTATTATGGTTAAGCAGTAGCTGCCATGTTTCGATGCAGGTAGTTAATTTATCGAGATCACTCGGACTCCTTGTTATATTTTCGTTCGGATCTTCAGGCTTATAGCTGTATACTATGTTCGCATTAGGAGCATATAATTAGGCTCTTCAAATCTTATAGTATTGTTTATGTACATCAGAAGCAAGAGGGGAACTGATACACTTCCCCGGGTAACTCCACTGATTATTGGTCTTGATGATGAAAGACAGTCATTGTACTTAACCATTTGTTGGCGCACTTTTAGGAATAAAGCAAACCATGCTGATTCCGGATTACTTTAGTCTAAGTAGAAGCCTTCTGTTGAAGACTTTATCAAAAGCCTTCTTAAAAAACAGATAATACAAGCCCTTTGTCTTGTAGATGCGTAATATCATTGAAATAATTAAGCAGACATGTATCACACGACCTAGACCTCACGAACCCATGCTGTGAGGTCGATATCAGATTGTTACTAAGTAGATAATGTATGAACTCTGCCTTAACTACTCTCTCAATCATCCTAGTTACTACTGAAGTTACATTTATTGGTTGGTAATTGTCAACATTTGCTGTAGGCCCAGATTTTATTGTGGGGATGATATGTGTAGTCTTCCAGTTATTAGGGTAACACTCTGTGGAGAGAAATATAGTAAATAGATTAAGGGGAATAACACACATATCATTGTACCATTTTTCGGCATGCTGGCTGGGATGCCATCTGGTCCTTCAATGTAAGAGTGCTTCAGTTTACTAATCGCCTTAGAAATGTTCTGTACACTAAATTCAACACTGGCTATTTCACAGGAATCAGTTTGGGTCAAGTTTGACTCATTTGTTGGGTTTTCGTTTGTTAATGTAGCACAAACATGTTCGCTAAGCAGCTCTGCGACACTTTTAGTGTGTTCATACACTTGGTTGTCCTTGATAAATATGCTCCCTCCTTACACTTTGGAGCATTTGAGTTTATACCGAAGGAGTTTTAAAAGTTCAGAGGATTCATTGTTCAGATGAAAACCACGCATTTCCTGTACGATAGCCTTTTTAGTACGTGTTATTTCTGCCTCGACACATATTTCAGTCATCGTTACTAATTAGGAGAAGTCATTAAAGTTATGAAATCTGGAAGCATGTCTTCGAAGACGTTTTCGTATATGACCTGACATATATAAGTCCTTAGGAATTCTGGGTCTCCAGGACCCTAAGGGTGCAAATTTCTTGAATATATAATTTGTGTTATGATAAAATACATTGATTAGTTCATCAGTATTGTTTGCGGTAAAGTAGTTGGTCCAGTCAATGCTTCTGAGGCAATTCCGGAAGTTTTCGCAATCAATCCTGCAAACGTCCCTAGGAAGTGTAGTGGATTTAAGTTTTATAGTTTTGGCTCCTATATCAAGGTTGCATATGACCATATTATGATCGTTACCTGGGAATTTTTTTCAAACATATACAGTATGAGGAATGAGATTGCTGGTGAAAACTAAATCCAATGTATTTTGATTTCTGGTTAGGCCGTTAACATGTTGAGTCCAATCCCCAAACATTCAATAAATGATTCGAATCGTCTAGGTACTTCGATTGGGAACCAAGAGATTTCAGGCACGTTGAAGTCTCCACAAATTGCCTTGCTTGCAAACGGTAGGGATGAAACAAACGTGAATACTTCTGACAATAATGCTAGATCTCCTGTTTGTGCATTGGGCTGACGGTAGACACATTCGAACAGTGAGGAAACTGCGTTTGAGGGTTTCAGAACGATCCACACAGAATCTGGCAATCTGTTTAATTCCAATATATCACATAAGAATGAGTTTAGGCTAGAGCGAGCATGTATGAGGCATCCTCCACCTCTTCCTTGTAACCTATCACTTCGAAATATATCATAGTTTTCAAGAGATATAGTAAGATCAGAAATATTACTGGAAGTCCATGCCTCAGTTATCATTATAAGTGATGGTTGGCATATAGTCGCAAACATGACTAGATCAGTCTTTTTATTACAGATTGAACGAGCATTAATAAGCGATAGGTTAAACAGATGTCCCGCTAAGCCAAAATAGTTGGGGGTATCGTGAGTAAAGTAGTTACTATGACCTACGTGGGTGTGATATCAAGAGTTAGGGGGGATATGTTAAGTAAATTACTGAAATTTACAAGAGGGTTTGTTAGCCCGGAGGAAAGGGGGAGAACGTTCCCTGTTTGAGATTTTGCGAGACGAGTGCTTATATATTCTGCATGTGATATGAAATGACTTGAGCTATATGTCGCGCAAGAGGTACCACAAGTGGATGTATCCCAACAAATTCTGAGTGGGCTGGCATTGCAGTGCACCATCGTTTCTAGTAATGTCTCGATTACACAACTCATTACTACGGCTTTATTTATTCGGAATGATTTTATCTTGGGGCGGGTGTGCCATGTACGAGTGCCAGTTGTGATGACCTTTTCTAAATTTGGGGTCATGTTTACCAGCTGGTTTGGTAGAGCAGGATGCATCGTGTACTCATTATGAGCGTTTCTGCGAATAAGAGCCTGTTTATTAGGGATAGGGTGTGATATTCATGTTTGTAAAGCTAAGTGAGCAGTATTCAAGAGAGGTCCTTATACGCATTTTGAAGAGTGTAAGCTCGATCTCATTTGTCAAGAGGTTCCAATCTATAAAGCCAATAAGCTGTCGGCATTGTGAGATAATAGAAGAGAGAAACCAGATCATGCGCTGATATGTGCGGCCAAGGCCTACTACAATTTTGTTGGTAAATTGGTTTTTCAAGGTGATGCTTATTGAAATGCATGATGCCACATTTGTTGTCGGGTAACACTTTTGTTGTTCATTCTCTTCATCCATAATGAGTATTATGTGACAGTAGTTATGGAGCGCACAACTACGACTACTTCCGCTACCAGTAACAAAATAAATACAATTCTCTCTAGTAGGAAGACGAACAAATCGAAATATAATGACTGTTCACAATTCCACACACATTTTATGAGGTTATATGATGATAAGAAATTTTCTAATTATTGCATAAACCAATAATCCCAGGAATAACTAAGTTGGATCAAGACGTACTAGATAAGCACGAAAGAATATATTGTATTTTTATTCGAAATCAGGCATTCAACAACAACCAAATAGTCACTATTTCATTCAAACATCACATCCGCCACAGGTTAAATTGGAATCCAAGTGTCTGTAATCAACTGTACGTCTTATTCTCAAATTCATCCCGTGTTTGTTTGGATAAAGACTCTATATTATCTAGAATGCTCTCATTAGTATTAGAATTACCCACCGAAATTGGAACATACTCACCTGGTTCTTGGAATTGTATTTGAATATCATGTCCTTTGTGTGTACTTAAGTCATTGATTTCTAGAAGTCGCACCATAGATTTCCCGACATTCTTCAGAACAATCCCCGTGCATGGTCGAAGATCATTGTCACGATAATATGTAACTTCTGCAGACTTCAAACATCTCACATTCGACCGAAGAATTCTTCATTCGAATAGCTTTGATGGAGTCTCTTTCGTCACCGAATGTCTGGCATTTCTATATTGCAGTAGAAATTTATCTACTCCCCTCTCCAGCTAATTAAATGTTTAGGCGGCAATAGAATCGATAGCAGTTTGCAACGTCCTGACAAAATTTTCTGCCTGACCATTGGAACAAGGATGTCTGGGAGCAGTAAACAGATGTTTGTACCCTATGCCATTTAACCAGGTAGTAACTGCATCTGCATCAAAATGAGAGCCGTTATCAGTCACTAACACCATTGGAAACCCTTCTCGACTAAGCACCTTTCTTTATGCTTGAATTGTGAAGTCAGAATTCGGGGAAGTTGTAGTGCAACTACATTGTGAAGAAAACATGATCACTGACGTATAAATACTTATTATTGAATGTAGAATCCTTTTTGAATATTTTCTTTTTCGGAATCGAATTGAACAGTTACGGTAGAAAATCCAACTGCAGTCTAACGATTTAGAAGAACAAGCCTACTACAGTCTGATTATTAAGAAGAATAAGGGAACATTTGGGATTTTATTCGTTTACAATATTAAACTTGGAATAAGAACTTTGGATTACTTATCGTTTTTTTTGTGATCAAACTGTATTTTGGAAAACGATTTTCTGATCTATTTAGATTTTTATTGACCAAGATTCACCGGTGGAATTTCTATATTTGGTATTTGTTATTTATCTTCCGCTGAATTCCAATTAACCATGAGCAGGCGAAAGAAAACAAACACGAAGAGGGCGGAAGAGCATGAAGAATGCCGAAATGCTATGTAATTGGATTTTCTATCTTGTCAGTTCAATTCGATTCCAATAGACGTATGTCGGACGCACTTCCCGATTTTAATATAAAAACACAATAATTCTAGGGGAAAATGGTCTAACGATAGATAATAAATGGAAATACAAACAATACCTAACGAAATTTACGCCTTCCAATTCAAAATTACTCTGAATGAGTATCAAGGTTCCGAGGTCTAGGTGAACTCCTATACTGCACGATATCAATCCAAAAATGTGGCGGTAGCCATATTATATCAAATTTAAACAACATATGTACAGTTCAGAAGCAAACATAAAAACTTCAATATAAGTACAAAATATAGAAAGAATAACAATGTACAATGATAAAATCTCAAATTGGAATCAAACAAAATACCAAAAATGTCAACAGAAAAAGTCCGTCATGTCATAACAAAAATATGTAAACATGGAGGGATTTTCCAAAACACAAAACATTCAAAAAGGATTCTACATGCTAGGCAAGTCGTTTATGATTCTTCTTGTTTAATGGGTTCACTTTCCACCAGTAGTGATGTTATGTTTGATACTTATTATTGTAAGTCACTCTTAGAAGGCATTAAGGAACAAAATTTGGGCGAGAATTCTAAGATGCCAGAGAAGGATCAGATGCTTAGGACACCGATAGAAGGCTTAGAATTACCTAAAGTTGAACTTCTATTCTTTGACGGCAAACAACGAGACTACTTTAGGTTCGTTAAGCAGTTTGAATCGTTTATAGAACCTAGAGTAAGGGATGATAATTTGCGTTTATTATATTTAATTCACTACTGTAAAGGAAAAGCAAGAAACGCGATTGAAGGTTGCCTTATAATGGAACCACAAGTGGTATATAAGAGAGCTAAGGCTATTTTAAAACAGCTCTTTGGACAGTCGCATGTAATAGCCCGTGAAACTTTGGAGGACTTGTTTAGAACCGGGAATGCAGATTATAATGATCCGGATCAGTTGACGAATTTGGCGATTAAAATGCAGAATGTTGCTCTAACCTCAAAACAGTTAAATTGTACAACGGAACTTAATTCCCTGGTTACTTTAGAACGAATAGTTAGGCTCTTACCTCATCGAATGCAAGCCCAGTGGAAAGAGCTGGGAATTAAGTGGGACGAAGAGGAAGGAGAACCTAATTTCAAAGAATTTACGGATTTTATTATGTCTCGTGCTAAGATAGCTATTAGTAGGTTCGGAAGATTAGCTAATCGTGCTAAAGCAGGAAATAATACGGAAGCTATTAGTGATCTGCGTGCGAGACAAGAGGAATATTCGTTTACACCTAACTCACACCCGGAATTTAAGAGAGTTGTTAATTGTATCAGGAAAGGTGCCATAACATGGGACCAATATTAATCTCTCCATCTCTTGATACAGTGGAGGTTTGATCAGCATTCGTCATCGTCGGAAACTCATTTTTCACATCAGTGACATCCGGATTATTATCAACGTCATCATGATTCCATTGTGTCAGACAGGTCGCGTCGATTTGGTCTGCACTAGCATCCGTAGAGTGAAACTCTTCCATTATTGCATAACTCATCTCGCTACATGAAAGAACAGCATAAGTGTCACAATCCAAAACCGATAAACTCACTTGTTGTTCTCCATGTTCCGTTTCAGATACACACTTTGAAAAAGAATCAATGACTACAAGTGCATAGTATTTGCCAAGGAACGAGCCATAATAGTCTGCATGAATTCTCTGCCAGGCATCCGACTGGCCATGGAGTCCACTTCAAATGCTGATTTTTCAGCTTATGACACTTTACACAATTGTTTGCTGTACGACAAATATCTGCATTTATCGCTGGCCACCAACACGTGAGCCTCGCCAAGGACTTCATTTTGTCAACACCTAAATGTCCACTATGAAGATCTTCCAGGACAGCTTTACGCAGTGAAGGAGGAATAACAACCTGATCATTTAAACACAAAATACCATCAGGAGTAATGGATAGCTCATCCCGCTTTGAAAAATAGATAGGAAATCCGCGTTTCAGATTAGCATTCCAACCTTTACGTATAGCATTAATTATACATCCAAAGTTTCTACGAGTTTCTCTAATGAGATCTGGACGTTTCACTGGTAAAGGTTGCACCAACAAACAGTCTGAAGTATTAACAGGTTTATCTGGTAGTGACTGTCGAGAAATGTAATCAACATGTTGAATTTGTTTGGCACTCCTGTGCTGAACCGTATAGTCGTAGGCACTCAAAGCAATACTCCATCGTTGAACCATAGCAGCTGAGGCACGTGCTAAGGATTTTTCAGGATGATAAATAAACTGCAAAGCCTCATGATCAGTAACAATAGTGAATTTCTTTCCGAATAAATATTTATGAAGTCTTTTAACAGCCCAAAACACAGCTAATGCCTCTCACTGAGTCTGTGAATAACCTTGTTCAGTAACAGTAAGTTTGCGTGAAACACAAATAACTGGTCTACCTTCTTGTTCCAAAACTGCGCCATTACCCACAGGTGATGCATCAGTGATAAGCACAGACTGTACACTAGGGTAGTAAGTTCGAAAAACAGCATCACTTTGAAGAAACTTTAGTAGACTACGTAAGCATGACTCTTGTTTCTCACCCCATTTGAATGAATTGGATGTCAAAATATTAAATAAACAATTTGCACGACAAGAAATATTAGGAATAAAACGGGAATAGTATTGAAGAGTACCCACTAGTGAACTTAGTTCCGTAAGATTTTTTCGGGACGGTGCATTTGTCAGTGGAGCTAGTCGTTTCATAACTGGTCTAAAACCATTACCATCAACTAAGTATCCAAGACATTCAAAACTAGATACACAAAATGAAAACTTATTTGGATTTACTGTAATATTCTTCTCAGTTAAACGACGTAATAAGGCAAAACGTCTCTGGTCATGAACTCCATTATCAGCACCATGAACAATCAGATCATCTTGATAAACTTCAACACCTTCAAGATCATTAACCACCTTTTTCATAACTTCCTGGAATATGGATGGAGAATAACTCAGACAAAATGGAAGGAAATTGTATTTGAACAGACCAAAAGTAGTATTAATCGTCGTCAAAATAGATGAGGATTGATCTAAAGGGATTTGAAGATGAGCATCTTTTAGGTCAACTTTCGGGAACACTTTAGAACCATGAAGTCGATTTAGGATATCTTCAGCCTCTACTGTAGTGCATGTGTGCTTCAACAAACAGGAGTTCAAGGTTAGTCTATAGTCACCACATATTCTAGGAGTCTTGCCATCCAATTTCAGTGACGTAACAATAGAAGTACTCCATACAAAAGACTGAGCTAGTTCAATCATGCCTTTTGCACACAAATCATTCAAAGTCTTATGCACTGCATCTCGAAGACCATAAGGAATTATTTGTCTTTTGAGAAAGACTGGATCACCCTGAACTTGAAGTTTTATAAGCTCAATTTTCTTATCTCCACTGCACTTAGCACACGTGGCTATCAAATCTTTAAGTAAAGCGTCAGAATTTTCTTTAGAAACTAGGAAAGAGAACTCCACTTTAAGCCTTTTCAAATTCTTTAAACCCAGTATTGACAGTCCTGTTTCGCTGACTAAAAATTCACAAGGTATGTATGAGGAATTATCATCCCTTATTAGCAATTCACAACATCCTCGTATAGGCAGTTTGTGTCCAGTAATCCCCAATATTGATACTTCAGTGGGTCGTACCACAACGTTCGGATCTAAAGATTTCAAGTTCTTGAATGAAATAATGGACTCTATACTGCCTGTGTCCACAATAAAGTCATGAAATGAACCAAGCGATGTATATAGTCGCTTTTGAATATGAGCATTACCTTTCGAAATGGTAGACAAAGATAAATGATCATTAGGATCAGCTGAATTATTGGGATATAAATTACAAGCTTTAGTACTACTTGAGGCAAAATGAACAGTAGCTTTGCATACTGCTTGAATGTGCCCTATCTTACCACATCTAAAACATTTAGCATTACGAAATGTACAATAATAACGAGAATGAAGTTTTCCACATGATAAACATTTGCCAAACTTGGTCTCACCTTTGTGATTTCCTTTGTAATTCTTTATTGAAACAGCGTCCATATTTACACGAGAAAAGGAACCTCTGTTAAACGAACAAAATTTGGATTGAGCCTGAGATTGTATTTCATCATGACAACTAATCAAAGTATGGAAATCTTCATCGACTGGATATAAAGTTCATTCAACGCCTCCTAGTTTATGCACGCAGTTCTAACATCTTGAAAGGAACAGTTCGGCATTCTTAACAGCTCTCTTTCCTAACTAGGTATGTTAATTCCTGCGAATAATCGGTCTCACAGTTGCACATGAAGTTGATCACCGAAATTACATTCGACAGCTTGTTTCTGCAATTCAAGAATGAATTCCTTAAGCTTTCGGTCATTTTGACGAATCGTCTAATGAAATTTCGCCATATCACGGCATTCAAAACTAGTGCACTATACATGATTTAATAATAAATCCCTCAGCGTTACATAGGGATAGTGAGATAGGTTTTTCAGGATATGTCAAAGTTTACATTAAGCTGTACATTTCTCTTCCTATGAATGTCAGAAAATGTGCTATAACCTTATAATAATTACCATCTTTCTTGGTCTTGCTCCAGGATTCAAAACTATCGAAATGGTTCTCAAAATCATAACAAGATGCATGAATTACTAACTGATCCACAAAAAAATCCGTAGCGATGCCAATATAAAAGATAGAAGCATATCATTTATTACGTAAATAAATATTCGCAGAAGAAAATAAAGCAAGGAAGAATGCATTGTACATAGAATAACAATTAGGTCAAAAATTCTTAAGCAATTAAAGGAACCACTAGTAATAAAACCGTAAATGAAGAAAATGATAATGACATCACAACACATCATATTACGTCTAAAATTATTGAGATTCATACTTGGATTTCAACTAAATATCGTTATGTTGAGCAGTAACAGTTAGATATTTGGACGACTTCAAGTGTTCTGCGGAGGAGCATAGACGCGTGAACTACTACTGTGAATAGAAAGAGTAGAGTTTGTCTGTGATTCGGTGATGCTTGCTCGAGTAGCAATGGGGTGCAATATACTTTGAGTCTGGTAATAGTCTGTAGGGCGAGTTAACATATAAGATGTACCATAAAATAAAGCTGTGAGATTTGGGTGTGAGTCGTGTAAATGGTTGATGAATCTGTTCAGAGTCTAACAACAGCCTTACTGTATGATGTTGCAATGAAAGTACAACGCAGTGACTGTGTTTTGCCGTTAGTAGCCTACATGATTTGTTATTGAATCTGTAAGCAGTGTCGTGGTTCACAATTCGGCGGCATGTTACGAACAACAGACCATTTATTATTTCCTAGCGTAGTATTAGGTTGTTTTTCAACCGATGACGCCGTAGATGTTCTAGGGAATGATGTTTGCATCTTCCTGTGAGATTCAGAGTGTAGTTGCATCGTAGCAGTGGCCGTGTGATGCTTCATTGTGCATTTTCTACTCGCATCTCGTCTATGATATTCATGTTTGTAAAGCTAAGTGAGCAGTATTCAAGAGAGGTCCTTATACGCATTTTGAAGAGTGTAAGCTCGATCTCATTTGTCAAGAGGTTCCAATCTATAAAGCCAATAAGCTGTCGGCATTGTGAGATAATAGAAGAGAGAAACCAGATCATGCGCTGATATGTGTGTCCAAGGCCTACTACAATTTTGTTGGTAAAGTGGTTTTTCAAGGTGATGCTTATTGAAATGCATGATGCCACATTTGTTGTCGGGTAACACTTTTGTTGTTCATTCTCTTCATCCATAATGAGTATTATGTGACAGTAGTTATGGAGCGCACAACTACGACTACTTCCGCTACCAGTAACAAAATAAATACAATTCTCTCTAGTAGGACGACGAACAAATCGAAATATAATGACTGTTCACAATTCCACACACATTGTATGAGTTATTGAAACTAGTAAACAAGTATATGATAATGATATCACAACACCTTTTATTACGTCTAATATTATTGAGATTTATACAGAAGTAGAGTGCCGATAACTGCGTGTTCTTAAGCTCGTAATAAGCTCGTTCGGATTGTCTTATCCAAATGACGTCTGACGGTTAATAAATCAGAAGATGAACTCCAAGTTTATGTCGGGGCCCTACAATAGCCCCCTTCCAGCAAACAAGGATACGAAAGTGTCTGTGTTTGCGAAAAAAAAAATCAAAATCGTCGGAAAACATCAAAAGTTATGAAAATCAAAGTTACCGTGTCCAGGTACGTTCGTAAGTTCGCATAGTAACAGATCATCAAAGATATATGGTAAGCGGTTATGAGTGAAACAATATCGATCTCGAATAGAAAACATTAAGAGCAAGTGTACGATACGAAAATGTAGTACAAATGATGCAAAATATATAATATCGTTTAGGCATGACAGTTAAGACGGAATTCGATAATCGCATAGACATTACGGTAAGGCTCATCGATAAATCGAGTGGCTGCAGATTGGTGAAGAAATTGCGATCGAGATTATCGTGGAAAAATTTGGAGAATAAAGCTGCGTACCAATGCGATGCATAAACATTAGATGCATATCGAGAACATAAGTTACTACCATTGAGTATATGACTCCAAACTTATGTGTATGATAGCGTCGCAAACCGTTGCCAGCGTTGGGGTAGTCGAAAAACATGCTAATATCAGCGTGCAGGAGGTTCGCTCGACTGCTTGAACTGCTGTTTCGTGTGCATGTGCGTTTGATCATACCACCAATTTACTTAGCAGGCTGCAAGATTTTCGAGGTACGAGCAGCTGATGAGTACATAGAAGATATCTCCAATGCGATAATCGTATAGCCACGGAAATATTAATAGACAATAATTGTCGTTGAGCCGTTGCTTTGATAAGCGATTCGAAACATAACAATGCGAAACGGCAAAATAAATGGAATGAACTCACCTTAATCATGAACGTCGTTCGTGTTATCGAAAGAAGTCAAATAATTCCGTGAGTTGCAAATGTCGTGCCGTGAATACAATATTCGTAATGCGATTCGATTAGCGATTAAGATAATTCCATTATTGTCATAATATCATGATTAATCATAATAATGGTTCT
This sequence comes from Schistosoma turkestanicum, assembly GCA_944470395.2. NCBI lineage: Eukaryota > Metazoa > Platyhelminthes > Trematoda > Strigeidida > Schistosomatidae > Schistosoma > Schistosoma turkestanicum. Next base: position 38,855,392 of record OX103972.1, on the reverse strand, counting down.
TTCACATTAATACGATAATGATAGCGATAATTGGATAATTCGAGAAATGGATTCATGCAGCGAGTTAATAAGTCATCAAAATGATAATAAGATAATACGATTTTTGTATGTGCATATAACCGCTGAAGTGGGTTAGCTGCTTTCGTCCGAAGAGAGAGTGCGTTGTCTGTGTTGTATATTGAATCTGATTCGATCAGCGAAGACAAGAGCAAAAGCGAGATTTCAGCTGACTATCGCATTAGCCAATGACTATTGGCACTCACTGGCTAATTGGCATTTAAAGTAAATGGCAATAAATTCGAATCTCGGAATGAACATCAACTCTGTAATGTAGGTACATTCAGTTACTGCTTTCTAAATCCATAGTTAACTATCAATCATCTCCGCTTAACATAGCAGCCGTTGACTTAATGATGAAATATCCGAACAATCGTCACGGCATCCAGAAGAATGAGAGAAGAGGTCGCCATCGGAAATATCAACTGAAACAGCGCAAAATCTATTACAATGGAAGTAACAACTGTAGTGTGCCGATAACTGCGTGTTCTTAAGCTCGTAATAAGCTCGTTCGGATTGTCTTATCCAAATGACGTCTGACGGTTAATAAATCAGAAGATGAACTCCAAGTTTATGTCGGGGCCCTACAATAGCCCCCTTCCAGCAAACAAGGATACGAAAGTGTCTGTGTTTGCGAAAAAAAAAATCAAAATCGTCGGAAAACATCAAAAGTTATGAAAATCAAAGTTACCGTGTCCAGGTACGTTCGTAAGTTCGCATAGTAACAGATCATCAAAGATATATGGTAAGCGGTTATGAGTGAAACAATATCGATCTCGAATAGAAAACATTAAGAGCAAGTGTACGATACGAAAATGTAGTACAAATGATGCAAAATATATAATATCGTTTAGGCATGACAGTTAAGACGGAATTCGATAATCGCATAGACATTACGGTAAGGCTCATCGATAAATCGAGTGGCTGCAGATTGGTGAAGAAATTGCGATCGAGATTATCGTGGAAAAATTTGGAGAATAAAGCTGCGTACCAATGCGATGCATAAACATTAGATGCATATCGAGAACATAAGTTACTACCATTGAGTATATGACTCCAAACTTATGTGTATGATAGCGTCGCAAACCGTTGCCAGCGTTGGGGTAGTCGAAAAACATGCTAATATCAGCGTGCAGGAGGTTCGCTCGACTGCTTGAACTGCTGTTTCGTGTGCATGTGCGTTTGATCATACCACCAATTTACTTAGCAGGCTGCAAGATTTTCGAGGTACGAGCAGCTGATGAGTACATAGAAGATATCTCCAATGCGATAATCGTATAGCCACGGAAATATTAATAGACAATAATTGTCGTTGAGCCGTTGCTTTGATAAGCGATTCGAAACATAACAATGCGAAACGGCAAAATAAATGGAATGAACTCACCTTAATCATGAACGTCGTTCGTGTTATCGAAAGAAGTCAAATAATTCCGTGAGTTGCAAATGTCGTGCCGTGAATACAATATTCGTAATGCGATTCGATTAGCGATTAAGATAATTCCATTATTGTCATAATATCATGATTAATCATAATAATGGTTCTTTCACATTAATACGATAATGATAGCGATAATTGGATAATTCGAGAAATGGATTCATGCAGCGAGTTAATAAGTCATCAAAATGATAATAAGATAATACGATTTTTGTATGTGCATATAACCGCTGAAGTGGGTTAGCTGCTTTCGTCCGAAGAGAGAGTGCGTTGTCTGTGTTGTATATTGAATCTGATTCGATCAGCGAAGACAAGAGCAAAAGCGAGATTTCAGCTGACTATCGCATTAGCCAATGACTATTGGCACTCACTGGCTAATTGGCATTTAAAGTAAATGGCAATAAATTCGAATCTCGGAATGAACATCAACTCTGTAATGTAGGTACATAACCTTGCACTGCTCTCAACTTCCTACTAAGAAATCCTATTACAAGCGGATCTGGACACTTATGCAGAAAAAGAGCTCATTCATAACTTACTGAGCCAGAGATTAAAAAAACAAAAAGAACTAAATAAAATAAAACAAAGCATAAGATCATTGAGTCTCATTATTATATTTTGTAAATCAACATTATTGCTAACAACTAGGTTCTTCTGAATTTCCTCTATTCACACGACTAACGTCCCATTAGTTATCTCACATCTGAATTGTCTTCATTAACCTATATATAACTGCAAGTGTACAGTTATTGTTATGATATAAAAAATGTCTGAGAAAACATACCTTTGTCTTGTCAAAAAACGTATGTGCTAAGTCGTTGTTCGGCTTTAAACAAGAATATTTTGTGCTCTGCTCCTCGTGCCGTTCTCCTTATTTCTCTTTTTTCAGCACCTTATTCCGATCCTCGTATATTAGTTTGGATATTTGCCGTAGACTTGGTTACCATACCCAGGAGCCTGTGAAATCATTAGGTGATGAATATCAACCAGACCTCTGCACATATACCGCATCAATTCTTGTTATATTCAAACCTGGCTATACCACGCATTGTTTCGCAGTCAATAAGATGATAGTCGTAACGCAACCTTCGTAACTCGCGCCAATTATTCGAATTGTACATTCCATCTTAAAGAAAACAATAAATCTCGTGAAATATTTCAGTAACTGCATACCGTTTTAAAAGAATTATCTTGCTAATCCCAACAATTTGATCCTGCCTTTAAATTGGCATGTCTCTTGTAACATGTTTACGATTTGAGAATAAATTATTATTATCATTTAGGTGAAAACAGAAATAATTAACTCACAAGACTCACGAAAAGGGATTTAGGGAAGAAGAATTTGGTAGTATATAATATAGCTTTAAGGAATAGGGTCTGAAAGCTCTGCAGAATTGTCATTACACCTTTGACCGAATTAATAAGTAACTCACCGTGTATCAAGTAACTTGTCCACAAGTCTTTGGTTTGTGAGTGAGTGAATGTGTGCATGCTCTCGAAGCAACACACAATGGTTCTGACTTGAAATGATTCCGTTTGTTTTCAGATTGTCGATTAATGAATGGAGACAACGTTTTATGGCTTCGAGGGTGACAAAGTATCTTGAAAATAAGTTCTTTTTCGTAAATGGAAGAAAACCATCGAGTCCACGTCAAATTCGAAGCGTGCAATTCCTATGCATAGATAATTTCAATCGTATTGTTATTCTGACTAATGATATTAGTAAGGTGATCCAAACAATCGAAATAGTAAACAGTTTTGGATTCAAACCTCTAGGAGGTAGATACTTCCTGCTAGAATAATTGATATTAAATACAAACAGACAACATATTAAGTGATAAGATTATTGGAACCGTAAAGCAGACAACATTTGAAGTGCGGAAATCGACAAGTAGTATCAATGTATCCTTGGGTAAGACTTCCCAGTAATTTTGAGTCGTGAAGTTTTATCAAGATCACTTTACTTGTATTTTAATTGACGAGATTATTTTATTTACAGCATATTAATTGCAGTGATTTGAGAATTGTGTATAAGTCGTGGGAATGCAGTGTAAGAGAATAGTTTTGAGATCCAAGACCAATGATGCAACTGCATAAAAGGAGATGATATTGGGCGGTAATTCAGTGGAATTTGGATTTTCATCTGATATATACAGATTTGCTATGATTTGAAGGAACAGGTTGGTTGATCAATTTGACTAGTCATTTATTATCAGGTTTTCGCTCCTAATAATGAAAAAATAAAACTACGCGATATCTCTTGTCTGGGTTTGAAAATAATCACCCTAATGTCTGTTTCACAGAGGGAGAGACAGATGCAACACAGAACATCTTATGTATGTACATCAGTTCCGGTCGCCATAACTCACTCAGCACAGAGACGCAACTGTCACTTCAAATTCAATAGTGGTAGCATAGTAGAAGTATCAGCAGTAATGGAGAAGATTAGGGTATAATTCAGTGAGATAAAGTTATAAAGTAAGAGACGGAGGTGATGAGCAACTCAGTTTTGAACTCAAACAGTGGATGCACCTGCGCAATCGTAAACGATTTTGAGCCATGTCATTCAAGGTCTCTAACCATCTATTACCATCACTTGACCTAGTCCACTCGTCATTTACTTCATGGAATTTAGCAATGTTTTGGTATCGCCACTACTAACTTTTTTCCAACCTATACCTTAACCACAAAATATAGCTCGACGAGGTGGTCGGTGGTTAGAAATACGTAAAACATGTCCCAACCAACTCAACTGATGAAGTTTCAATACTTCATCTACTGAACTGCCATTCTTACCTAGTACTTGTTTCCGAACTACAGCATTGCGCATTCGGTTGTCATAGGATATACGAGCAATGCATGGGAGACACCTGTGATCAAAGACGAGAAGTCTACGGATATCCTTAAATTTTACCAGGCATGTTCCGCACCCATATTGTAGGACAGAGCAAACTGCTGCACGGTACACTTGTCCTTTAGTCAGTCAGTCAGATGCAACGTAGAACTTGGTACGTAAGTACATCAGTTCATGTTGCCATACCACATCAGCACAGAGATATAATTGTCAATTCAAATCCAATAGCAATCCAATAGCGTTCGACTACTTCATTCCCTATCACTGGTTCAGGCGCCGATGCGACTCAATCTTGAAGAAACATTTTGCATTTCGATGGGGAAAGCCGCATCCCGAATATGCTTACATTGTTGCTTAGGGTAGTCAGAAGACTCTGTATTGTGTTAACGTCTTCACTGAATAGGACTATGTCATCAGCATATTCTAAGTCAGCAAGCCTGCCTCCTGGTAAAATGTCCACTCTTGAAGAGTCAGACGAGGATAAGGTTAACTCTAGGAGCATATATACAACAAAGTTAAACAGGAACGGGAAGAGTGGACAGCATTGACGGAAATCACTTGAATTAACTAACTCCAATTACAGTTCGCCATAAGCTCTCACTCGAACAGTGGTGTTCAAGTAAAAAGCTTGTATGAGGTTAATATACTTCTTTGATACACCTTTTGATGAAAGACACTGCCACAGAACCCCACGAATGCCGCCTTAAGGTCCAGGAAGACGACTATTGTCGGACGCGTAAATGTGTGCCTGTGTTCCAGGACCTGTCGTAGTGTGAAAATTTGGTCTACACAGCCACGTCTATATCGAAAACCAGTGTGGTTTCCGCTAGTCTGCTCTTCACGGTCTATAGTTTGGCGTCGAAGTATAATGGAGGCTAACAATTTAGAAACTATGTTAGTTAAACTGATTCGCTTTTGATTGTCACAAGAGGACTTTTGTCCATTCTTATAGATTGTGACAATAAGCGACTGAAACCAGTTAGATGGTATTACGCACAGTTCCCAGATCGTAACTAAGATGTCGGTCAATCTACCTGTTAAAACGTTACCACCATCCTAACAAACCTCAGTGGTCAGTGTATCGGGACATGTCATTATGCAGGACCCCAAAAAGTTTTATGGCGATGTCTTCCCTTCGTCCAGTAAGACGCGTCCATCAGTTCGGTAGATGCTACTGAGATCTACGGCTTCTTCCTAGCTTTATTGTTTACCTTACTAGCAGATATCACTGTTGTTACCACAGATTCTTGATATCACTTCAACCTGCCTCCGGATGGGAACCACTTACACGTTCGCCTAACTATCTTTCTAATTGCTCTTGAAATATATTCTTAGCTCTGCTGTCATTAGGTAGAACCCTAAGAAGTTTTATGGCGATGTCTTTCCTTCGTCCAGTAAGACGCAAACAAGTACGCGCTTGCACTAGGGCATGATCTCAATCTAGACATGTGCCCCAGAACGAGCGACAGTCTTCTGTGGAACCTCTCCAACGGTGGCTGATGGCGATCTGATCTAGTTGGGTCCAGAGCTGTGACGACTTCGAGGGTCGCCATGTCAAGAGATGCTTTTCCTTATGCCTGAAGTTGGTGTTTGCTAGAAATAGGCGGTTATCTGAGCACAGTTGCAAGAGACGGTCGCAATTGTATGTTCTCTGAGTAACATCAAATATCACTGATTTGTTACATCCTGCTATATCGTAAGGAGCCGTAAGCCAACAAAATGTTCTGTCACACAGACATGAGTAGATTGGGGTTATCGCCCCACCGTCATGAATGCTGGTCAAATACCCCACCCTCCCTCCTTTTGTGATGTTAGGCTCTCTTACGTTTAATGGTTGATTGTAAGTAATGGTTTCTAGTCTACTGTCTATTTTTTGTACACCTTATCGAAATCCACTTTCTCTACTAGCTCCACATTACATGTGATCCCGCCAACTATGCCTCCTGTATGAAAGACAAAATATCCACGTAGCATGCCATACTGAGTTCAAGTAAACTAATGCTATAAATTGTAAGATATGTATCAGTTATTAGGTAGTTTGGAGATAGGAAGGACAGTGAGCTAGAAAAAGTAGAAAGAAAAAGTAGTTGGAATAATGTTAAAAATTAATGAGAAAAGCGATATATTGGTAAGCAGGCAAGGTGTTTGGATGGTAGTGAATTGGGGAAATAAAAATTTATTAAACTGTTAGTACTTGAACAAGAAGGAACTCACAATGCTACAGGGAGTTTGAGTTCCTTGTAATTGACAGTAGTTGACCAGCATCTACAGGCTTTTCAATTTGTCTGTCTACTAGAAATGAAAACTAAAACTGCTTTGAAGATATGAAAATAATGACTGGAATTTAAGTTTAGAGAAAAGTCACGGGTAGCACGTTAAAGGCATAACCTATTACTGTTAGTAGGAGCAGGGAGATTTGTCTATCATTTCGTGATACCTGTGTGAATGGTAATGCGGACACAATATGTTCATAGTCTATAATTCGTTTCTGAGGTTTATCTAAATATTTGGTGGACCATAAAAGCGTGCCTCGTGACTTTATGTGAGTTCCGAGAATAGTTGATTAATCTCTTTAGAGTCTAACAACAGCATTACCAGTTTCTTCAACTTAGTAATTGTGTCACAGATACGAATAGTAATCGGTAACCTGTTCCGCAATAGACTATCATATTACGAAGAAATTACAACGCAATGATTTTTTGTGTTTTGCCGTTAATAGTGTATATGCGTTGTTTCGAAGTCTGTAAGCAGTGTTGTGGTTCATAATTGGGCGGTATTTTACGAACGAGAGACTATTTATCAGTTTTATAGAGAAATATTAGGTTGTTTTTTGAACGACGGCGACAAAGAGGTTCTAGGGAAAGGTGTTTGCATCTTTCTGTGTAGTCGAGGTTATGGCTCAATACGAGCAGTCTCCGGGTGAAGCTTCGTTGGACATATTCTATTCGTATCTTGTCTATGATATTCATGTCTGAGAAGATAAGTGAGCAATATTCAAGTGAGGGCCTTATACACATTTTGAAGAGTGTAAGCTTAGCCTCACTCGTCAAGAAGTTCTTATTTATGAACCCAATTAGTCGTCTGAATTTATAGATAATAGTTGAGGCATGTTCTTCGAATTTGAGGCTTCTGGAGTAACTAATACTCAGATCATGCGTTGATATAAGTGTCTGAACCTTAAATTTTTGTAAGTAGAGTTGTATATCACAATGAGGCTTACGAAAATGCATGATGCAACATTTGTTGTGGTTAAACGGTAGTTGCCATGTCTCGCTCCAGGTAGTTAAGTTATCAGGATCACTCTGAATCCTGGCTATATTTTCGTCCAGATCTTCAGGCTTATAGCTGTATACTTTTTTCAGATCACCAGCATATAAGTATGCTCTTGCAAATTTTATAGTATTGCATATATCGTTTATGTACATAAGAAACAAGAGTGGACCTGAGACACTTCCCTGGATAACTCCACTGGTTATTGGTCTTGGTGATGAAAGACAGTCGTTGTACTTAACCACTTGTTGTCGCCCATTTAGGAATGAAGCAAACCATGAATGTAGTGGGTTAATGATTCTGAATGACTTTATTTTAAGTAGAAACCCTTTGTGTGGGACTTCATCAAAAGCCGTTTCAAATCGAAGTAAAGGACTGATACTAGAAGCCCTTTGTCTTGTTTATGCGTGATATCGTTGAAATAATTAGGCAGACATGTATCACACGACCTGGACCTCAAGAACCCATGCTGTGAGGTCGATATCAGATTGTTACTAATTAGATGTTGTAGTAACTCTGCCTTAACTACTTTCTCCATAACCCTAGATACTACCGAAGTTATGTTTATGGGTCGGTAATGTTGAACGTTCGCTGTAGGCCCACATTTAATTGTGGGGATGATATGTGTAGTCTTCCAGTTATTAGGGTAACACTCTGTGGAGAGTGATATAGTAAATAGTTTGAGAAGAATAACACACAGATCATTGCTACCATTTTTCAGCATGCTGGCTGGGATACCATCGGGTCCTTCAATGTAAGAGTGCATCAGTGTACTAATCGCCTTAGAAATGTTCTGTACACTAAATTCAACACTGGCGATTTCGAAGAAAGGATTTTGGGTCAGGTGTGAGTTTTCATTTGTTGATGTGGCACAAAAATGTTCGCTAAACAGCTCTGCGATACTTTTAGGGTCTTCATGCACTTCATTTTTGCTAATAAATATGCTCCCTCCTTTCACTTTGGAGCATTTAAGTTTATTCCGAAGCAGTTTTATAAGTTCAGAGGATTCATTGTTCAGCTGAACAGCACGCTTTTCCTGTGCGATTGCCTTTTTAGTACGTGTTATTTCTGCCTCGACACATATTTCAGTCATCGTTACTAAGGAGGAGAAGTCATTACAGTTATGAGGTCTGGAATCATGTCTTCGAAGACGTTTTCGTGCATGACCTGACATATATAAGTCCTTAGGAATTCCGGGTCTCCAGGATCCTAAGGGTGCAAATTTATTGAATATATTATTTGTGTTATGATAAAATACATTGATTAGTTCATCAGTATTGTTTGCGGTAAAGTAGTTAGTCCAGTCAATGCTTCTGAGGCAATTCCGGAAGTTTTCGCAATCAATCCTACGACAGTCCCTACGAAGTGTATTGGGTTTAAGTTTTATAGTTTTGGCTCCTATATCAAGGTTGCATATGACCATATTATGATCGTTACCTGGGAACTTTCTTCAAACATATACAGTATGAGGAATGAGATTACTGGTGAAAACTAAATGCAATGTATTTTGATTTCTGGTTGTGCCGTTAACATGTTGAGTCCACTCTCCAAACATTGAATAAATGATTTGAATCGTCTAGGTGCTTCGATTGGGAACCAAGAGATTTCAGGCATGTTGAAGTCCCCACAAATAGCCTTGCTTGTAAACGGTAGGGATGAAACAAACGTGAATACTTCTGACAATAACGCTATATCTCCTGTTTGTGCATTAGGCTGACGGTAGACACATTCTAACAGTGAGGAAACTGCGTTTGAGGGTTTCAGAACGATCCACACAGAATCTGACAATCTGTTTAATTCCAATATATTACATAAGAATGAGTTTAGGATAGAGTGAGCATGTATGAGGCATCCTCCACCTCTTCCTTGCAACCTATCACTTCGAAATATATCATAGTTTTCAAGAGATATAGTAAGATCAGAAATATTACTGGAAGTCCATGCCTCAGTTATCATTATAAGTGATGGTTGGCATATAGTCGCAAACATGACTAGATCAGTCTTTTTATCACAGATCGAACGAGCAATTATAAGACATATATTAAACAAATGTCCCGCTGATCTAAAATAGTTGAGGGTATCGTGAGTAAAGGAGTTACTGTGACCTACGTGGGTGTGGTATGAGCAGTTTGGGGGGGGGACATGTTAAGTAAATTACTGAAATTTACAAGAGGGGTTGTTAGCCCGGAGGAAAGGGGGAGAACGTTGCATGTTTGAGATTGTGCGAGGCGAGTGCTTTTACATTCTGTATGTGGTACGAAATGACTTGAGCTATATGTCTCTCAAGAGGTACCACAAGTGGCTGTATCCCAAAAAATTTCGAGTAGGCTGGCATTGCAGTGCACCGCTGTTTCTAGTGATGTCTTGATGACACAGCTCGTTACTTCATAAAGATTCGGAGTGCTTACCTCGACTTGCCATTCAGGATGACTGGGCATCGTGGGCAAGCGGGGTGTGGCTGAATGCCAGTTGAACTGGACCCTCAAGTGTTCTGCCCGTCGACCCAATCTCCTGGATTGAGAATGAATGATACAGCCATTCTTTCTCGAGATAGTCTCATTTACGGTCGGATTTCTAATACCGGTTTCCTTGACAAGTCGCAGCAACTGTCTGCTGTTGTCTGACGCCGCTGCCTTTTTCATCGCTTTTGCTTCCGCCACCACTACTGTTCACAGTCGTTGTGTAGGTTTTTCCCAGCCTGCGCCTAGGCTGACTTCGCTCTTCATTATTTTCAGAGCCAGGTGGGATAGGTTTTCGAGCGTCCATCAGTTCGGTAGATGCTACTGAGATCTACGGCTTCTTCCTAGCTTTATTGTTTACCTTACTAGCAGATATCACTGTTGTTACCACAGATTCTTGATATCACTTCAACCTGCCTCCGGATGGGAACCACTTACACGTTCGCCTAACTATCTTTCTAATTGCTCTTGAAATATATTCTTAGCTCTGCTGTCATTAGGTAGAACCCTAAGAAGTTTTATGGCGATGTCTTTCCTTCGTCCAGTAAGACGCAAACAAGTACGCGCTTGCACTAGGGCATGATCTCAATCTAGACATGTGCCCCAGAACGAGCGACAGTCTTCTGTGGAACCTCTCCAACGGTGGCTGATGGCGATCTGATCTAGTTGGGTCCAGAGCTGTCCCCGACCGTAGCTGCTACCTTGACGTGGTGGTCGAGCTTGCTGATCGTGATGACCCAATCGAGCTATACTGGCTGGAACATATGTTCCTGCAGGTCCTACCATGCCAGGCAGGTCGATTGGAGAACGATGAGACTAGAAGCAGCTACCCAAGGTCTGAGGGCGAAGTCGTACTGCTGACTGCAGATGGGTGTGACAGCAGTAAGGTGTTTCCCTCAGACAACCAGCATCTGCAGCGATGCTGCCTTCTCACAAGGAAGGAAGGGTTAGAAAATGTCGACCCTAAAAATGTCACACCTCCCCTAACTCACGGATTTCCGTCTCCGTCGGTAAGGGCCCAGGCCCACTAAGGGCCTTTAAGAACGGAGCTAATCCTCAAACATTTCATAAAAAGGCCTTGTGTGACCGGCCTCAAGCAGTTGTCCACTGGGCTCTGCGGTCACGCACCAACACTAATCTATCTTCCTTTTCAAGTTCCTCAAGAAACAACCTTCCACGGTGTGGGCAGTCAGAAAGTGACAACCACCCTCATACTCGTAACAGCACGCGAGACCACATCGGTCATGATCGAATCCTTCCTTCACCCCCTAATATCTCTCTTATCTCCACGACTAACTCTTCTCACATTCATTCATCACAGTGCACAGCTAGTGCAGACGATACGAGTTCGCGCAACGTCGTTCCTGGTCTCCTTAAACCTCGCTCTAGACTACATGTTGGAGCATTTAATGTACGGACATTGTGTCAAATAGGGCAACAGGCTTCCTTAGCTAGGACTTTAGAATCTCGTGCCATCGATGTATGCTGTGTCTCGGAAACGCGCATACAGGATCCGAGTCACGTCATACACTTGGCCACACCATGTCAAAATAAAGAAGCAGCTCGATTTACTCTTCGTGTATCCGGTAGCCCTGATGCTGCTTCCCGGGGTCTTGCTGGCGTAGGCATAGCATTGAGTCGTAAGGCAGAACATTCTCTCCTTGACTGGATCCCAATAGATAGTCGATTGTGCGCTGTCCGACTAAACGGGACAGTAAGGACTCGGAAAGATAGGGACAATCGCCGTTGCCTCTTCATCGTATCTGCCTATGCCCCCACTGAATGCAGTTCAGACGAGGTTAAGGATGAGTTTTACAGAAAGCTCTCGGACCTCCTCCAAAAAGCTAGGCGCTCTGATATAGTAATAATGGCCGGTGACTTTAATGCTCAAGTAGGTAGACTAAGTGAGCAGGAGAGACACCTAGGTGGATGTTATGGTGTCGCGGCTCAGAGAACAGACAATGGTGACCGTCTGTTGCAAGTATGCTCAGACAACCGCCTATTCTTAGCAAACACAAACTTTAGGCATCAGGGAAAGCATCTGTTGACCTGGCGACCTCCAAAGTCGTCTCAACGTTGGACTCAACTAGATCACATCGCCATCAGCCACCGATGGAGGGGTTCGATAGAGGACTGTCGCTCGTTCTGGAGCACATGTCTGGATTCAGATCATGCCCTAGTGCAAGCGCGTATTTGTTTGAAGCTTACTGGGCGTAGGAAAGACACCGTAAGAAAGCCTCTTTGGGTTTTACTTAATGATGATAAGGCGAAAAATATATTTCAGGAACAACTAGAAAGACAGTTAGGCGACCATTTAAGCGATTCCCATCCGGAAGCAGGAAGGAATGATATCAAAAAGGCTGTGGAAACAGCAGTGATATCTGCTAGTAAGGTTGACCATAAGGCTAGAATGAAACCGTGGATCTCAGTAGCATCCACCGATCTGATGGATGCCCGAAAACTCATCCCACCTGGCTCTGAACATGATGAAGAACGAAGTCAACTTAGGCGCAGACTTATAAAAAGCCTACGTAACGATCGCGAACAGTGGTGGGTGGCGAAAGCAAAAGTGATGGAAAAGGCAGCGGCGATTGGCAACAGTAGACAACTTTTCAGACTTATCAAGGAAACTGGTATTAGGAATCCTAGTGTAAGTGAGACTATCTCAGAAAATGACGGGACTATTATTTATTCTCAATCCAGGAGACTGGATCGATGGGCAGAACACTTTAGGGATCAGTTCAACTGGCCTCGAGCCACTCTTCAGTTACCCACGATCTCCAGTCATCCTGAATGGCAAATCAACGTAAGTCCCCCTAGTCTTAATGAAGTTGAAAAAGCGTTAGGAAATCTGAAGCGAGGGCGAGCTGCAGGTCCTGATAGACTGACCCCTGAGATATTTAAGGATGGTGGTCCAGTTTTAGCAGCTAGATTGACTGAGATCTTAGGAAGAATCTGGAAACTGGACGCAATCCCATCCGTCTGGTCTCAATCACTGATTGTCCCAATCTATAAGAAAGGACAGAAGTCTTCTTGTGACAATCACAGAGGAATAAGTCTAACTAATATAGTATCTAAAATATTGGCCTCAATAATACTTCGACGCTTAACGAAAGCTCGTGAAGAGCAGACTCGAGAAAACCAGGCTGGTTTTCGACCTGGACGTGGCTGTATAGACCACGTCTTCACACTCAGACAGGTCCTGGAACATAGACACACATTTAGGCGTCCTACAATAGTTGTTTTCCTGGACCTTAAGGCGGCATTTGACTCTGTGGATCGTGAGGTTCTGTGGCAGTGTCTGTGATTGAAAGGTGTACCAAATAAGTACATTAACCTCATACAAGCTCTTTACTCAAACACCACTGGTCGAGTGAGAGCTTATGGCGAACTGTCACCGGAATTCTCTACTTCAAGTGGTGTCCGTCACGGATGTCCACTTTCTCCATTTTTGTTTAATTTTATCATAGACATGCTCCTAGACATAACCTTATCCTCGTCTGAATTTTCTGGAGTAGACCTTTTACCAGGTGGCTCGCTTATTGACTTAGAATATGCCGATGACACAGTCCTACTTGGTGAAGACGCTGACAAATTGCAGAGTCTTCTGACTACCCTAAGCAACAATGCAAGCATGTTCGGGATGCGGTTTTCCCCCTCGAAATGCAAAATGTTGCTTCAAGATTGGGTTTCATCGGCACCTGAACTAGTGATAGGGAGTGAAGTGGTCGAACGTGTAGACCGCTTCACTTATCTTGGGAGTCTCATCAGTGCTGATGGCCTGGTGACTGACGAAATCTCGGTACGGATACAGAAGGCTCGATTGGCTTTTGCCAACCTGCGTCACTTATGGAGTAAGCGAGATATCCGTTTGCTGACTAAAGGACGAGTGTACTGCACAGTGGTTCGCTCCGTCTTACTTTATGGCTGTGAAACATGGCCAATGAGAGTAGAAGATACTCGTCGGTTATTGGTTTTCGATCATAGGTGTCTTCGAAGCATTGCTCGTATATCGTGGGACACCCGAGTGAGCAACGCTGTTATTAGGAAACGAGTACTAGGTAAGAATGGCAGATCAATAGATGAAGCGGTGAAACTTCATCAGTTGAGGTGGTTGGGACACGTGTTGCGTATGCCTAACTACCGACTGCCTCGAAGAGCTTTGTTTTATAGTGTAGGAATAGGTTGGAAGAAAGCTAGGGGCGGCCAGACCAAAACATGGCATAAATCCATGAAGTCATTGACGAGTGGACTTAGCCATGTCGGTAGTTGTCGACTACCTGGTTGGGGTCCGCGAGATGATGATAATCGATGGCTAGAGAGCTTGAATGACATGGCTCAAAATCGTTCGCAATGGCGCCAGTGCATTTATTCTTTGTGTTCTCTCAAATCCTAATCTTCTGGATTCTTCAACACCTCAAGTTTTTACTTTCTAAACTTATCTCATTGAATCATACTTCGTGAATAATTTCTTCTAATTCTAACCTCTCCGATTACTTCTAATACCTTTACTACCGCTTCTACTATTGGATTTGAATTGACAATTATATCTCTGTGCTGATGTGGTATGGCGACATGAACTGATGTACTTACGTACGAAGTTCTACGTTGCAACTGACTGACTGACTGACCAGAGCTGTGACGACTTCGAGGGTCGCCATGTCAAGAGATGCTTTTCCTTATGCCTGAAGTTGGTGTTTGCTAGAAATCGGCGCTTATCTGAGCACAGTTGCAAGGGACGGTCGCAATGGTATGGTCTCTGACATGCGACACCATCAGGTCCATCCAGGTGTCTTCCCTTCTCACTTAGTCTATCTACTTGAGCATGGAAGTCACCAGCCATTATTACTACATCGGAGTGCGTAACGTTTCGGAAGAGGATCGAAAGCTTTCTGTAAAACTCATCTTTCAACTCGTCTGAACTGCAGTCAGTGGTAGTGTAGGCAGATATGACGAAGAGGCAACGGTTCGTTTCCCTATCTTTCAGAGTCCTATCTACTGGAATCCAGTCTAAGAGATCTAGTTCCACCCTAGGACTCAATGCTGTTCCTACGCCGGCAAGACACCGAGAAGCAGCATCAGGGCTTCCATATACACGAAAGGTGATTCGAGCTGCTTCTTTATTTTGACATGGTGAAATCAAATTATTGATTTTACTAGGATCCTGTATGCGCGTTTCCGAGACGCAGCACACATCGATTGAGAGAGATTTCAAAGTCCTAGCTAAGGAAGCCTGATGCCCTATTCGACACAACATCAGTACATTAGAAGCTCCAACCTGTAGTCTAGAACGGGGATTCAGCAGAACAGGAATAACATTTCGTGAAATCGCATCGTTTGCATTAGCGGTGCAGTGTAATAAAAGAATGTGAGTAGAGTTAGTCGTGGAGATAAGAGAGATATTAGGGGGTGAAGGAAGGATTTGATCATGACCGATGTGGTCTCGCGTGCTGTTACGGGTATGAGGGTGGTTGTCACTTTCTGGCTGCCCACATCGTGGAAGGCTGTTTCTTGAGTAACCTGAAAAGGAAGGTAGATTAGCGTTGGTCTTTACGACCTGGGAGTGTGATCGCAGAGCCCAGTGGACAACTGCTTGAATCCGGTCACGCACAGCCCTTTTATGAAATGTTTTTTGAGTATTAGCTCCGCTCTTTTGAAGCCCTTACTGGGCACCCCTTACCGACGGAGACGGAAATCTGTGAGGTAGGTTGAGGTGTGAAATTTCCACTGTCGACCTCTGCTAACCTTTCTTTCCTTGTGAGAAGGCAGCATCACTGCAGATGCTGGTTGTCTGAGGGAAACACCTTACTGCTGTCACACCACTTTGCAGTCAGCAGTACGACCTCGCCCTCAGAACTTGAGTAGCTGCTTTTAGTCTCATCGTTCTCCAATCGACCTGCCTGGCATGGTAGAACCTTCGGGAACATATGTCTCAGTCAATATAGCTCGGTTGGGTCATCAAGATAGGCAAGCCTGACACCACATCAAGGTAGCAGCTACAGTTAGTCCTAACAACCGATATCTGGATCTTTTTAAAGTAATAAAACCGCATTCTCTGAAACAGTTTGATGTAATTTTGGTGATAATGTGTTTTCTATCACGGATTTGAAATATTAATAGACTGAGAACAATCATTTGCCGAAATGATGCGCTAATGTGTAGTGAAGATAATGTATGCTCTTGAATTGGTATAAAGCATGTTTTACAACCCCGACTTATATATGAAAAATTCAGAATACATATAACTAAATTAACTTACGCGTAATAATAATATAATTATATTATATATCTTTTTCAGTTCGGGATTTTTGCACTTGGTGCCGGATTGCCATACATGTTCTGAGTATATAAGCTGGAAACTCAATTGTACATTCTTAGGGAAATGTAATGCATAAGACTAACCTGTATTACTTGCTTAAGATGAGTATAGTGATGTATGAATGGTTTCGTCTTGACTGAAAACACTAGAATTTCAAATTCCTATTGACCTGATTACGGGAAAATTTCAATATCCTTGAAATATTCTGAGACGTTCTATCATATCTAAAACGACGCATTGAAGCCAAATATTATGTCAAGATTAAACATAAATAACACCTACCAAGTTTTAATTATGGTGCAGGAAAGAAAAAAAATGATGTTTATAATTCATTTTATGTATGGACTAATATTGAAGTGAGTATACATATTTTGCTGAATATGATGAATGATTTATTTCAGAATTCCGTGAAACAATTAACCACAGAGCAAATATTTTATCTTAACCATAATCTAAGCGTAATTTCAATTAATTTACAGATATATCGCTTATTTGTTTTGCTTTGGTTTATGGATAAGGTTTCCTAATAAAGCTCCACACCAAGTATTCTTGAACGATTAATGCCATTCAAAATGCATGAATTTCATGCATACATTAAGGGGGCTGCTACAATGAGTACTTTCTTGGCTAACATGCTCTGAATACCGCTAAACAGTTTCCAAGGCTGGAGAGCTCTGCAAGAAAAGAAACGCTTTAAAATCGACTCATACCAGTTGCCTAATGTTGAACTTACCCTCAAAGCTTTCCGTATATATAATAAGTGTACTTTTCACAACATTTTCGATTACTTTCTGTTCGTTTAACGAGTATTGGTTATCGTAATGCTTATTGCGCTCTGATTTTTATTCCATTTATCTGGTCAACGTGCTAAAAATTTCTTCTATTTCAGTTCATATTGAGATTAGATGTAGAATTGATAAAGGATCTGCATACAAAATATAGTCAAGTTATCTAACAAGATGTAAACTCTATGACCTGACATTTAAGACTAGTATTCCCCTTTCCCCATAATTTATACAATCTTTTGTTAAGACTTAATTTTAGGTACAAACGAAAATGAATTCTGTCATATAATTTTCGAGACTAAAACTTGAGATTAAAGGCCCTACGATAATGAATTCAGTTAATTTATTTAAAGGAATGTCTCCTGATGTTAGAAAAATTCTCAACACTGATACTGATGGTAAGTCGTTGTAAAACCAGCAACCATAACACCGAAACCAATATACATATAACTATTTACGCAATTCTATTGTATCCGATTCTTTGGTTGTCTGGTCTTTTTTAGTAGTGATGCAGCCTAAATTCATTTCATTCAATGTAAATAATAACTATTTTGTCAGAGAGAAAGTCAACAATGAATTTGGTCTCATCATAGTGAACTGTTATATATTTTTTAAAATATCTTCATTTCATAATGTTGCGATAACACTGTTTCGCTGTCTAATAATAATAATTGTTTCTACTAAGAATTTCTTAAAACTTTTTAGGCAGATATACTGTAGTGTGCCGATTTACTGCGTGTTCTCAATGTTCGTGATTAGCTCGTCCAGACAGACAGGCGGATAAAACGCAGAACTTCGTACGTACGTACATCATTTCAGGTTGCCACGCCCCTTCAGCACAGAGACGTAACTGTCAGTTCAAATCCCATAGTGGTAGATCTAGTAGAAGTATTAGCAGTAATGGAGAAGATTAGGGAGCGACGATTTGATTCGAGAATTATAATTCAGTAAGATAAATTTATAAGGAGAAAGGTAGAGATTATGTAGAATGCATAAGCTCAGAATTTCATAGAACATAAAGAATGGATGCACCTGCGCCATTGCAAACGATTCTGAGCCATGTCATTCAAGGTCTCTAACCATCGGTGACTATCGCCTCGCGGACCCCAACCAGGTAGCCTACATCTACCAACATGACTAAGTCCACTTGTCAGCGACTTCATGCATTTGTGCCATGTTTTGGTTTGGCCGGCCCTAGCTTTCTTCCAATCTACTCCTACAATGTAAATCATAGCTCGTCGCGGCAGTCGATGGTTAGCCATACGTAACACATGTCCCAACCACCCCAACTGATAAAGTTTCACTACTTCATCTATTGATTTGACGTTTCCTGACGGTTTATAAATCAGAAGGTGAACTCGAAGTGATGAACAAGTTTATTTGGGACACAACACAAAGTAAAACGGAGAAGCAGTGAATAGAACGAATGAAGCGACGTGAATTGGAGAAGGCTAATGATCCAACTCCACGAGATAAAGCATGACTAAGAATTTGTACTCAGACAAAATCAAGACAGACATGTGACAAACAAAATAGACATGCACACATCAATAAAAGCGGCGAATGATTGACAAGGTCAAGAGCAAGCGAGACAAGTCATGTGAGTTCATGGGGATATTAAGAGATTATCATCAAAGCGAAAAACATGAGTAGGCGTATGTGCGTAAGCAATGTTCAGTCGTATCAGATCATAGAAACCAGACAATAATAAAAACGAATGGTACACGTAAGTTGTTACTATGCAAATGACTTGGTTAAATAAATCAATCGAAAGGCCTAATCAAATTAAATGTAAGCGAACGGGAACATATGTGGAGGCACTACAATACTCTTTTCTAATAGACAGTAGTAAATGTGCTGAGAAATGCAATACGGGATTCCATTATACGCCGACATCAATTCAGTTTATGTTTATTATGTTTGTATTCAAAATATTTACATTATCCTTAGAGTATGGTATACACCCGGACACGTGGAAATTAACTCATTTTGTCCCTATACATAAATCTGGACCGAAATAATTAATCCGAGACTACAGATCGATTAATATCAACCCAGTTATATCATGTGTAATGGAGAAAGTGATAAAAGATCAACTATCTGATCACTTACTCAGAGAAGGTCTCATTGACGCCTCACAGCATGGCTTCATTAGAACTAGGTAATGCACCACACGTCTGACAGATTTCTTTAATGAGGTTGCCAGCATATGCGATCAAAAGGAACTAATGATCGTGTTCTATTTCGATATCAAAAAGGATTTCGGTAAGGTACCTCAAAATTTCTTAATCAACAGACTACAGTGCATAGGGATTACTGGCCACGTATTGCATTAGATCATGTCTTTCCTCACGAGTAGATAACGGATTTCCAAAATTAACTCTACTACATATACACCTCAACCAAATACCAGTGTGTGTTGTACAGAGAGGCATTTGGAATCTACTGCTTTTCATAATCTACATTAACAGCATATGTAGTTGCTTCATCACTGGCAAAACTTAACTCTGTGCTGATGATATACAAGTGATCGACAAAACTAACAAATGTGACTTAGGAAATTCGATGCACACAATCCAGCATGAACTCAATAATGTAGATGACTGGTGTAAACATTGGAACCTAGAACTCCATACTGAGAAATGTGGTTGGATGTATTTTGGAGACACGTCTGCCAAAAATTAATCTCACTCTCAGCAGGAATGTACTGCCCAAACTCACATCTGTAACTGATCTGGGAGTGCATTGCTGGCACAGCCTTAACTTCTCTGAACATATTTCCAATATAGTTTCCCGAATGAGAAAAATGCTTGGCTTCATCTTTCGTAACTTCCTTCACAGAGAATACAGAATAATTCTATACAAAACGTGCTTAAGACCTATTGCTGAATACTGCTTTCTTATTTTGCGACTCACGCCTCTCTGATATATTGAAGCTTAAAGGAATACAAACGAATTTTACTCTGAAAGTACTAAATCATAGCTCACTCATTGACTATCCAACTCGATGTAATGAACTTCGGCTTGATCCATTATGGAAAAGAAGGCTGAACTCCAATATAATCACTTACTTTAAACTCCTGCACAAGCTCCTCTTGTAGTGTAGTCCTAATCCAAGGCCCATGTATAAGTATAAACTCAAAACTCGAGAAAACGTTTTCCTCACTGAGTATGGACTAAGGTGGAATTGGCTTCCCTCAAAAATACGCATGGCAAGTGGGTTACATGAGTTTGTACAACTTCTTAATGAAGCTCTCAGTTGCACTGACTCATCTGCACGCGTGAAAAAACTCGCACCCTGCTTCCATATTATTAGCTCCACACATACTTAAACTACAATGAACTCAGTGTTGCATTTTATTCATTTTTTAACCTCCTAAGTAGCATTAAATTTTTCTAGTTGAATACAAATCTTATTAGTTTTTACTTGAAACGCATTGCATTGATGCCTAACCAGTAGTTCATAAGTTGTAACAACCGGACAAGCTTGTGAAAGGGACTTGCAGAAATAGTTTCCCAACAGGATGTGAAACATAGAGCACCAACTAGAACATAAAGTTGTTTCTTCTAGACACTTAACGTGAACCTAACAACACATAAGGAGGGACGGTGGAGTTACTGACCAGCAAACATTGATGGTGTCGGCGATAACTTCAAACGTCCAATGTTTGTGGGGCAGAACATTTTGAGTGCTTTCGGCTCTTTTTGATCGATGAGGCGACTAATTAGTAACACTGAGGTTGCTCTTACACGCTTGCTACTTCTGAGGCTCATGTTTCGGAAACTATACTAAGGTCAATATTTCGCCAAGACAAACGCGACATGCTTATTCAGGCGCTTACAGTATGATTAGGAGATTAAGATTGGTTAAAAAAATGTTAGATAGTGAGAAAATTTTAATTATCAATGGTTTTTTACAAACTTTACTCCTTTTACTGAAATTTCCGTCTCAACATACATAAATCCAGCTTCTCTCTTTAACTTCTCTGCTTTCCGCTTGACACTCTCCACTATTCTTACTTCTTTGTATCTCTACTCCTTTTTTTGCGGTTTATATTCCTATAATTTACTTTACTTTCAGTGGTCAATATGAATTTTATCGTAACTTACCACTGTATTGTCTGCTTCAACATGAGAGGTTAAGTAGTGCTTTGGTTATATTTATACAATTGCCTTGTTACTGATTTTCCTCGATATGTTTTCTCCCTCTTTAGAACCATATTTACAGTGGAAAATCCTTGGTATCTCTAAGGAACATGCACCCTATGCAGAAGCACCTCTAGGTCACAGCTTATATAGAGCGCTTTCCAATTCCAATATCAAATATCCAATATCATTTTCACGAGCTAGTGTAAACCAATTTGATTTCTTCGTGCTCGATTCTTGTTCTTTCGGTACGGTTCCAGGTGTTCGGTAATGTCCAATGGATGGAGGTCTAGTCACTCGACTGTCTAATTCTAGTCAGTTGGCAGTTGGTTGTGAGTTTGTATGTCTCGGGATTTGAATGAAACGTTTGTTTCAGGGCAGTAGGGTTTCTGGATACCAGCAGCCGTCACATTACCAAACCGGAGATCAGTTAGTTGCAATGTGGAGAGTAATAAGGGTAATAAGGGTAAATTAAAATGATAATATGAGTAAAATTTTAGAACTGATGAATTTAGTTTATTAATTGGTAGTGAAGATTGTGAGAGAGGACCGAAGCGTAAGCAAGGGAGAGGAATAGGCGAGTTAAATTAATTAAGTGATCTGAGGAGATGGGTTGTTGACATATTTAACAGACTAACATTAGAGCGAATATGATAAACATGTACTTAAGTGGGAAAAAAGTGTTCATTCATACTAATAAAAGCCAATGGTATACATAACTTATTGCTTTACCAATGACTCAGTCAAATGAGTTAATAAACAAAATTGTAAATGAGCAACAGACAAAATAACCAATAAGTTGTTGACAATATAACAGACATGCATCAAGTGTTCACATCCTAATAAACATGAATAAGGGTTGCTCGCATCCTTTGAATTATTATTAGTGTGCAGATGCTTATCGATTGCTTACCAGTTAAAAGAATTGAAAGGGTTCTTTGTTTTCGACCTTAATTGTGCACATTCTGGAAACTATTAAATTACATGTTATTTAAATGTTGGATTTTCGACTACACGATGTCATTTTCTGTGTGAATTCACAGAATGCACCTAGGTGAAATGTATTCTCTCATCAGACAATGTTCGATCTAAACCGCATATCTAATTTGTTGGGAATCACCGCTATTGTCATGAACAATGGGTGAATTGACATTAAATGATCATTTTAAAACTGTTGGGCACGTTTGATCCTCAAAAGTCAGTTGAAACGGGTCCTAATATTGAATTTTGTGTTTTCCAATATCCAATATCTTTTTCACGAGCTAGTGTAAACCAATTTGATTTCTTCGCGCTCGATTCTTGTTCTTTCGGTACGGTTCCAGGTGTTCGGTAATGTCCAATGGATGGAGGTCTAGCCACTCGACTGTCTAATTCTAGTCAGTTGGCAGTTGGTTGTGAGTTTGTATGTCTCGGGATTTGAATGAAACGTTTGTTTCAGGGCAGTAGGGTTTCTGGATACCAGCAGCCGTCACATTACCAAACCGGAGATCAGTTAGTTGCAATGTGGAGAGTAATAAGGGTAATAAGGGTAAATTAAAATGATAATATGAGTAAAATTTTAGAACTGATGAATTTAGTTTATTAATTGGTAGTGAAGATTGTGAGAGAGGACCGAAGCGTAAGCAAGGGAGAGGAATAGGCGAGTTAAATTAATTAAGTGATCTGAGGAGATGGGTTGTTGACATATTTAACAGACTAACATTAGAGCGAATATGATAAACATGTACTTAAGTGGGAAAAAAGTGTTCATTCATACTAATAAAAGCCAATGGTATACATAACTTATTGCTTTACCAATGACTCAGTCAAATGAGTTAATAAACAAAATTGTAAATGAGCAACAGACAAAATAACCAATAAGTTGTTGACAATATAACAGACATGCATCAAGTGTTCACATCCTAATAAACATGAATAAGGGTTGCTCGCATCCTTTGAATTATTATTAGTGTGCAGATGCTTATCAATTGCTTACCAGTTAAAAGAATTGAAAGTGTTCTTTGTTTTCGACCTTAATTGTGCACATTCTGGAAACTATTAAATTACATGTTATTTAAATGTTGGATATTCGACTACACGATGTCATTTTCTGTGTGAATTCACAGAATGCACCTAGGTGAAATGTATTCTCTCATCAGACAATGTTCGATCTAAACTGCATATCTAATTTGTTGGGAATCACCGCTATTGTCATGAACAATGGGTGAATTGACATTAAATGATCATTTTAAAACTGTTGGGCACGTTTGATCCTCAAAAGTCAGTTGAAACGGGTCCTAATATTGAATTTTGTGTTTTCCAATATCCAATATCTTTTTCACGAGCTAGTGTAAACCAATTTGATTTCTTCGCGCTCGATTCTTGTTCTTTCGGTACGGTTCCAGGTGTTCGGTAATGTCCAATGGATGGAGGTCTAGCCACTCGACTGTCTAATTCTAGTCAGTTGGCAGTTGGTTGTGAGTTTGTATGTCTCGGGATTTGAATGAAACGTTTGTTTCAGGGCAGTAGGGTTTCTGGATACCAGCAGCCGTCACATTACCAAACCGGAGATCAGTTAGTTGCAATGTGGAGAGTAATAAGGGTAATAAGGGTAAATTAAAATGATAATATGAGTAAAATTTTAGAACTGAGTAATATATAGATGAATTTAGTTTATTAATTGGTAGTGAAGATTGTGAGAGAGGACCGAAGCGTAAGCAAGGGAGAGGAATAGGCGAGTTAAATTAATTAAGTGATCTGAGGAGATGGCAATGGTAACAACTAGCAGGTCTCAAGATATGCATCAGGCACAGCTTGTCCAAGAGGGAGATGATAGTCCGCATGTGAGTACGTGATTATCAAGTCTCTTCTTAAAGCAGTCCACTGAGGGGGCTGTAACTACCTCGGCTGGGAGAGCATTCCAAGTTGCGACGACTCGCAATGAAAAAAAGTGTGCACGAACCTGAGTGTTTGCTCTTTGATGTGCAATCTTTTGAGGATTGCCTCGAGGGGAGTGGTGGTGATGCATCGGTAAGATGCTCACATTGGGATGGTTGGGCGTGTTTAATATGGTGTACGCCATAATCAGGCCACCTCTGATTCTCCTGTAGCTCAGTGGGAATAATCCCAAGAGCTGGAGTCTGTCGTCGTACGGTTTATTTTTCAGCCCTATCACCCATTTGGTTGCTCGTCTCTGCACTCGATCCAAGAGATTAATGTCTCTTTTAAGCATAGGGGGTGCGATGACGTTGTGAACCTCCAAGTGTGGGCGCGCGTACGTCTTAAACAGGGTTAAAAATAATTTCGGGGTTATAGCACCAAGCTGTCTTCGCATAAAGTGAAGAGTCGCATTTGCCTTGGCTGCATCCCCTACATAGTTCGGACTCGTGTGGAGGCTTTCTGTGGTTATTAAACCAAGATCGCGCTCTGAGGAGACATTAGGGAGCGGACTTCCATTGAGAAAGTAGGTGGTTTGCGTCATATGAGGCAGGAAATGCATGACGTGGCACTTCGGTTGGTTGAGTTTTAAACCGTTTTTCACTGCCCATTTCTCAATGGATGTAAGGTCCTTTTGAAGCTCAGTCGAATCCTCTTTGCTTCTAATCGACCTCCAGATCTTCGCATCGTCTGCGTAGATCAGTGCCGGTGAGCTAACTAAGCTTAGCAGGTCGCTAATGAATATCAGGAAGAGGAGTGGGCCTAGGATGGTCCCCTGTGAAACTCCTGAAGTGGATACTCTCCAACTCGCGTGCACCCTGTTTACCTTGGTGCGAAACTTTCTATTCTCAAGGTAGTTTCTGAGCCAAGATACGAGCGGGTCAGTGAAGCCCATTTCCACAACCTTTTCGATTAGGCGTGCGTGGGGCACTGTGTCAAAGGCTTTTGCGAAGTCGAGAAATACTACGTGCACTGGTATTTTACGGTCCAAGCAGGATGTCCAACTGTCCCATGCGATGAGAAGATTAGATGCACACGACCTGCCTTTCCGAAACCCGTGTTGAGCTTGATGGAGTATTTTATTCTTATCCATGTACTCCCTCATTTGTTCGTCCACTAGCCCTTCCATAACCTTTGATAATATAGGTAGTAGTGCGACTGGTCTGTAACAGGCTGGGTCCTTTCTATCTCCTCCTTTGAAGATTGGAGAGAGAGTAGCTTGTTTCCATTCCGCTGGGAATTGGTGTGACTCCAGTGAATTCCTGAAGAGGTTGCATAACGGTGAACAGAGGGCTTCAGCGCACTGTTGCAAGACTATAGGGCGGATGTTGTCACAACCTGGTGACTTACCTGGGCGTAAGGATTTTAGTTTCCTTAATACTAGGTCAGGAGTGATACGGATGTTCCCTAAGCCGTCAGCTGGCATTGGGTTGGCGTAATACTCTGAACATGTAGGCGCCTGGTTTAATTGATCAGAAAAATGGGTGTTGAAGATTTCGGCCATCTCTAGGTTGGTGAGGTCTTCTCCGTTAGGCCCTTTTAGGGGGCACAACCCTTGATTAGTAGGTTTTCTTTTGGACATGAACCTAAACAGATGTTTCGGGTTTGCCTCTATTCCGGCGGCTAGTTTCGTCTGGAATTGTCTCCTGTCGCTTCGAACTTTGGTATTGCATCTGTTTCTCAATGCCAAGTAAGAACTGCGATCGGAATCCTTCAAGGAGACCTTCCACTTGTGCCAGGCTTTCCTCTTCGCCTGTAGCAAGCGTTCCGTGCCGCGCCTAACCCAGGTTCTTCTGTTCTGGCGTTTTGGGTGTGATTGAGGTACATTGTCTACGACAGCGTTTTGGATGATATCTCTCACTGCTTGCCAGTGATCATCTACTGTCAGCCTCCGCCACTCCCGTGGCCATGGGGCATGTAGGAGCACCTCTCTCATGCGTGTGTAGTTTGCCCTACTGTAGCAGAGGTAAGGCTCGTTATTGTCCGGAGTCAGCATTTCGTTTGTGACCATGTTAAACATGACTGTGCCATGGTCACTACTACCTATTGGAGCGCGGATGTTAACATCCTCAACCAGGAGCTGGTCGTTCGTTAACAGATAATCTAGGTTTGAGGACTTCCCTTCCTTAGTCCACCTAGTGGCGCTGCGTACATGCTCAGTCATGCCAGAGCTTCTAATGGCTGTACCAAGTTGTCTTTGGAACCAACCAGTGGGGGTGATACTCTGGTTGCTGAGATTTAAAGATGGGGTATTGAAATCTCCAGCTAAGAGTATTTGGTCGAACCCTAGGAGTGGCAGTTGCAGAATTACGTCAACCAGTTTGCTTTTCTGGGCCCTAGTACCCGAAGGAGGTCGGTAGATCCCTCCAATCAAGTATTTCGTGCCATTTGAGTGTAACCAACACCAACATGATTCTGTCACCTCAGTTAGTTGGGTGTTGTATAGCCGCTCTGCTTTTAAGTGGCTATTTACATATATGGCCACTCCACCTCCAGTTTGGTGTTCCCTATCGCTTCGGAAGAGTGTCATGCCTGGCAAGCCCACTTCTGCGTCGGCAATGTCGGGGGATAGCCATGTTTCTGTTAGGATTATGATCTTCAGATCCATCTGAGAGCGCATATTCCTGACTTCTAACAGCTTACCCCTTAGTCCTCTTACGCTGCTATAGAGGCACTTGGTGGTTTGTCTCTGAACCTGGTGCACATTTGCAGCATCAGCCTTAGTCGGGTTTTCAGACAAGTTATATATAGAGCGCTTTCCAATTGATCTCTCCCAACAAATTCACAACTGGTCTAGGCGAACCGCCCGAGAAACCTACCGTTCACCTATCCTATTTGTACTCTTCTTTTAAAAATGTGGATGTATCAAACTGCTCCTGTCAGTGACATGGTGTAAATGTGCTATCAGAAATTGCCTCTTATACTTAATTTGACTGCGATAACTTTTGCAGTAAATGTGTTAGCATTTGTGACAATTTATTCTAGCCTAAAAAACTGGCATGCTTCCTGTTACATAGTGTTATTTGAGAATAAATATTATTATTATTATATTCATGAACTGTGAACACATATAACCTCACACTTAATCAGACCTAGAACTACCGTACTTCTTGACAAGCATTGCATTTATATCATTGATGCAGCACCTCGTAGTGAATGTTCAAGTTCGTGGATAAGAGAGTTGTCTTGATCATGGAATGAGCTGAAAATACATTGCTTTCTCGACAATGATTTCCTACAGACTAACAACGATTTCAATGTGTGTCAACAGGTTAAATTGTTTTACCTGTGCTCATGCTGAAATGCAATACGTTTGTGTGTTTCATCTTCAATCCGGTCATCAACGTCACTAATACTTTGTGTCGGTCAATTTGAAACAGTTTATTTCGTCTACATTTTCGCGACAACATTCAACACGTGATACATTCCCACGGGAACCTAATATATCAAACATAGTATGAATTTAGTGTGCAGTATGTAGGATTTAATTTGTCCTACAGATGTACTTCTGGAACTGTGAACGCTATATTGGCGAGCACAGAGTCCGTGGGAAAGCTGTAGTCAAAACAATACCAATTCGGTTTCAAACTTTAGTTGTTTCTTAACATAAAAACAAATAGCTTAGTACAGAAAATAAGGAAATTACAGTTACCAAGTGAAACGAGCAAACATACCGACCAATGTAGCGTGTCTTATGGAAATGAATGAAGTTATGAGTCACATCAATATAATAAGATAATAATGTCCATCAATTAGTAAGTTATTTGCAAAAACGATGGTTAACGTGCACGTCATCCAGATCACGTGGTGAACGCCTAAACTACGACTTGATTGGTTAGTTATAGCACAACTACAATTAGTCATGAAAATAACTAACATGCCCCCCAGGCAGTCACCTCGTCTAGGCCCTGTTACCGCGACACACAAATAATCGGCCTCTTCCATTTGGCATAGGTTTCCGTATATCTCGGCTGATCTCTTTGGGTTCTGTCTTCATTCAAAATGTTCTGAATCGGCCATCTGGACCACAATTGACCAGTCTAACTATCGCTTTCGGCCCCAGATTTCTCGGTGAGCCAGTATTGTTTACAAACATTAAGTCTCCCGCTTGTGGATTCCTTCTTTTTAGCTTTGTGATGTGTTCCCATTTACCGCCTCCAGGATCAAATATGAGTGCTGAGTACGACTAAATATTTCTCCTGGTTAGGTTTCCAGGGCACTCATGAACTGTGAAATACGATTCGTCTGTTCTTGCATTCCAATCTATCGCCAGGACAAATCCTCAAAGTTCGGGAGTCAATTAGAGCAGGGGGTGTTTGCAACCTAGTGGGAGTACTAAACAACAGTCTGTGTGTAGACAATAATTGCTCTACTAACTGTGACCTGCAAGGAGATTTTTTATTCACTTCAGAACTGTTGTTGGGCTTATCATTTAACTTATTCCACTTCTGTTTATTAGCATTGAAAATATGAGCTCGACAGTGCTGTCGAATGATTGGTATTTCCCGTTCTTCACCATTAATTACGTCATACTCCGCTAAAGTTAACGTTCCTTTCCGTTTATCTACAGCTACTTCTTTAAGCAGAATCTCCTAGATTTTTCGAATCCTTACAGTCTGCTTGAGATGCTGTAACAACTTTAGCCAATGTAGTAAAACACTTGAGGCAGAATCATGACTTGTAGATGTTAATGTCCATCACAATGCGTGATGAAATATTTGATCTGAGAACATAACCAGACGAAATTTCTTTCTCAGCCGACAGATAATTAAGTACGCATTCACTTTCACGGGGGTTCTCCGTATGGGCCGAACAGCGTCCGAACCAATATAGTCCTCAACACTTTCAGGATCTTAACGGATGACGAAAATTCTATCGAGTGCAGTTCTACATCAGCCTCTTTGGATATTACCGACGACTCAATACTAAGAGTATTCAAAGATACCATTTTTGGTTTTCCTTCGAGGCCTAACTTATCAGATGGATCCTCAACTATAAGAGAGGTGTCTGGTCCGCTATCTAGAAATGCGCAAGTCTGAATAATTCTCTAACCATTTTTATCCATACGGGAACTACTGAAAATGCCACTGGCCTCTGTAAGCACTTAACGCCTTCCTACGTGCGAACCTGAGTATTAATAACAGCATCACTGTTCGTATCTCTCCATTTTTCCCGCTCCTCATGTTACAGGGAATGGTGTCTCCAGCCACACCCTTCAACAGCACATGACCTTGATGATCGGCAAATTTTTTGCTACATAGTTTGCCTTTGGACAAACGCAACAAAAATTGTGCTTAAAGACGAATTCTTTCCTTTCTCTTACATTTTTGTCTTTAAACTTCTGGCACTGATCTAAAGAATGACTGCTTGAGCTATCCAGACAGAGTAAACTACATGAGGAGGCATTGCCATTATTGTTGCATGCATGTTCTACCCCTTCTGTGTTGAAACTTGTACTAGTTTTCCCCTTCAAGGCACCGAAATTCCTTTTTTCACTATTATTGCCGCGGCTGACAAGTAGGACGTATCTAGGTCCTTAAACAAAGGCTTCCTACTCGCCTTGAGAATTTGAAAAGCTGCTTTAATTCATTCCCTTAGTAGGTATAGCGGGAGTTTTAAAAACATGTATCTCGAGCGTTACCTCACAAACATGCGTCTCACGAGCCAGCCTTCTTGAATAATCTTGGTCTGTCCCCTGAATAGCAGGGACGTCCAGCATCTTACTGACAAATGTATCAGCTACCATGTGTTTTTGATCGACTGTTTCTTCAAGAAGCCCTAAAGCTTTACGATAGCCTTCTTCTGGTTCGAGCAATCCGCAATAAACAATAGTAGTCTTAGCTTCAACATCACATTACTGAATTTAAATACTTTAACTTGGATCGAAATCCAACACTTTCATTGAAACAGTCTTCGAAATTCCATTTGAAACTTCAATAGTTCACAGGATTATCATCAAACCTTATAATTTCTCTCTTGCGTAGATCTAAAGTTTTAGATGTCATAATTATCCAGTCCTCTAGAGGAATAATATCTGCTGTACGTGAGGCAGATGTAGACTCGTGCGACATAATCCTGTCATCCACAACTTGATTACAATATTCTCTTCTTCTGACGTAAAAGTTCTTACTCAATTTTTCTTTCTGTCTGAGCCAGACCGCTTGTTGATGTTGTGTGGAGAATGCTTGAATATTTGTGCTCGCGTATATTATACAAGAAATCACTGAGCTAAAGTTTGTACCGTATGTTTTTTGCTTAGATCTAAGGAGACTTCTACAGTTTTAATCGCCGTTCGATCAACCGTATATTCTGAGAAATAAATGTTAAGCAATGAAACTAGTAGTAACAGATCTCTACAAAATAATCGGTAGACTGCAGTCCGTGACACGGGATTAGATGAGTCCGACAATGTTCGCTGTTCAACGACCAATCAAGTCGGCAATCTCACAAGCTGACAGTTTCATAGTCAATTGTCGTCTGAACAGTCAGTTGAAAAGATGTTGATCAAAGTTAATAAACATTTTAATAACGAATTTCGATTATAGCTCATAATTATTTTGGAGTAATTTCAAAATGCCACTATTTTTCATTCATTAAAACTGTGATTATTATTCGTTCGATATCAAATGCAAGTTGAAGTCATAATGAAACTCTTAACCAGAATGAATCTAGATAATGGGATCCCTAAATTTGCAAAATCTTGTGTTTTAATCTTCCAATAGATATATTATCATTTATCATTAATATAATGAATTTATCGATGTTGAAAAGAATGAGCGAATGAGAGAAAGATCTTTATGATTTTGAATATATTTTGATTGGATTTCATCCATTCTATTAAAACCTTTATCAAGTTCAATTATAAACATGAATACTGTAAAATGTGTACACGTGTTTCATGATTTCAACCTATCAGTCTATCAAAGAGAAACTTGATTTGTAGACGTCTTTCAGAATGACGGTTATTATATCACGTAGATGCAATATGAAAAGTAGTTAAAAGATTGACTTATTATCCTGTTACAAATGTCTTTGATTGATCGTCAAAAGTTTTCCCATATATATGTTTTCATGTTCATTAGGCCGCTGGATTTTATAATTATTTTTAAACGTTTTGTTCATTCTTCATAAATTTGGCCAACAGGCATTGACAGACCGCAAAATCATGAATAATTGTAATGCTTACTGGGAATTACGATGTTATTAGTCATAAAACAGTTCAGTAAAACAAGCTGATAACTATTATTCCAGAATGCACATATATTTTGCATTTAATAAGTTATAATTATGATAAAACAATAAATCATATCAACAATGAAAACGCTGAATTCTGTTGTTGTGTATTTTCAGATTATGTATTATGCTTCGCCTAAAATGGAAGCAATGTACGAATAAAACGTTTATATCAAAGAAGATGACAAAAAGTAATAAATCATGAAGTTTTGATTATTTAATTGCTATTGATAACAATATTACTGACAACAATAATAATACATTCGTTAAAGATAATGAAATGTAAATCAAGTATGATTGAACTATAAATTTTCTAAAAATTTCTCGTTAGTTTACGTATATGATATTTAAGAACAAACCTCGTCAGATATCTAGAAGAAGAATATGTAAACAGAACAATTGTTCAGTTATTAAGTCTGTAAATAATTTCCATACTATATTAAAATATAGTATTCAATTTTTGATACATACGTAAATAAAACGGTTGCAATTTAAGGAACCATACTGACTGTAACATATAGATCGTAATAATAAAAATCATTCAATCGCAAAAAAACATAAAAGAATATGTATAGAAGAAATAACTGCAAAAAAGTAAATTAAACCACAACAACTCATAAGTAAATTAAACAGTTTAACAATGTCAGATTAACATTTAAATGCATACAAACATGATGTGCACACCAAACGAATGGATTAGAAGAAGCACGGACATCCATGGACGTCATCCAAAAAAAAACAAAACAGTATGCGTCTGTTGTGTTCGGCTAATCACAGAGCAAGTAGACTGGTGAAAATCCATTCTCCATCTCACTGTTCGTAACACGTTTGATTGCGGAAAACGGAATCGCAATCACCTACTTCACACCGAAGCACGTACACGTTCATGCGAATGTACATTCAGAAGAAGAATGTCAATCAATGTGTGAATAAACGATCAAACGAAATATTACCATAAAGAATTCACTGACCTGGTTCAAAGGATATGTCGCGATCGTTCATTTTTTCAGTCTCAATATCTTCTCTGTTCTTTTTTTTGTTTGTTTCACGCGCTTGCTTAGCTTTTTCATCCAAATCTAATACCATGAAAAACATATATATATATATATTTAAAACTTTGAATATTTTGACTTTAATTTCTGTTTTAAGCTATCTTCACAGTTATTGTTAGCAAGTCAAGATACCTAATTGACTATGCTCACTACTAAATGTTCCATATGGTGGTAGCTTCACGAATATAAAAATTAAATCCATAATCCAAGGTTTTTCAATTGAAGGAGAAAGGTTAGCATTACATGGGGAGCAGAAAATAGAAAAAAAATAACAGCAACGCGAAGAGAATGTTGCGCGCAAAAAGTAGTAGAAGTATTTCTGGTACAGTTGAACAAAACGAGTACAATAATGTTTATTTTTTTTCACAAATCATCTTTTTTCTTTCATAGAAGCGTTCCACTACACAGTCATAAACATTTATGAACTATATTGGATTATTTTATTTCTGCAATGGTATTTCTAACTCTTTTTTTTTTAATTTTTAATTTTACCCCAATTACAACATTATTTTAACTAGGCAGACTTATGTGACGACCAAATGAATAGAAATAAAAATAATTAAATGTTTTGTTATTCTTACGTATTTGAAAGCATTCCTTATAGCGTATTTCGTTTTGCACTTGATTAAAAATAAAACAAAAATCCATATCTAATCAAATTGTTACAGGTTTTTTGAATAGTTATGAATATAGTTTATGTCATAATAGAAGATGAACTTGTGAATTCATGCATTAAAAAAAATATTTATAACTTACACCATGCCGGTAAATTGAATGCTTCAACAGTAAAAACAACAAAAATAATGAATGTATGAGATTTCAGTTTTGCACCAAAGCATTCATCAAATAAGTAAGAATTGTTTCTAATTGATTCCTTCCTACAGATCATTCACAGTGACTAACTAGTACAAGTTTATCAAAAGGCAATTTGACATCATCATCATCATCATCATCATCATCATACTGATTTGTATTGAGATAGTTACCGTAAAAAAAATTATCATTTTATGGACTGGTAAACCTTGATTATTAAGGTTTGAGTAGAAGTTTCATTCTCAAGATGAGGCAATCTTTAATTATGCCTAAATGTAATCCACATGTGAAACGTGCATTTGACTCCTCAATTATTATTGAACAAAGTGAGGATGTATGTTGATACAGAGAAATATCACTTTTGTAAAGTATCGCAGAAATTTTCCGTTACAATTTAACTGTTTAGTTCCACAAGGAACACATCATGTTTTAAAAATAAAAGCGAAATATCAGATACTAATATAATTTTGTCTGGGATAGAGTTATTTTATAGTCCGTCTCCTTAAGATAAAACTGCTATTTTTCACTGAGTGTTAAAAAGGAAATACTAAATAATAAAGATATCAATTATATGCGTTTGAACATGTGGTTGCGAGAGTGTGTATGGAGAAATGAATGAACTATTCAAACTAAGAGTATTGTAGAAACAAACAAGTCAATGTTTAATCAAAAAATAGAACTTGAGATTGAAAGGAGACTGTAAATGAGGAAGTGATGGTGAACGAATACAAATATTAAGTGACCATTAGTAAAGTGAGTGAATAAACAGTGGGTAGACACACTGAGAAATGAATTTTTTTATAATTTTGCATAACTGCTGAAAAGCTTATATTAATCACAGATATCCACGTTTGCGTGTCATATGCAGAAAGCGCGAAAATTAAAAAAAAATCACGATTCAATACTAATAAGGTGATTACGACATCTGTTACTGCATAACACTACGAAATAATTAGGTGATGCATCGCAACACTGACAATAGTAAGAAAAAAAAGAATCATCTGAGAAAAACAGAAACAAAATAGTAGATGCATCAAAATTCAAAGACATTTGAAACGAAAACACTGCTAAGGGCGAAAATATCGAACTCAAAAAACGACATCATTAACATTCAAAACAAAATGAAACGTGGGAAAAAAAGTAACCATTTATTTTATCAGCATGACTAAGTAGAAAAAAAGAAAAAAAACATATAAGATAAAACATTACAACACACATGGTGCAGAGATAATGCCTTCGTCGATAGGATTTCCGAATAGATGAACGTTGAAAGAATTGCGCGGAGATTCCTCGACAAAGACTGAAAAAATAATAATAATATAATAAATTAGAGAGAAAACGTCGGAAAACATCGAAGTAAGCAAATCGAAAATAGACAAACCAATAAAAAAAAGAGTGTAGAAAGTGATGTCATTGCAATCACTAGTTTCATTTTCCAAAGCTGCGTTCTATCTGCCATAGCTGAACGTTCAGCGAACAGTAAACAACGAAAATTGTTGTGCCACTGGCTTCAGATACAATGATGCATAAAACGAAGGTGTACGCCTGATGAATTTGTGAAGCAGAAATGTTGACAAATCTGATAGGCATGTCTGTGAGAGTTCGATATCGGATCTCATCAATCAATGACATGGTAGGTGGTTTGCCAGAACACAGTGTGCGTATGACGTTCAGTTATTTGCACAGTGAGACTGATGAAAATCCATTCTCCATCTCACTGTTCGTAACACGTCTGATTGCGGAAAACGGAATCGCAATCACCTACTTCACACCGAAGCACGTACACGTTCATGCGAATGTACATTCAGAAGAAGAATGTCAATCAATGTGTGAATAAACGATCAAACGAAATGTTATCACAAAGAATTCACTCACCTGGTTCAGTGGGTTTGGTCACTTCTTTGCCGTCTCGAGGCAAAATATCTTTCTTCGATTCTTCCTCTGGTTTTCCAGCATTATCAGTCTGTGATGGTTTATCCACAGCTAATTTCAGGAGAAACATATTTCAATGAGTGAATGAGTTATGTTCGAAAGTCTACTCTGTACTCTTCTCATCAATCAAACCGAATGAATGAAACCAGTGTAGAAAGTGATGTCATTGCAATCACTAGTTTCATTTTCCAAAGCTGCGTTCTATCTGCCATAGCTGAACGTTCAGCGAACAGTAAACAACGAAAATTGTTGTGCCACTGGCTTCAGATACAATGATGCATAAAACGAAGGTGTACGCCTGATGAATTTGTGAAGCAGAAATGTTGACAAATCGGATAGGCATGTCTGTGAGAGTTCGATATCGGATCTCATCAATCAATGACATGGTAGGTGGTTTGCCAGAACACAGTGTGCGTATGACGTTCAGTTATTTGCACAGTGAGACTGATGAAAATCCATTCTCCATCTCACTGTTCGTAACACGTCTGATTGCGGAAAACGGAATCGCAATCACCTACTTCACACCGAAGCACGTACACGTTCATGCGAATGTACATTCAGAAGAAGAATGTCAATCAATGTGTGAATAAACGATCAAACGAAATGTTATCACAAAGAATTCACTCACCTGGTTCAGTGGGTTTGGTCACTTCTTTGCCGTCTCGAGGCAAAATATCTTTCTTCGATTCTTCCTCTGGTTTTCCATCATTACCAGTCTGTGATGGTTTATCCACAGCTAATTTCAGGAGAAACATATTTCAATGAGTGAATGAGTTATGTTCGAAAGTCTACTCTGTACTCTTCTCATCAATCAAACCGAATGAATGAAACCAGTGTAGAAAGTGATGTCATTGCAATCACTAGTTTCATTTTCCAAAGCTGCGTTCTATCTGCCATAGCTGAACGTTCAGCGAACAGTAAACAACGAAAATTGTTGTGCCACTGGCTTCAGATACAATGATGCATAAAACGAAGGTGTACGCCTGATGAATTTGTGAAGCAGAAATGTTGACAAATCGATAGGCATGTCTGTGAGAGTTCGATATCGGATCTCATCAATCAATGACATGGTAGGTGGTTTGCCAGAACACAACAAGTGACTGACTGAAAATCATTGTAAATGTACGAAATGCGTAGTATAGAATATTGTGACAGGTCAGCTGGATCTAAGTGAAATCTCTGCTGGTTTATCAATAATAATTCAACTGTAGCCAAATTTGTCAATGCTCATTGCGATAAACTGAAAGGTGCTTGTCAGTGAAATACACTTATCCGAACTATCGGCTTTTTCATTGCGTATGCAATAATAACAATAATAATAATAATAATAATAATCGATTTCATGATCTGCTCATTCAATTTCTGTG
Organism: Schistosoma turkestanicum; assembly: GCA_944470395.2. Classification (NCBI taxonomy): domain Eukaryota; kingdom Metazoa; phylum Platyhelminthes; class Trematoda; order Strigeidida; family Schistosomatidae; genus Schistosoma; species Schistosoma turkestanicum. Next base: position 38,818,754 of record OX103972.1, on the reverse strand, counting down.
ATCCTTCGTCCAGAACAGTAACCGATTTCCGATATTGTTATTCAACTAACGCGTTCATATTCTGAGATTTCGCAGTATCATTTCGTTCAATCGATCACATTTGTTGTAAACGTTGAAGTAAGAGGCGATTTCCACACTAGTTTCGCACAACATACAACTGAACTTCAAACATACATGGTGTCTTGATTGAAGAGATTCACGACAGAAATAGAAAAGAAATACCGCTTAGATTCGCTTAAATCTCTTCTTCACGCAATCATCACATGTACATGTACATTGTATTTGTGACATCTCGCAACATCAGATTCATAACACACATGAGTATTTATTGTTCTCTGAATTTCCAGTTACTGCTGCTACCCAGCGGCTGTGGAATCCGTAAACATTGATTGAAATCATTGTTTTCTCCGCTTGTTCGATACTTCCATCTTTAACAGTCCACACTTTTGTCTAAATAATCATATTTGTCCAGGCTTCTGGATTGCCATTTGCCTGAGCTGACTAACGAATATATATTATAGTGTTACCATTCATCTTTGATACACTGTTGCTTGGATACTCATGGTTTCGTATCATTTTGACAAATAGTTATTTTTAATTCACTCGTCATAAACTGTTTTCCAAACTAATAATTTGCTACTGAAAATGCATAGTCAACGTCTCATAACCAATAATCATGCTGAGTGTACTTTAGTGGCATCCTTCCGCTTTTCACCCATCGTCCTTTTCAACTCTCCTCATCTTCTTTTATTTTACAGATGAAAATGTCTCACCTAACAAAGGTTCCGCAAGTAGAGGTTAGTGAAAGAAATTAAATTCTAATTCGTTGAATTTTATAAATGCATTTTTTATTGAATTGATTTTTGTGAAGTTTTCCTTCTGTCGGTCGGACGAGCATCATGTGTACAGTTGAAACGGATGTTTATGTAATTCCTCAATCATCTCATTCTTTGTTCACACTCAGTGTGTTTTCGATTCTCAATGAATAAGCATGGAAATTACCACATAATAAATTAGAACCTATACCCAACCTAATGACTAAGATAAATTCTATTGCAAAATTACAAGTGACTGACTGAAAATCATTGTAAATGTACGAAATGCGTAGTATAGAATATTGTGACAGGTCAGCTGGATCTAAGTGAAATCTCTGCTGGTTTATCAATAATAATTCAACTGTAGCCAAATTTGTCAATGCTCATTGCGATAAACTGAAAGGTGCTTGTCAGTGAAATACACTTATCCGAACTATCGGCTTTTTCATTGCGTATGCAATAATAATAATAATAATAATAATAATAATCGATTTCATGATCTGCTCATTCAATTTCTGTGATCCTTCGTCCAGAACAGTAACCGATTTCCGATATTGTTATTCAACTGACGCGTTCTTATTCTGAGATTTCGCAGTATCATTTCGTTCAATCGATCACATTTGTTATAAACGTTGAAGTAAGAGGCGATTTCCACACTAGTTTCGCACAACATACAACTGAACTTCAAACACACATGGTGTCTTGATTGAAGAGATTCACGACAGAAATAGAAAAGAAATACCGCTTAGATTCGCTTAAATCTCTTCTTCACGCAATCATCACATGTACATGTACATTGTATTTGTGACATCTCGCAACATCAGATTCATAACACACATGAGTATTTATTGTTCTCTGAATTTCCAGTTACTGCTGCTACCCAGCGGCTGTGGAATCCGTAAACATTGATTGAAATCATTGTTTTCTCCGCTTGTTCGATACTTCCATCTTTAACAGTCCACACTTTTGTCTAAATAATCATATTTGTCCAGGCTTCTGGATTGCCATTTGCCTGAGCTGACTAACGAATATATATTATAGTGTTATCATTCATCTTTGATACACTGTTGCTTGGATACTCATGGTTTCGTATCATTTTGACAAATAGTTATTTTTAATTCACTCGTCATAAACTGTTTTCCAAACTAATAATTTGCTACTGAAAATGCATAGTCAACGTCTCATAACCAATAATCATGCTGAGTGTACTTTAGTGGCATCCTTCCGCTTTTCACCCATCGCCTTTTTCAAATCTCCTCATTTTCTTTTATTTTACACATGAAAATGTCTCACCTAACAAAGGTTCCGCAAGTAGAGGTTAGTGAAAGAAATTAAATTCTAATTCGTTGAATTTTATAAATGCATTTTTTATTGCATTGATTTTTGTGAAGTTTTTCTTCTGTCGGTCGGACGAGCATCATGTGTACAGTTGAAACGGATGTTTATGTAATTCCTCAATCATCTCATTCTTTGTTCACACTCAGTGTGTTTTCGATTCTCAATGAATAAGCATGGAAATTACCACATAATAAATTAGAACCTATACCCAACCTAATGACTAAGATGAATTCTATTGCAAAATTACAAGTGACTGACTGAAAATCATTGTAAATGTACGAAATGCGTAGTATAGAATATTGTGACAGGTCAGCTGGATCTAAGTGAAATCTCTGCTGGTTTATCAATAATAATTCAACTGTAGCCAAATTTGTCAATGCTCATTGCGATAAACTGAAAGGTGCTTGTCAGTGAAATACACTTATCCGAACTATCGGCTTTTTCATTGCGTATGCAATAACAATAATAATAATAATAATAATAATCGATTTCATGATCTGCTCATTCAATTTCTGTGATCCTTCGTCCAGAACAGTAACCGATTTCCGATATTGTTATTCAACTGACGCGTTCATATTCTGAGATTTCGCAGTATCATTTCGTTCAATCGATCACATTTGTTATAAACGTTGAAGTAAGAGGCGATTTCCACACTAGTTTCGCACAACATACAACTGAACTTCAAACATACATGGTGTCTTGATTGAAGAGATTCACGACAGAAATAGAAAAGAAATACCGCTTAGATTCGCTTAAATCTCTTCTTCACGCAATCATCACATGTACATGTTCATTGTATTTGTGACATCTCGCAACATCAGATTCATAACACACATGAGTATTTATTGTTCTCTGAATTTCCAGTTACTGCTGCTACCCAGCGGCTGTGGAATCCGTAAACATTGATTGAAATCATTGTTTTCTCCGCTTGTTCGATACTTCCATCTTTAACAGTCCACACTTTTGTCTAAATAATCATATTTGTCCAGGCTTCTGGATTGCCATTTGCCTGAGCTGACTAACGAATATATATTATAGTGTTATCATTCATCTTTGATACACTGTTGCTTGGATACTCATGGTTTCGTATCATTTTGACAAATAGTTATTTTTAATTCACTCGTCATAAACTGTTTTCCAAACTAATAATTTGCTACTGAAAATGCATAGTCAACGTCTCATAACCAATAATCATGCTGAGTGTACTTTAGTGGCATCCTTCCGCTTTTCACCCATCGCCTTTTTCAAATCTCCTCATTTTCTTTTATTTTACACATGAAAATGTCTCACCTAACAAAGGTCCCGGAAGTAGAGGTTAGTGAAAGAAATTAAATTCTAATTCGTTGAATTTTATAAATGCATTTTTTATTGAATTGATTTTTGTGAAGTTTTTCTTCTGTCGGTCGGACGAGCATCATGTGTACAGTTGAAACGGATGTTTATGTAATTCCTCAATCATCTCATTCTTTGTTCACACTCAGTGTGTTTTCGATTCTCAATGAATAAGCATGGAAATTACCACATAATAAATTAGAACCTATACCCAACCTAATGACTAAGATGAATTCTATTGCAAAACTACAAGTGACTGACTGAAAATCATTGTAAATGTACGAAATGCGTAGTATAGAATATTGTGACAGGTCAGCTGGATCTAAGTGAAATCTCTGCTGGTTTATCAATAATAATTCAACTGTAGCCAAATTTGTCAATGCTCATTGCGATAAACTGAAAGGTGCTTGTCAGTGAAATACACTTATCCGAACTATCGGCTTTTTCATTGCGTATGCAATAATAATAATAATAATAATAATAATAATAATCGATTTCATGATCTGCTCATTCAATTTCTGTGATCCTTCGTCCAGAACAGTAACCGATTTCCGATATTGTTATTCAACTGACGCGTTCATATTCTGAGATTTCGCAGTATCATTTCGTTCAATCGATCACATTTGTTATAAACGTTGAAGTAAGAGGCGATTTCCACACTAGTTTCGCACAACATACAACTGAACTTCGAACATACACGGTGTCTTGATTGAAGAGATTCACGACAGAAATAGAAAAGAAATACCGCTTAGATTCGCTTAAATCTCTTCTTCACGCAATCATCACATGTACATGTTCATTGTATTTGTGACATCTCGCAACATCAGATTCATAACACACATGAGTATTTATTGTTCTCTGAATTTCCAGTTACTGCTGCTACCCAGCGGCTGTGGAATCCGTAAACATTGATTGAAATCATTGTTTTCTCCGCTTGTTCGATACTTCCATCTTTAACAGTCCACACTTTTGTCTAAATAATCATATTTGTCCAGGCTTCTGGATTGCCATTTGCCTGAGCTGACTAACGAATATATATTATAGTGTTATCATTCATCTTTGATACACTGTTGCTTGGATACTCATGGTTTCGTATCATTTTGACAAATAGTTATTTTTAATTCACTCGTCATAAACTGTTTTCCAAACTAATAATTTGCTACTGAAAATGCATAGTCAACGTCTCATAACCAATAATCATGCTGAGTGTACTTTAGTGGCATCCTTCCGCTTTTCACCCATCGCCTTTTTCAAATCTCCTCATTTTCTTTTATTTTACACATGAAAATGTCTCACCTCAAAAAGGTTCCGCAAGTAGAGGTTAGTGAAAGAAATTAAATTCTAATTCGTTGAATTTTATAAATGCATTTTTTATTGCATTGAATTTTGTGAAGTTTTTCTTCTGTCGGTCGGACGAGCATCATGTGTACAGTTGAAACGGATGTTTATGTAATTCCTCAATCATCTCATTCTTTGTTCACACTCAGTGTGTTTTCGATTCTCAATGAATAAGCATGGAAATTACCACATAATAAATTAGAACCTATACACCACCTAATGACTAAGATAAATTCTATTGCAAAACTACAAGTGACTGACTGAAAATCATTGTAAATGTACGAAATGCGTAGTATAGAATATTGTGACAGGTCAGCTGGATCTAAGTGAAATCTCTGCTGGTTTATCAATAATAATTCAACTGTAGCCAAATTTGTCAATGCTCATTGCGATAAACTGAAAGGTGCTTGTCAGTGAAATACACTTATCCAAACTATCGGCTTTTTCATTGCGTATGCAATAATAATAAAAATAATAATAATCGATTTCATGATCTGCTCATTCAATTTCTGTGATCCTTCGTCCAGAACAGTAACCGATTTCCGATATTGTTATTCAACTGACGCGTTCTTATTCTGAGATTTCGCAGTATCATTTCGTTCAATCGATCACATTTGTTGTAAACGTTGAAGTAAGAGGCGATTTCCACACTAGTTTCGCACAACATACAACTGAACTTCAAACATACATGGTGTCTTGATTGAAGAGATTCACGACAGAAATAGAAAAGAAATACCGCTTAGATTCGCTTAAATCTCTTCTTCACGCAATCATCACATGTACATGTACATTGTATTTGTGACATCTCGCAACATCAGATTCATAACACACATGAGTATTTATTGTTCTCTGAATTTCCAGTTACTGCTGCTACCCAGCGGCTGTGGAATCCGTAAACATTGATTGAAATCATTGTTTTCTCCGCTTGTTCGATACTTCCATCTTTAACAGTCCACACTTTTGTCTAAATAATCATATTTGTCCAGGCTTCTGGATTGCCATTTGCCTGAGCTGACTAACGAATATATATTATAGTGTTACCATTCATCTTTGATACACTGTTGCTTGGATACTCATGGTTTCGTATCATTTTGACAAATAGTTATTTTTAATTCACTCGTCATAAACTGTTTTCCAAACTAATAATTTGCTACTGAAAATGCATAGTCAACGTCTCATAACCAATAATCATGCTGAGTGTACTTTAGTGGCATCCTTCCGCTTTTCACCCATCGCCTTTTTCAAATCTCCTCATTTTCTTTTATTTTACACATGAAAATGTCTCACCTCAAAAAGGTTCCGCAAGTAGAGGTTAGTGAAAGAAATTAAATTCTAATTCGTTGAATTTTATAAATGCATTTTTTATTGCATTGAATTTTGTGAAGTTTTTCTTCTGTCGGTCGGACGAGCATCATGTGTACAGTTGAAACGGATGTTTATGTAATTCCTCAATCATCTCATTCTTTGTTCACACTCAGTGTGTTTTCGATTCTCAATGAATAAGCATGGAAATTACCACATAATAAATTAGAACCTATACACCACCTAATGACTAAGATAAATTCTATTGCAAAACTACAAGTGACTGACTGAAAATCATTGTAAATGTACGAAATGCGTAGTATAGAATATTGTGACAGGTCAGCTGGATCTAAGTGAAATCTCTGCTGGTTTATCAATAATAATTCAACTGTAGCCAAATTTGTCAATGCTCATTGCGATAAACTGAAAGGTGCTTGTCAGTGAAATACACTTATCCAAACTATCGGCTTTTTCATTGCGTATGCAATAATAATAAAAATAATAATAATCGATTTCATGATCTGCTCATTCAATTTCTGTGATCCTTCGTCCAGAACAGTAACCGATTTCCGATATTGTTATTCAACTGACGCGTTCTTATTCTGAGATTTCGCAGTATCATTTCGTTCAATCGATCACATTTGTTGTAAACGTTGAAGTAAGAGGCGATCTCCACACTAGTTTCGCACAACATACAACTGAACTTCAAACATACATGGTGTCTTGATTGAAGAGATTCACGACAGAAATAGAAAAGAAATACCGCTTAGATTCGCTTAAATCTCTTCTTCACGCAATCATCACATGTACATGTACATTGTATTTGTGACATCTCGCAACATCAGATTCATAACACACATGAGTATTTATTGTTCTCTGAATTTCCAGTTACTGCTGCTACCCAGCGGCTGTGGAATCCGTAAACATTGATTGAAATCATTGTTTTCTCCGCTTGTTCGATACTTCCATCTTTAACAGTCCACACTTTTGTCTAAATAATCATATTTGTCCAGGCTTCTGGATTGCCATTTGCCTGAGCTGACTAACGAATAAATATTATAGTGTTACCATTCATCTTTGATACACTGTTGCTTGGATACTCATGGTTTCGTATCATTTTGACAAATAGTTATTTTTAATTCACTCGTCATAAACTGTTTTCCAAACTAATAATTTGCTACTGAAAATGCATAGTCAACGTCTCATAACCAATAATCATGCTGAGTGTACTTTAGTGGCATCCTTCCGCTTTTCACCCATCGTCCTTTTCAACTCTCCTCATTTTCTTTTATTTTACACATGAAAATGTCTCACCTAACAAAGGTTCCGCAAGTAGAGGTTAGTGAAAGAAATTAAATTCTAATTCGTTGAATTTTATAAATGCATTTTTATTGAATTGATTTTTGTGAAGTTTTTCTTCTGTCGGTCGGACGAGCATCATGTGTACAGTTGAAACGGATGTTTATGTAATTCCTCAATCATCTCATTCTTTGTTCACACTCAGTGTGTTTTCGATTCTCAATGAATAAGCATGGAAATTACCACATAATAAATTAGAACCTATACCCAACCTAATGACTAAGATAAATTCTATTGCAAAATTACAAGTGACTGACTGAAAATCATTGTAAATGTACGAAATGCGTAGTATAGAATATTGTGACAGGTCAGCTGGATCTAAGTGAAATCTCTGCTGGTTTATCAATAATAATTCAACTGTAGCCAAATTTGTCAATGCTCATTGCGATAAACTGAAAGGTGCTTGTCAGTGAAATACACTTATCCGAACTATCGGCTTTTTCATTGCGTATGCAATAACAATAATAATAATAATAATAATAATAATAATCGATTTCATGATCTGCTCATTCAATTTCTGTGATCCTTCGTCCAGAACAGTAACCGATTTCCGATATTGTTATTCAACTAACGCGTTCATATTCTGAGATTTCGCAGTATCATTTCGTTCAATCGATCACATTTGTTGTAAACGTTGAAGTAAGAGGCGATTTCCACACTAGTTTCGCACAACATACAACTGAACTTCAAACATACATGGTGTCTTGATTGAAGAGATTCACGACAGAAATAGAAAAGAAATACCGCTTAGATTCGCTTAAATCTCTTCTTCACGCAATCATCACATGTACATGTACATTGTATTTGTGACATCTCGCAACATCAGATTCATAACACACATGAGTATTTATTGTTCTCTGAATTTCCAGTTACTGCTGCTACCCAGCGGCTGTGGAATCCGTAAACATTGATTGAAATCATTGTTTTCTCCGCTTGTTCGATACTTCCATCTTTAACAGTCCACACTTTTGTCTAAATAATCATATTTGTCCAGGCTTCTGGATTGCCATTTGCCTGAGCTGACTAACGAATAAATATTATAGTGTTACCATTCATCTTTGATACACTGTTGCTTGGATACTCATGGTTTCGTATCATTTTGACAAATAGTTATTTTTAATTCACTCGTCATAAACTGTTTTTCAAACTAATAATTTGCTACTGAAAATGCATAGTCAACGTCTCATAACCAATAATCATGCTGAGTGTACTTTAGTGGCATCCTTCCGCTTTTCACCCATCGCCTTTTTCAAATCTCCTCATTTTCTTTTATTTTACACATGAAAATGTCTCACCTAACAAAGGTCCCGGAAGTAGAGGTTAGTGAAAGAAATTAAATTCTAATTCGTTGAATTTTATAAATGCATTTTTATTGAATTGATTTTTGTGAAGTTTTTCTTCTGTCGGTCGGACGAGCATCATGTGTACAGTTGAAACGGATGTTTATGTAATTCCTCAATCATCTCATTCTTTGTTCACACTCAGTGTGTTTTCAATACTCAATTCCTTTATATAGAATTTTCCACATAGTATTTTTAAACTAATCCTCAACTTATTTCTTCGTCGGTTTATAATTTGAAATTGTATGTTTGTGATCGCTGTTTGTCGTAATTATCTTTTGAATTGGTAATAATTATATCCGCATTTATTTGAATAAAAGTGATGATAACTTCTACATTTGACTGACTGAAACATGATATTTGCTCATAGTAAGTTGTCAGTCAGCCATCATCTCATACATGATGGAGGATGAGATTATTTGTAATTGTGAATCAGTTTTGCCTTAATTTTTGAATTCAATATCTGTGATGAAAGATTACTCGCAGTGGATTCGTTCATCAACATAACGTCCACTCTGTCTCAATTAAAAAGCGCAACATTACATTGTATACTCTATTTGCACACCATCTTTGAGTCGTAACTTCCGACGCTCCATCCTTCTTCCATTCCTGTTGTTGCTTCCTTTCCTTCCTGTTGTTGATACTCCATTTACTTCTTGTGTTTGCTCCATTTGCTTTCCATTTTTCTCTTCTGACCGTGAGACTTCTTCTTTCACGTCCCTTCTTATACTACTACTTATATCGTTCGTATAAGTAGCACACACCACATCTATACACTTCTCAATACCGACAACTTTGCTGGTTGTGATAGTGACGCGCCCAATAATAATTAGCTTGTTGATTTAATATTCAGCATATTAGTATATTCATGAGAAGTCTTGCTTATTATATATATGGGAATATTAACATTGGAAAGAATATACACATTTCACATTTGCTAATTTCTATGATCATCATATTTACAGATCAACCTAGAAGACGTAATCCAAAAAGAACTAGGCCAGGTAGATGTGAAAACTAATAAGTCCATTATAATTCGTGTAGTTTTTTTTATTGTAATGTCATCATTTATTTACCTATTATCTATATATATATATATATATATATATAAAACCATTTACATGCAAGTGTCTCCTCAACTTACAAGCATTTTCTGTGTTCATTCACCAAAACTAAAAGGATGAAAGTCCTATAATATATTGGATATGTAGAAGTGAATACAGCCATGAATAATAACATCTGAAATCACCAGTCAGTCATTATTGGAAGCACTGAAAGACGGCCGTTTCGTCCTGGTTTGGGACTCATCAGCACTGTGCTTCCACGGCTCCTGCTCCTCGCAGGACTCGAACCCGAAACCTCCGGCATTGTAGGCGAACGCCTTACCATCGGACCACAGAGACGGCATCTAGCGGTGTTAATGTCTAATTCTGATTGATCTAGGGATTTTTGCGCGACCTCACCCATTTGTCTTTGGTAGTTACCGCCTACACCCGACAGGGCTAAACTCCATTGGTCACATCTTCCTAACTAGAACTCTGAGAATTTCCTCATGAAGCTAGTCACTAGTGAGGACTGTTACGATAATTTGGGGACGAGTTTTGGAGGTTTACATTTTTACACCGTTGGATGCCGATGGTAAGGCGTTCGCCTACAATGCCGGAGGTCCCGGGTTCGAATCCTGCGAGGAGCAGGAGTCGTGGATACGCACTGCTGATGAGTCCCATACCAAGACGAAACGGCCATCTTTCAGGGCTTCCAAGTTTCTAATACTGTGGTCTAACAATGATTGATTGATGATTTCAAATGTGTAAAAACACAAACTTCCAAAACTCTGCATCAAAATAATAACATCATTTTAAAATCACTGTTCAACAGTGTATCAAAATCTTGTAATGAATGAACTTTGATTATCTAATTCATTGTCATCGGTCTATTAATTGTCTGTCATACAGGATTTCTATCTATCATATCACTAATGGGACTTATTGCGTTTTTTTTACATTCTTTATTCTAGTACCATCGAAACAAGGCAATGCAAAGTCTAATTAATGAGCAAGTGGAATTATTTGAAATTCAGTTGATTTTTATTCATTTTTTTTCTCTTGACTAAGTAATAAATCAACATCTCAACATCAATATGAATTCTATTAAAACAATTATTTCTGATCAGTCAATCATTCCCAATTTTGCAAACAAATCACATTATTTCATTGTTCTTGCAGGTATCATCCATCCTATATATATATATTGATCGCATCAATTCAAACACTAGAGATGTGAAGAACCAAATTGAACATTTTTTTAAATGTCAAATGTTACCTTTCAGACTTTATTTTGATTATATTCACGTTTTTTTTTTTTATTGGACTTGAAATGAAATGAAATTGTGAATTCATGTTTGAAATATTATTTGTATTTTTTTTTTGTGTTAAATTACTACTGTGCTTGTTACAATAAATAAACGTTTTTATTTTGATAATTTTTTTGAATAGGTATTTCTTATTTTCCTGTATATGATGAATGCATTTTTTTCAGGTAGTTAGGTATTATTTGGTCATGTATTATTCAGTGACTGTTTAAATGTAGTAGTGTAGTGAAAGAGAACACAGGTGGGGTAACCGAGTTGTATTTAACGGAAATTACAGAGTTACTCAGTAAAATCGGAACACCTTATCGTAAATCGTTCATTTGCAAATTATCAGTTCATCACAACGAACTGGACTGTTCCTGTTGCAAAATATCAATCCAATGTCACTGTTCATGCGTTTCATACAAATTCCATTGTTTTCTAACTCTTCCTTTCTTGTTCTTACCCCATATTATACTGCCATACATTACGTTGACACGCACGTTATATACTACTTATAAGTAGCTCACAGCACAGTAGGAAATTCGAGATTCAATATAAGCTGTCTTAGTTTAGATCAAATGTTAGTCAGCTGATGTTTATTTAGCTGGTTGAGAGTTTGCGTGAAACACAATATAGAATATATATTTATGAATAAGATTTGTAAAATTATCAATTTTACAAAATTTAGAGTATTCAGTGTAATTTGCTTATTTTCATTTCGAATATTTTCTTTCTATCAGTGAAAGACCTAATGCTACTAGCATAATTTATTCTGAGCAAATTTATTCAACTTCTGTGATGCTGATGATGATGATGGAAAGAAGGAGTAATAATAGAGAAGATTACTAGAAAATTAAAAGAGACTTTGCATTCAGGTCAATCTGTATTCAACAAACATATCAACACTGATCAAATTTATTAACCAATATGAAAAGACATAAGTTTAAGGATCATAATCAAAGGGCGTATGATCAAACGGTAACGGTCAATAACAACCAGTGATGTTCGAAGTCCTTAGGACAAGCTATAAGTGATATCTAAGTAATTTGAATGTTTCTAATCTACATGAAGCCTGCGCTGATGATGTTGTTCAGGAGATCAATGAAAGCTTATTTACTTACTTACGCTTGTTATTCTCAATGCAGCATTCACCTGTATTGAATCCACTTTTATAAAGAGAACGCGACGGATTTAATATAAACGTTCATCATTATAACCCATTGTATCAGTGACGGTTTTATTGAACCTGTCTGTTTATTTAACGCTGTAAGCGCTAACCAACTTTAGTGTGAATGAGTCGTGATTGACCGTCATCATAAAGATAAGTTACTCTATTGAAAAGAATATGTAAGATGACATTTTTGTAAAATTAAAAGAATACCAAAATCATGCCAGACAACGGGAGCAAAATTGCAGAGATGGTGGAGCCAAAATGGGAGCAACACAAACAGAAATATCCAGCGTTCAGAGTGTAATAAACAAACAGGTCCTATCGCATCCTCTTCATAAAAGTTGATTCACTATATTAGTTTTTTCACCGATCACTGGAAATCAATTGTTCTTGGTTCTTCTGATGTATGTCTCCATTTCTCGTCGTGATATGCTTTTACGGTCTTCTTCTTTTCCACTGACCTTGATAATTCTACGTGAGGACTTAACCTGTAGGTCAGCTGAGTGCTCTCAGCATCATGTTTCTTAGATGTCTATTACGTTTTCTCTTGATTGCTCAATGTAGTGGAACTTGGTTAGTTCTCTCACTGTAAGTTGTTGCCAATGTTGTTTGTCCAACATATCCTCAGTATGCTGCATGGAAAACTGTTATAAATTACTTGCATTTACTGGTTGATGGCCCTGGTGATCCTATTAGTTTCCACCTCGCACAGTACAACTGTCCTGACATCTGTATTGAATATTCTAACTTTAGGGCTAGTTGATGGATGCTTAAGTTTCGGATGTTGTTCACTTGTAGAAACGATTCCTTTCACATCATCATCAGAACCAGCATGCTATGGAATGATGCTTCCTAAATTAATCAAGGTCTTAACATATTTCAAAGCTTCTCAGTCAAGTGTGATTTGTTGATGCCTGTTGTGCTGTATAAGAGAATGTTGTCTTTCCCCTTGCTTGTGTTGGGACCAACTGCATCTCGCCCTAATGTCTCTCTTATCTCTACGACTAACTCTACTCACACTCCTATTTCTCACTGCACCGCTAATGCAGACGAAGCGAGATCACGAAACGTCGTTCCTGGTCTCTTGAAACCCCGTTCTAGACTACATGTTGGAGCTTTTAATGTACGGACATTGTGTCAAATAGGGCAACAGGCATCATTCGCTAGGACTTTAGAAACTCGTGCCATCGATCTATGCTGCGTCTCGGAAACGCGCATACAGGATCCTAGTAAAGTCATTAATCTGATTTCACCTTGTCAAAACGAAGAAGCAGCTCGATTTACTCTTCGGGTATCCGGTAGCCCTGATGCTGCTTCCAGGGGTCTTGCTGGCGTAGGCATAGCGTTGAGTCCTAGGGCAGGATTATCTCTCCTTGACTGGATCCCTGTAGATAGTCGTTTGTGAGCTGTCCGACTAAACGGGACAGTAAGGACTCGGAAAGATAGGGACACTCGCCGTTGCCTCTTCCTCATATCTGCCTATGCCGCCACTGACTGCAGTGCAGACGAGGTTAAAGATGAGTTTTACAGAAAGCTTTCGGACCTCCTCCAAAAAGCTAGGGGCTCTGATATAGTAATAATGGCTGGTGACTTCAATGCACAAGTAGGTAGACTAGGTGAAAAGGAAAGACATCTTGGTGGATTATATGGTGTAGCGACTGAGAGAACAGAAAATGGCGACCGTCTGTTGCAACTATGCTCAGATAACCGCCTATTCTAAGCGAACACCAAATTTAGGCATAAGGAAAAACATCTTTTCACCTGGCGACCCCCGAAGTCGTCTCAACGTTGGACTCAACTAGATCACATCGCCATCAGCCACCGATGGAGTGGTTCGATAGAAGACTGTCGCTCGTTCTGAGGCACATGTTTGGATTCAGATCATGCTCTAGTGCGAGCTCGTATCTGTTTAAGGCTTACTGGACGTAGGAAAGACACCGTAAGAAAGCCTCTTAGGGTTTTACTTAATGATAATCAAACCAAGAAAATATTTCAGGAGCAACTAGAAAGAGGGTTAAGCAACGATGCAAGCGATTCCCATCCAGAAGCAGGTTGGTATGATATCAAAAAGGCTGAGGAAACAGCAGTGATATCTGCTAGGAAGGTAAACCATGAGGCTAGGAGGAAACCGTGGATATCAGTCGCATCCACCGAACTGATGGATGCTCGAAAACGCATCCCACCTGACTCTGAGCATGATGAAGAGCGTAGTCAGCTTAGGCGCAGACTTATAAAAAGCCTACGTAACGATCGCGAACAGTGGTGGGTGGCGAAAGCAAGCAGCGATAGGCAACACTAGACAACTTTTCCGCCTTATTAAAGAAACTGGTATTAAGAACCCGAATGTGAGTGAGACTATCTCGGAAAAGGATGGGATTATTATCCATTCTCAATCAAGGAGACTGGGTCGATGGGCAGAACACTTTAGGGATCAGTTCAACTGGCCACGAGCCACTCTTTGGTTACCCACGATCTCCAGTCATCCTGAATGGCAAGTCGACCTAAGTCCCCCTAGTCTCAATGACGTTGAGGAAGCGTTAGGAAATCTGAAACGAGGACGAGCTGCAGGTCCTGATAGACTGACCCCTGAGATATTTAAGGATGGTGGTCCAGTTTTAGCAGCTAGGTTGACTGAGATCTTAGGTAGAATCTGGGAACTGGACGCAATCCCATCGGACTGGTCTCAATCACTGATTGTCCCAATCTATAAGAAAGGACAAAAGTCTTCTTGTGACAATCACAGGGGAATAAGTCTAACTAATATAGTATCTAAAATATTGGCCTCAATAATACTTCGACGCTTAACGAAAGCTCGTGAAGAGCAGACTCGAGAAAACCAGGCTGGTGTTCGACCTGTACGTGGCTGTATAGACCACAGTCTTCAAACTACGACAGGTCCTGGAACATAGACACACATTTAGGCGTCCTACAATAGTTGTTTTCCTGGACCTAAAAGCGACATTTGACTCTGTTGATCGTGAGGTTCTGTGGCAGTGTCTGTCATTGAAAGGTGTACCACAGAAGTACATTAACCTTATACAAGCTCTTTACTCGAACACCACTGGTCGGGTGAGGGCTTATGGCGAACTGTCATTGGAATTCTGTACATCAAGTGGTTTCCGTCAGCGCTGTCCACTTTTCCCATTCTTGTTTAATTTTATCATAGACATGCTCCTAGACATAACCTTATCCTCGTCTGAATTTTCAGGAGTAGACGCTCTACAAGGTGGCTCGCTTATTGATTTAGAATATGCCGATGACATTGTCCTACTTGGTGAAGATGCTGATAAAATGCAGCGTCTTCTGACCACCCTAAGCAACAATGCAAGCATGTTCGGGATGCGGTTTTCCCCCTCGAAATGCAAAATGTTGCTTCAAGATTGGGTTGCATCGGCACCTGATCTAGTGATAGGAAGTGAAGTAGTCGAACGTGTAGACCTCTTCACGTATCTTGGGAGTCCCATCAGTGCTGATAGCCTGGTGACTGACGCAATCTCAGCACGGATACAGAAGGCTCGATTGGCTTTTGCCAACCTGCGTCACTTATGGCGTAGGCGAGATATCCGTTTGCTGACTAAAGGACGAGTGTACTGTGCAATGGTTCGCTCCGTCTTACTTTATGGCTGTGAAACATGGCCAGTGAGAGTAGAAGACATTCGTAGGTTAATGGTTTTCGATCATATGTGTTTTCGAAGCATTGCTCGTATATCGTGGGACACCCGAGTGAGCAACGCTGTTATTAGGACTGATCAGTTAGTCACTTAGTATGCTTGAGGCTATTACGAGTTTACCTTAGTCAATGAACGCGAACGAGACTTTTACCAGCTTCCAGGGAGGCTACCTTGAATCCGAGGCTGAAGTGAAAAGGCTTCGTAAGCGTAGAAAGTATATTCTACAAACTCCCAGCAATCACAGTACAATCAAGCATACAACTCTCGTTTATTTATACATCATAGAAACGTCCTTGAGACAGTTAAGAAAATAGCATACTAAAATACACAGCAGCTAATCACAGCCATGGATTTTGCTGGTGGGAATTGAAATCTCAAGGTCATCTGATCAGCCCATGCTGGCAAAATGTGAAAACCGAAATACGGCATTATCAAGCGAATTTTGGGGATCTAACATCCCCAACACTCCTCCCCTTTTTAATAGCGTGTTCTCCTGGGGTCGACTTGCATCTTGACTACTGTTCGCCGCTGTCTGAGGGGATATCTTCGGGAACGAAGAACAGCTTGCTGCTGGGTTTCTTCTCGTGGCGGGGCTCTCGGTAGGTTGAAGGTAATAAGCAAGATGTCAAGTGAAAGGCTTTCTGCTCTTGATGGGCGATCTGGGGCTAGCCGTCTGCGTATCTGATTCCGATGACTTGACCATTTATCACCTCCTACCTCTACTTCGTACACAACTCGACCAAACCTTCTGACTACTCTCGCTTCTACCCAAGGACCATGGTTCGTTCTGTAGTCGCGGGAAAACACAGGGCATCCTACTTCGTAAGCGGATTATCTTTGCTGCTTTGTCTCTACTGATGAGGGTGCATGTATCCTGGACCAAGGATGCTCGGGTTTGGGCCATGAAACCGGCGGAATTTCGGCATTCATCTTTGCCGCCTGCTGACACCGCATGCATTTTTCAACCAACGCTGTGACATGTTGATCCATGTGAGGCCAGTATGCATAACTCCTGGCTATGGACTTCATTCGTTTAATCCCAGGATGACCAAGATGGAACTGTCTCAGCACTTTTGCACGAAGGGATGCTGGCACCACTACTCTTTCACCAAACATCAGACAATCTTCCACGATGCATAGTGACTCCCGCCGCTGATACAGTTGCTTCATGTCAACTTCAAACTTTTTCGTAGGCCAACCGTTAGTGACATATTTCATCGTCATCTTGATGATGGGGTCGTTTCTAGAAGCATTTTGTATGTTTGTTGCAGACAACGGTAATGCGCGAACTGCGGTTGTCAGATAACATTCTGCGTGGTCTTCTACTGACAGAGATGCGATCACCATGTTTTCCTCAGCCGCCAGTTGATCATTAATGAGTCGTGACAAAGCGTCGGCTTGACCGTATTGTAGAGTACGTCGATATTGGATTTCGAAATCATACCCCAAAAGTACCAAGGCCCATCGCTGAAGACGATTTGCAGAATGGGCTGGAATGCCAGACTTTGAACCAAATATTGCTAACAGAGGCTTGTGATCTGTGAGGAGCGTGAATCTCCGACCGTACAGAAACTTATGCAAACAGCGAACAGCAAACACAAGGGCTATACTTCTTTTCTGCTGGGGTCAGTGTACGGGATGCATGCATAACGGCTTTTTCTGACGCGTCTGGAAACTGATGTGAAGTAACAGCACCTAGGCCGTATGCTGAAGCGTCTGCTGCTACAGTGATCGGCATGGATGGGTCGTAGTGTGTTAATAACAATTCCGAGCTAATTATAGACTTGCGTTTACTGAAAGCCGCGTCACACTCTTTAGTCCAGTTCCACGTGCTTTGCTCCTGCAGTAGACAATTCAATGGAGCACGAATATCATGCTTCGAGTGAACAAAAGCTGAATAATAACTGAATAAACCCAGAAAAGATCGTAATTCGGAAACATTAGTGGGAGTGGGCATCAGTTTGATAGCTCGGATGTTTTCAGGATCCGGTCTGCGACCGTCAGCATCAAAGATGAATCCTAACTACTTTACCGACTGCAATAGAAACTGGCATTTTTCTGGGCGTACCCGGAAACCATTGTCACTGATGCGTTGTAGTACCACTGTCGTGCGTTCCCGTAGCTGTTCTAGCGTCCTCGCAACAATCAAGATATCATCGAGATAAGCTGCAACCCCTGAGATATCTGACAGATAGTATTCATTAGTTGTTGAAAGATAGATGGGGCAGTCTTAACTCCAAAAGGTTATATTGTGTTAGTGGGACATAGATGAAATTAAAGCACGACTACTTTGCTGCGCTCTAATTGGCTAAATTTCTATCCAATCAGCGCCTGATCGAAGCTTGGAGAACAGGATAGAAAATTCTCGTATTATTAGCTGCATGCTGATTGGTCAAATCCAGTCCAGTCGATCACGTGCATTTTCTTCCATAAGTTTTCTCATCTAAAGGCTATAAATAGACTCGCATCGTATTTACCTTTGCCTTCTTAGCCTTCTTCGCCTTCAAGCCTTCTTGCTTTCTTTGCCGTGGCTTTCGCCACCACCTCCAGCTTCTTTTTCCTTGCTATTTTGGAATACAATACTTCCTGTGCAACCGTGTTCTGATTTGGGTTACTTGTCCAGTGTTTTGTGTCAAGAATACTAAGCAATAAGATTTAGCCGAGGAATATCTTAAGCAAACCGTTACAACATATTGGAACGGTTATACTGGAACAAACCACGATGAGTGTTGATAGTAAGCAGCTTTTTAGATGCTTCATCGACTTCCACTTGCAAATAAGCATCAGCTAGGTCAAGCTTTGCGAAGAACTTTCCCCCATTCAGCATAGTGTTCAGATCTGCTAGGACTGGCAGAGGATAAGGATGCTGTTCTAGAGCTGCGTTGAGACCTGTAGAGAAGTCAGCATATATACGTATCGTGCCATTGGCCTTCTTGATAACGACTATAGGTGCTGCCCAACTGGAGTAAGAAACGGGAGTAATAACTCCTTGTCGTTGAAGGCGATCCAGCTCTTCATCTACTGTTGCTTATGTTGCATGAGGTACGGGTCTCTTTGGACGAAAAGCAGGCTTAGCCCCATGTTTCAACTGAAGTGTTGCTTTCATAGCAGTGCACCGACCCTATCCAGGTTCAAAAATGGTTGAAAACTCTGTCATCAGCTTCTTCGTATACGCTTCTGGGTCATCTGGTTGTGGCACCAGGTTGCATATGGTATTTAGCAGGACATCAGCCAATTTTAGCTGGTCGAACCAATCTAATCCAAGTAAATTTAGATCAGCTGGCGTTATTTGGCATACCCAGTAAACAAAGAATCTCGGAAAGCAACTTTACATTCCAATTGTCCTGGTGGGAATTGAAATCTCAAGGTCATCTGATCAGCCCATGCTGGCAAAACGTGAAAACCAAAATGAAATGAAACTTCATCAGTTGAGGTGGTCGGGACATGTGTTGCGTATGCCCAACCACCCACTGCCTCGTCGAGCTTTCTTTTGTAGTGTAGGAATAGGTTGGAAGAAAGCTAGGGGCGGCCAAAACATGGCAGAAATCCATGAAGTCATTGACGAGTGGACTTAGCCATGTCGGTAATTGTCGACTACCTGGTTGGGGTCCGCGTGATGATAATAATCGATGGTTAGAGACCTTGAATGACATGGCTCAAAATCGTTCGCAATGGCGCCGGTGCATTTATTCCTTGTGTTCTCTCAAATCCTAACCTTGTGGGTTCTTCAACACCTCTAGTTTTGACTTTCCTAACTTTTCTCATTAAATCATTCTTCTTGAATAATATCTTCTAACCCTAACCTCCCCGATTACTCCTAATACCTTTACTACCTCTTCTACTATTGGATTTGAATTGACAATTACATCTCTGTGCTGATGTGGTATGGCGACATGAACTGATGTACTTACGTACAAAGTTCTACGGTGCATCTGACTGACTGACTGAAAATCAACTCACATAAATCTACACCTCAACCAGTTACCACTGTTGTTGTGCAGGGCAGTGTTTTGGGTCCACTGCTTTTCATAATCTACATCAACTGCATATGCAGCTGTTTCAACACTGGTTGAACCTACATCTATGCAGACGATCTAAAAGTGATTTGTCAAACTAGCAAATCTGACTTAGGAAACTTGTTGCATACAATCCAGCACGATCTCAATAATGTAGATGTCTGGTGCAAGCAATGGAACCTTGAACTTAATACTGAGAAGTGTGGCTGGATGTGTTTCGGATGCACGTCTCCAAAATGACATCTCACTCTCAACAGATCCGTAACTGATCTTGGAGTGCATTATTCGCACAGCCTTAACTTTGCTGAACATATCTTCAATAAAGTTTCCTGAATAAGAAGAATGCTTGATTTCATCTTTCGTAATTTCCTTCATAGAGAATCCAGAAGGTGGAGTTACCTACCAGCCAACATTGATGGTGTGGGTGATCACTTCGAACCACCCATCTTTGTGGGACAGAACATTTTGTTTGCTTTCGGCTCTTTAGATTGATGAGACAACTAATCAGTGACACTGAGGTTGCTCTTATACGCTTGCTACTTCTGAGGTTCATATTTCCAAAACTATGCTGAGGTCGCTATTCTGTCGAGACACCTGCAACATTCTTACTCAGGCGCTTACAGTATGACCTACAGGTTGGCATTCCATAATAATAATAATTATAATAATAATAATAATATTAATAATAATAATAATGAAAAAAAACAGTTAGACAGTGCGAAAGTTTATTCGTCCATGTTCTCTTTTTACAAACTCTACTCTTTCGACTTCAACGTACATAAATCCTTCTCTTCTATCCACCTGACACTGAACAACTCTTCCTTCGTTTTCGCTCTACTCCTTTATCTGTGAGTTATATTCTTATATTCCCATAATTTACTTTAATTTAAGTGGTCAGTATGAATTTTATCTTGACTTACCACTGTATCGACTACTTCAACATGACAGGTTAAGTAGTGCTTTGGTTATATATATACACTTGCCACACTGCTGCCTTTTACTCTCTCTCTCTTTTCCCCTTTTCAGAACTCCATTGACGGTGGGAAATCCTTGGAGACTCTGGGGAATATACACCCTAGGCACATGACTGTCTGGATCACAGCTCGTATCAAGCGCGTTCCAATTGACCTTTCCCAACAAATTCACTATTGTTCTCGGCAAATCGCCAAAAGAACCTATTGTGCACCTTCCTTATTTGTACTCTACTATTGAAAATATGGCTGTATTATACTGTTTCTGTCAGTAACATGGTGTGAATATGCTATCAGAAACTGACTCTCATACTTAATTTAACTGCTATAACTTTACAGTAATTGTGAAAGCATTTGTGACAATTTGATCTAGCCTGTAAACTGGCGTGACTCTTGTAACGCAGTTATATCTTTTTTAAGGCTCCCAACACTAACGACATTCATTGTGACCCCATTTTTATTTCTTTTGAAGGATGCTTTGATGGTCCCAAGTCGGTGAGATTCCCATCCTATTGGTGATGTTTCTGCTAGTTTGGATAGCATCAATGAAACTGCATGTGTATGTGGAGCATTTTCTTATTCGTGTTCAGAGCGTGCCAGTGAATTTTCTGAATCTATTATTTGTTGTCTAAGATGCGTTCAATGTAGTGCACTGATTGCAAGTATCTACAGGTTTTATCATTTCATTTCCGTAGCAACTTGTATTAATCCCTTGGTTTCCCACATTGTACAGATATTCCATGTACATACATTATTGTTCGTCGTGCTTTTGAGAAGGTTCGTTGGAATCGTGAATACTTAAGAAATTTGACTTCTCTTTTGAGATATCATAACCTTTTCAAAAGAAAACTTTCCAAATTCCAGAGCAGATTTTAAATGTTTTGAATTATTTTTCCGGTTCAGCGCTTTTTAGCCTGTTACGAATTCTGTATAATGTGGCCGTCAGTTGTATTCAAAACATTCCTCCCTTAACCGAGAGTGCAACCGGATATAGTCTCTGCTGATCTCCAGGCTCAGTAACTAAACTGTCAAGTCCGCGAAGAAAACGATACTCCACAGTAGCCATCCACCATATGTGTTTTCGAAATTCACAAATATCGTTGAAAACTCGTGATCTTCAAAGTTGGTTGTGATAGTTGACTGCCCTAAATAAACAGGCAACAGCCATGTTCACAAGACAGGATTGGAATAATTTATCGTTTCTGGAGATGTAGACTTTGTGTTTGTTGGTTGGTGGTCATTCTGAGTAACAATTCGAACAGATGAAACCACTGTTACGTCCAGTTTTTTGCTTTTTGATCCTTTGAAGCACGGTTGTCGATCTATTTGCAATTCACGATTCCAAACATTAAACCAAAGGGAGAACTGCAAAGTAGATACCAAAGTTTATTCCAAATCACAAAATCGACCAAAATATGTTATTACAAATAGACGACCAATGTCGTTCTAACAACAATAATTATAATAATTACAATTACCTTCTATTTTATAGGTTCTTGGAGCAAAAAACTGCAAACGAACAACCAAGAGAAACGGGAGTCCAAAATGGCAGAAAATAATAATTCAAACAAGTTCATAAGTTAAGTAAAACAAATGTACCCAAAAAACAGTGAAATTAATGATATTTATATATATAGATTTTGATCAGCAAAATATTTTCATTCCTCCCTTAACACTCCCGACCAAAAGAACCTTGATTCTTTTCACCGACAAAGATAGATAACAACAATCCAAGTATGTGCATCACAAGCAATCAACAACAAACATGCAATATGTCAACAATCTCGTGATCCCTAGGACTTTCATCAGTACGCCTAGGGATCCGAGTAGCTACCTACCATCTACCGCTTCAAGAAGACACAGTTTACGTATATCTCTCCCTAGGATCCCCTTTCTCGTCCTTAGTTCTACGTGTCTCACTAGTCTGTCCTTACTTGGTATCACTCTCTGTACTAGACCTAAGGGCCACTTGTTTTTCTCAGAGAAGTCAAAGCATATCATTACTAAGTCCCGTTCTCGTATGTTCCTCTCTAACTGTATCCACTTGTGTCTACGCTGCAACAGCGAAACATATTCCTTAGACCAACGTTTCCAAAATACTTGCGCCAAGTAACTCGCTTGCTTCCATCTCTTAGAATACCTGTCATTAGATACAGTGTCAGTAAATTCTGCAACATTCTCTCTCAATAGTAATAGTCTTGCTGGTGTTATTGCATCAAGATCCTTTGAGTCGTCTGTAACGGGAACCAAAGGTCGATTGTTTATTATACGCTCCGCCTCTTTCATAAAAGTTTCAAGGCATTCATCTGTTAAAATTTGTTCCTTTACAAGAGCACCCAATACCCTACGTACAGAGCGAATCATACGCTCCCACACCCCTCTCCAATCACTAGCGGCTGGAGGATTGAAATGCCAGTCAATTTCTTTTCTCAGTAAATCAGAGTGTATGCGCTCCTGTACCCAACCTTGAAGACATTTTCTTAATTCACGTTCAGCTCCCACCAAATTTGATCCATTATCACTATATATCTCTTTTGGATAACCTCATCTGCCGACAAATCTCATTAGTGCCATGATAAATGAGTCGGTGGTAAAACTATATGCCACCTCTAGATGCACAGCTCTCAACCTTAAACAAGTGAATAGACAACCGTACCGCTTCTCAGTATTTCTACCATGTTTAACCATAAGGGGTCCAAAATAATCTACTCCAACTGATAAGAACGGATAGTCACAACCTTCTATCCTGATCGCAGGTAATGGTGCCATTAGTTGTTGAATTGGATGGGCGTTCCTCCTTTTACAATAAACGCAATCCTTTATCACTCTCCTCATGACTACACC
The DNA here is from genome assembly GCA_944470395.2 of Schistosoma turkestanicum. Lineage (NCBI taxonomy): Eukaryota > Metazoa > Platyhelminthes > Trematoda > Strigeidida > Schistosomatidae > Schistosoma > Schistosoma turkestanicum. The sequence goes on along the minus strand of OX103972.1, from coordinate 38,794,904 downwards.
ACCCCTCAGCACTCGAAATCTTGCTCGGACCGTTGCCATTACCTGTGTAGCTCCGACATGTCCCTCCAAAACATGGTAGTATCGTAGAATCAAATCTGTAATTGTATGCTTCGATGGTAATATTATAGGATGCTTCCTCGACTCAGACCAGGAACTAATTTGAAGTCGGCCACCGACCCACAATAAACCGTCTATAATTATTGGATTTAAGGTTCTTCAGGGTGAATTTGTTATTTTCACTCTGCTAATGGTATCAGACGACAACATTTCAATCTCTTTCCGAAATACTATGCTTTGGACATATCGAATTAAATCTAAACATGCTAAATCTAGCTCATCAATTGTGAGCATACCCACCTGTAGAGACAGATCATTTCTGCCAGAATACATTATTAATAAATATCGCTTAAATCGGATCAACCATGCAACAGCCTTAAGTAATCCAGTCTAATCTGAATAATAATTAATAAGCAGATCAACGGTGGATTCTCCAACTACTACATGCGTGGACATTACCTTCTTTAATTCTAAGAGATGGGGTTTAGGACCTTGTATATCCGCATCAGGCCAATACTCCTTTGACTTCTTCAAAAATGTGATCCCTCCTCCCATACCTTGACATCATCAATGTTGAACTTGGCTCCTCTGAATCCAAAGTCTGCTATGTTTTCCTTAGAAGGTATGAATCTACATTGGTCCACCTTTGTAAGACTGTAGGTAGTCACAATCCGGTTTGCTATGAATGTTTTAAACTGGCTTTTCTGATTTCTAATGTAGTGTAAGACAATCATGGAATCCGTCCAAAACACAACTTCTGCAAACTTGATATCTAACTCGGACTGCAGCTGGGACCCCATACGCGCTGCCAACACTGCTGCCGTAAGTTCCAAGCGGGGTATAGTTTGAATCTTTAAAGGGGTTACTCTTGCCTTAGCCGTAATAAGACAAGAACATATTTCAGTGTCATCGATGTAAGAACGGATGTATGCCACTGCCCCATATCCAATTTCCAAGGTGTCACAGAAAATATGAAGTTCCAGGAGCGAGCGATCTGATTGTGGGAATAATACACAGCGTGGAAAACTAACGTTCTCAACCCTCTGAAATCCACTTAAAATCTCTAACCAGCGTTTGCCTTCCTCACTTGGAATCTCTTCGTCCCATCCTAGTCCCAATTTACTCAAACGTTGAAGTAACTGCTTCATAGGAAGTGTGAACGGTGCTAACAATCCCAAGGGGTCGTATAATGAAGCTACACTCGACAATATACCTCGCCTAGTGAGAGGGCATTTCGGTATGCGAAATTTAAATTCAAACGCATCAACCATAGTATTCCAAAATAATCCTAATGTGCGTTCCGTAGGAAGTCTATCAAAGTCAATCTCTTTTACGGCTTCTGCTCTCTCTTCTGGATGAATTGATTCGAGAACCTGTAAACAGTTACTCATCCACTTGGTAAGTCTGAACCCACCTTTTCTGAGTAGTAAACCAAGGGTTTTTGCAAGCTCGATTGCATCCTGCACATTATCACTTGATGTTAAATAGTCGTCGACATAGAAACTCTTATCTACAACTTCCTGGACATCTTTATTCAACTCCTTTCCGAATATATCTACCGTCTTCCGAAGAGCGAAATTAGCGCAAAAGGGAGAGGACACGGCTCCAAACGGATGAACTGTCAAACAATATTCTTTAGCCTTTCGTCCTATATCACCGTCTTCCCACCATAATAGTCGAAACGCTCCGCTGTCTCGTTTCGGGATCTTTACTTGAAGGAACATCTCCTCGATGTCAGCGGCTAATGCTACGTTGCATAATCTGAATCGTAGAAGTATACCAATTAAACTATTTACAGTATTAGGTCCTCTCAAAAGCTGATCGTTAAGAGAACAACCTTGATAGACAGCTGCACAATCAAAAACAATTCTTAATTTTCCAGGCTTTTTAGGGTTGATAACAGGATGATGAGGAATATACCAACAAACAGCATCACGGTCGAATTCTTCCATACTAGCTTCAATGATGTAGCCTCAGCTTAAGTGTTTACTCATTACAAGTTGATATTTCTCCAGAAGACTATTATCCTTCATAAACCTCTTCCTTAAACACTCTAGTCTACGTTCAGCTAGTTCCAAATTATTAGGTAGCCTTGGCTTATCATACTTCCAGGGTGGACCGACTTGGAAATGGCCACCCTCCAGTCTAAAGGAACTATTAACTATTTCTAGAGCTCTTTTATCTTCGAAAGAATATTCATTACGAAACCCATCTGCATCCTCGAATTCATGATTATATAATCTTTCTATATCTCGCAAAATATCATTAGTAGAACAATGACACCACTGAACTTGATGTAAAGACCTCGATGCTTCTTTAGGACCTAAAATCATCCAACCGAGATGAGTACGCACACCAAACGGATGCTTCCTGTCTCCCAGGCGTTGTTCAAGTACCCAATGTGCATCTGGAGCATCACACCCAATCAATATTCCTACTAGATTACTTTGCAGCCTCGGTAGAGTTATGTCCCTTAAATGTTTCCACTTTCTCAGCTGCAGTTCGGTTAAAGGCTCTGCATAATCGATCGGAAGTGTCTTGGTCGTATAGGCCTTGTTGATCTTTATAGAACCCCGCTCATCTAATGAAAATACCTCTAAATTTACTTCCAGACATTCATAAGTAGAAGTTCCATTCACAGTCGTCACCTTTATTGAAGTCTCCTTACCTTTGAGACCTAACCGATTAACTAACTCTTCGCATACAATAGAGGTATCTGAACCATTGTCTAGAAGAGCATGTGTTTTCAGACATCCTTTGGGGCCATATAGTCTAACCGGAACGGTACCCAAACAAACCTTTGGGAATATCCAATCCTTAGCAAAGTTCACTACATGTTTGTTAGAAGCATCAATATGTAATAATGGATTATGCCGAATCTTGCAATTATCAACGTCACACCTTGTGTCCGAGTTACACGACTTGGCTATGTGACCCTTCCTTAAACACAAGTAACATAGACCACGCTTTCTCACTTCCTGCCTCCTCTCTGTAACATTCATTTTTGATAACTTCATACAGTCTTTCTCCTTGTGATCACCAAAACAAATTTCGCAACTTAAAGCCTTGAATGAGTTGCTTGGTTCTCGCTTAACTGCACTAAAGCGTGATCTCCTGTCAACTTGGCCTTCATAATTACCTTTACGGAACCTTGAGTTACAATGTACCAATCTACCAAAACGTGATCGCGCAATCCTGGCTCTTTCTTCTACAAACATCACTAATTCTTCAAATATCGGCTCTCTACCGGTCATCATAATCCTATCAGCGGCTTCTACCCATTTATTCTGTAATTCCAAGGGTAAACGTGACACAATTATTTCCAGATTAGCCGTAGAATTCACATCAGACATATACCCCATTTCCTTCAATGTTATACATACATTACCTAACTTAATTGCGAAGTCAGTTAGGCTATCGGCGGATCCTTCAACAGATTTGTGGCTAAGTAATTCGGTAATAAGATTACGGGCGACAAGATGTTCTTTACCAAACAGATCATACAAAATTTCCTTAGCTCTATCGTAACCCAAGTGACTGGGCAAAGAAATGCAAGCTTCAATAGCCATTCTGGCCTTTCCTTTACAATAGTATGGCAAATACGACAACAACTGGCCCTTGTCAGACAGTTTACTCTCTATAATGCGTGTAAACTGACTAATAAAACGGTGGTACTGGCTTGGTTGTCCGTCAAAAAACATCATATCGATTTTAGGCAAAACTGTATTATTAACCTTAGCACGTAACGTGTCCTTTAATTCATCAATACAATCGCATTTTAAAGCGTTAATTACCTTATTACGCGCAATATCACAATCTAAATACCTTTCCACCTCAGAATTTATCTCAGCTTTGTCTACTGACAGTTGGTTATCGTTTTCTATGAGCTTATATTCTAATTCAGCCATATCAACTTCCTCTTGAAGCTCTAACATTTTAAGCTGCTTTTCTAACTCAAGTCTCTTTTCCAAATTCTTCTTAATTAATGCCTCATCTAACTTCAATCTAGAAGTACTAAACTGAGATGAAGACTTACTATTAACACTAATATCATCAAGTTTATCATCATTAAAGTCAGACATACCACAAACAGCTTTAGAAATTTTACCTTCCATTTCGTCAATTTCCTTCAGCTTTTTGCTTCTAGTTTCCATTGTATGCTTTTGTTCGAAATCGATTACCAAGCAAATGTGAAATTAATCCAAACGTATTTGACTAATAATAACAAAAATGTCCAAAAGTATCAAAAGTAGTACCAAAGAACCAAAATTGAAGTGTCCAAAGTGTCCAACGACCAAATTAAAAGTTATAAGAACTTTCGGACCCAAATTTCCAAAAGTTTCCAACGACCAAAATTTGATTTGAAGAGCGTCTGTACCCAAACGACCAAAAGAATCCAGTGTATGATAAAAATTAAAATAGAAGAACTTTTGTTACGTCCAGCTTTTCGCTTTTTGATCCTTTGAAGCACGGTTGTCGATCTATTTGCAATTCACGATTCCAAATATTAAACCAAAGGGAGAACTGCAAAGTAGATACCAAAGTTTATTCCAAATCACAAAATCGACCAAAATATGTTATTACAAATAGACGACCAATGTCGTTCTAACAACAATAATTATAATAATTACAATTACCTTCTATTTTATAGGTTCTTGGAGCAAAAAACTGCAAACGAACAACCAAGAGAAACGGGAGTCCAAAATGGCAGAAAATAATAATTCAAACAAGTTCATAAGTTAAGTAAAACAAATGTACCCAAAAAACAGTGAAATTAATGATATTTATATATATAGATTTTGATCAGCAAAATATTTTCATTCCTCCCTTAACACTCCCGACCAAAAGAACCTTGATTGTCTCGTTAAGCACCCTTAAATCTTATACGTAAAATGTTCACTATTATTGTTGCTGTCACTTGTGACATTCTGAATGTGGGACACCTGTTTGTAAAATGAATACGGAAGTTAGTAGTGAGCCAAAAATCCTACCTTTGAGAGACAAAGTTGTAAAAAACTCACTCCATAGTGTACTTCAAAGTAGCTCTGATAGTTCGAATCACTCAAAACAAGCATCTCTAACGAATCTGCAGCAGAGAAATCAGGACGACACTCCACAGATTCCTACTACTCGGTTGAACAGTAGGCGAAATAAGAATAAGAAAGACGTATCGTTAGACTCATTTTAAATAGCCCACTGTGAAAAAAGCTCTTAAGTATAGTTGTATTGCCTTCTCTCTGCCAGTCGTAAGCAGTCAGTATGCACTTTATTTCAACTTCAGCAGTGTATGAGTTCATTGTCACTGTGACACGACAATACTGAGACTGTGTATGCTGAGTAACCCATTTTATTGGTTCTGATATGTTTTTATACAGTGCAAAACCAATAATACAAAATGATTCAGCATTAGTGAGGCCACAAGCCTCAAATAGAATGAACCCGCGAACTTCTTCGTCGCAAGCCCTCAAGTATATGTTTTAAGTATTGGAAACGCGAAATGGACTGCTCAAAAAATGCTGTAATCATGGATGGGGATGCATGAATAATGTCAATTTTATTTATTGCTGAAGATCATAGCTCACCGGGAAGAACAGCTGAAATTTATAAAGAACAGTTGGACAAGTTTAGCTCAATTTTCTCAAGAGGCAGTACGACGGACAAATAGTGCCGTCAGAACGTCACGCTGGGCATGAATTGACAAAGTAAATTTTCCCCCACGGTCTTATTAAGGCACGACAAACTGTGGTAAGTAGGAGAAGCTGCTAGGACATCGAAAATCAATCCAGAGCAGATAAGCATGTTAGTTCACGGCCTTCTGTATAAAGGTGGGTGACGTTCATGCACATGACGTGTAACAATGACCATGGCTATCATGTAGCATGAACATTTACGTCGTCACCTTAATGAGCATTCCCCGGTTGCCTCGTCCGCCACACCTAACGAATTTTCGTCTAAACGTCCGTTAACTGTGAACTTCATAGACCAGAATGACCTACAGTATGGAGACCGATTTCCTTAGTTACGAGGGTCTACTTGAATCTTGTAGACAACAGGGGTGCGAACATGAATTCACGATAATGACAGTTGACGTCGATGAAAAACTGACGGCACAAGACACAAAGAACTCTCAGTTTCTGATCGTTGCAGTACACAAGCATAAAACCTGCAATCGCGTTATTACATATTCAGCCAACTCAGTGTGAACAACTTTTCGGAAAATCTTACATCTGTTCTTTCTGCAGGTGAGCATCAGGCGAGGTGACAAACCGCCAAGAGCCTCTATAGCAACGTAAGAGGACTGAGAGGCAAGCTTTTACAAATCAGTAATATGTGCACTAAGATGGTTTCGAAGATCATAAATTTAACTAAAACTTGGATATAATACAACATTGCAGTCGATCATGTTAGGCAACAATGATGACACTCTCCTGATGCGATAATGTAGCAGGCGTGTTGACCATTTATTTTAAAAGCCGTTGTAAAGTCGAATTAATACACGACACTCAACTAACCGATGTGATGGAATCATGTTAGTGTTGTTTCAACGCAAATGGCATGAGATAAATATTTAGAGGTAATTACCGGTGCATTTGAAGTACTAAGACCCAGATAGATAAACTGACTGAGGCAATGCTGAACCAGGCACTCCTTGAAATCCATAAAATACTCTCGATTGAAGATTTCAAAACTCCAATTTCGAACTTCAGTAAATGGAACATGACACTCACAGGACGGTTCAGAAGAAATTTTGGCGCAACCCTTAGAAATCCCAGTTTGACCCAGCACACATTGAGTTCCACTAGATGTGCGGAGGATGGGAAATCCTTCAACTTGTATTATTTGCTGAAAAATGACCAGCTCCTGGTCAAGAAGAATTTACCATGGCACAGTCTTGTTTAACACAGTCATTTAAGAAACACGCAGCGAAGATGAAAACGAGTCACTTCGACAAATTTCACTCACTTTTCTCACCTGGCATTGATGTTCAGATGCATACTCAAAGTTCGTTTTGACAGACGGCTCTTTCAGATGAATCTGCCTGTCAAAATATAAGCAAACCCTCAGTTTGTGTTTACGTCTATCACAAAATGAAAACCTACTAATCAGGGTGTTTATTCTATCAAGGGTTCAAATTTCGAAAACCTTAAAGACCTAGAAATGACTGAGATCTTGAACACGAAGCTCACCAATCAATTAAATCCGGTTTCTACACACACCAGTTTCATTTCTTCCAACACTACCCAAATTATCGAAAGGAATCGTAGATGAGCGATTGTGGGAGGCGTACACGGATAGGAATAGAAATCCGCCATGATGTTATACAGCAAATAATCTATCTTCTCATACCATGGGACGGCTGAATTGTCTTCTCAAGCCGAAAAATTCGGGTTCGTATAATCTTTCTTGACTTTTAAAAAGACTTTGACACAGTACTTCACACACTCCTAATTGCGAAGTTTGCGAAAATCTGCTTCACTGATTTCTCATATCTTGAATCAGAAACTACATTAAGAAGCTGCAAGCAGATCAGCTGAGCATGCTTACTTTATTATTTCTAGTTGATTGTCATACAGACTAGGCCCAAACGATAAAGTCATGGAAACAAACAAGAAGAAGCACCAGTATAGTGCCTCGTGCTCACTGTCTGTCAAGCAGTTAGTTCCAAATTTTTCAAAGTAACATTGTTCATTAGTCAAAATCAATGATCTTAGAGAAATTAAAAGTCATTTTTAAACAAGAAACATTACTTGACTAACCCAAAACATTAGTCAGTCTTCAACAAATCAAGCAGCTCAACAATCTGCTATGTAATTAGCTAAGCATGCACAGAGTCATTATCATGAAATTAGTTAAGAAAAACAAGATGTGAACTATGAAATCAACATGAAATTATGCTAACGTATATTACTGAAATAAAGATTCAATACAATATCAGCAAAGGAACTTTTAAATAAATAGATGGAACATCATAAGGTTCTCTCATTGGCTTGATTTTTTATCACCTAATCAATTACAGACTTGGAAGTTATTACTACTTGGCATTACAATTTAAGAGAATGACAAGGTTTTACATTTTTATTCATCTAGTTGACAAGGTCAAATAGGCCTGCTTTCATTTACATGAAGATTTGAAATACTGTAGCACCTCACATATTTAGTATACCTTTACTATTGTTGAGCTTATATGCGTATGTATGCTTGGGGATTATTTACCATCAACGCATACAATTGCTTGACTCGGTTTACCGATTTCCAGTTTAAATAACTCGATGGCAATATTAAGTGTACATATTTGAATTAAGTGCGATATTTGTATTGATCAATAAATATTTTATATAATAAAGAAATTGTGACAACAACTCGTGTTCTATGGTGGTGGTCATCAAGACGGAGATGAACGTAATTTAGGAGGCAGAGATAGTCCAACGTCAGAATACTGTAAAACATCTTGTAAATTCATTGTTACTCTTAACAAAGAAGTAGTTTGAATCCATTAATTAAATACAAATTTATCACTTTTCCGAGAAAATGCAAACTAGTTAGACCAAAATCTTTTTCTTCACTCCAATATGTTTATTATTTATTTATTTTATATCTGTACCGACGTGTAGTACAGTACAAACATAACATCAAAAGAGCATTGACGTTAAAAAGTCAACATGTATTAGTCGTTTTATTAGGAAAAAGAGTTGACATGCATATCATAGGTTATTCACTGTTTCAAATATATTCTTGCAAAAGATGCGAAGGATTATTTGCTTCGTTTTCAAGCAAATTAGATGGCATCAATCAAGTTTGATAGTCACAACTTCATTTGTTTGATGCATGAAAATTCAGAGGCAGTCCATTGTTTGTGAACGATATTCAATTCTTATTAGCCATTCCATTTGTGTACAATTTGTAAGCACTTTATTGTTTGCCGAAAAAACATATTCACTGCATAAGTTTGAATACATTTAAACTAGCTTTATTAGAGTCTTGCTTGGAGCAATGCACACTGATGTATAAACGAGATGGTCATTAAGTTTTTGTAAGGGTTTAATTACCAATAGTAACCAAGATCACGAGATTGCTTTGATCGTAACACTAATTTTCCCGCTTTTGGGAATTGATACAGCTATTTTCAGTAAGGAATATTCTTTGATTTTGTTGGTCTCGCTAGTAAGTTATTCTAATTTGTAAACAAATGAATTTAAACCAAGGATAGGGGTGATATGAAATGAAATATCGGCAATGCTCCAGTACTGCGCCACCACAGTAGTCCTGATTGCGGTCAATGGTTTTAGCAAGAAGCGAGTTCAGTTAGCTCGTTTGTTCTGTTTCCTTTTGTCCAATTTTGGATTGGAAGTAGTAATCTGCATTCGGAAGTTTGATAATAATTACTTGATTTCAGAATCCGTTGAAGGGTATTTGTCGGTTTATCTAAGTTGTGCAAGTAACTATGAGGTTTTTATTGAGTATTGTTCTGATTTTTATTTTTGTTTTATTGCTAGAAATTGAAGTTTTGAACATATTTTCAATTCCAAAACAATATTTCTTAAGTCATTCTTGTACATATTATACCTGCAAGCGACTACATCACTGTGCGTGTTGGACGATATATCTATTTGAAGAAATAAGACAATTTAAGGAAGGATTAAACATGACGTAAGTTTCAAAGTATAAAATTAAAGCAATTGAATTTATTACATTTTTCATGACGTCAAATAACACACTTAAGATTAGCGTATAATAGGAATTTAGAAAACAGAAAGATTTGTCCTTTAAAATGTTGAGTTGGTAATGCATAACATAAGAGTGAATACAAACCTAAATTCTTGAGCTATCTTAAGCAGTCTAAAAAGCTGACTATCTGTAAAAAGGCTTCTTATGATAGTAAAATAAACAGTAATTTTAACATACGATAGAGTAGGTGGCAGACAATATCCAGCGCAATATACTATTAATTTGTCAGCGACGAAACAGAAACTAAGAGCAAAAATGCTGGACAGTTTTTGTTTTCAAACAAGAATTTGCGGACTTTTGAACAAAGTGATAACAGTGAGAACAATCTAAAAGATAATTGTTATGATAAATTCAATAAACCTTAGGATATCGCTCAACAAATTAGGTGTTACATTACACATTTCAAAATAATTTCTGAGAAAACTGTTTACTGAAAAAAAAAATAAGTAGCTAAAAAACAATAAAAGCAGTAACAGATTGAAGAGATTAAGGAAAAAGAATTTGAAACAACTGACTGTTGATCTGCCTATTTTAGTTTTGTTACGCTTATTCATGTAACTGTTTGGTGATGATGCAATAGAAACAGAAGTTAACCATCGAAAGTGTATTTAAAAATATACTATGAAAATCCACGATCTGAATATCTGAATTTTCACTTATTCAATGAAATTATTTTATGAAGTAAAATGACGTTTATACACTTGGGATGAATAGGCTGGAATATACGGAAAGTTAAAAAATGACAATGAAATCAGACTTCCTGCTGACGATAAATTTCATAGAAAGTATTTAAAATGCAATATGATAAACGTCATTAAAAGAGTACTGAATTCATCAACCTAAGTTATGGTTATGTCATGCAGTTTGAAAAATTTGGTTTTATAAACAGTCAACTGTAGTCATTATTGAACTGTGACATGCGTATTCAAATCTCAAGTTAACCGGTAAACTTTTATGTTGTCAATTACATATAAAGCTCATTGTTGAACAACATTTTCTAACTTTTTCAAAAATAATTTTTGTGTGTAGTGAGAATTAGTAATTTAATAAGGAATATCAACAAGAGTCTGAACACACGGTATGTTGTATATCAGCTTATTTTATTAATTAAGAATTCAGCGAACAAAATGTATATCGAAATGATTAGCGTTTCGCTTAGGATCAGAGCCAAAGAACATTTCTTGAAATCAATCCTATTGACTTACAAAGTGACAGCGAATAGCAAGATATTGTGACGTAATGTCACCTAATAATTATTACAGTTTTTTTACATCAATAACATATTTCTCACTTTGGGATTGAGTTTCTGCATAAAACTACTAATCTGTGCGGATTCTCTATGTGCATTTACAAATTCAGCTGCTCCTGTGGAGATAGCTATATAGGGCGTACTACCTGGGAATGAGTGAACATCTCCCAGCATGGTTTGCGAAAGGTCAGTCAAAAACAATACGAGGTTCTATCTTAGCACACCCGGTAGATAGTGGTCACATTGTAGATAAATCTAGATCTTTACGGGTGATCTATCGTATACCTCCATCATTTCCCAGCGGAGTTCGATCCCGTCTCTTACACACTGCAGAAGCCATAGGAATACCTACATTCAACCCCAATTTATGTGTTCAGAAGAAATTCGTGACAACCCTATCTCTTCCGTGGCCAACGATTGACATTATATTTTTTTAATTTTATTATTATTTTTACACATTTGGTTGTGACGTAATGTGTTTGATGTTTTTTGATGATTATTTAAAGTATATTCATCCACGTTTGACCTACTATTTATAAAACTTTAGCTATCATATTTTATAATTTTCTTGCTACTATCATTAAAACTGTTTTCCTTTTATTCACTTGTACTTTGGCCTATTATATGTAGTGACGCAACTTTTTTCATTCCATTATGATTATCACTCAAACTGACTTGATTGATTTACCAGTTCATATAAATATTCATGCATATTAGAGTATAGAGCCTGATGACGATCTAATTGAAAACAACACTATTGTTCGCTTATATCTGTGTTGTTCTAATTTTCACAATGGTAAATCTTTAAGATTCTCTGTGTATCATTTCAATGTGAAACTATTTTGTACTTGCATACATTTTATCAGTTTTTATTCGATACGATCTAGACTGTCAAGCAAGTTCAAAGTTTCTTAGTATAACATATCTGCATTTCGTCAAACTATTCAATAATCAAGAGATTCTGTTTCAGCAGAAATTATAGGTGCCTACACCAGTGAATCGGAACTTAGATGGAAGACCAAATTTTCATTTCAAGAAAATATTATGAGACGAGTGTCTTTTGCTCGTTTTTCAAGCCTAAAAATTCCTCGGATTTACCAAGATAATTAGTTTGTAAAATTCAAATAACCAAACAAACATTGTATGCCAGGATATATCGCCTTGTGTTATTGGAAGAAGAAAGGTGGAAACATAAATGATAGAAAATAGAGAGAATAAAATTAAAAAGAAGATATCTGTACAACCATCCTTGTGTAATAACAGTGAAGCCCTTAGATGCTTGGGGTTATTAATTGTTGATGAATCATAACATGACATTAGTATTATTAGAATCCTCCAATTCTGGCACCTATATTGTGACACCGTCCCATTGCACACAAGTTTGCTTCAAATGTTGTAAACCAGAAAGGAGGTCAAGTAACCATTCAAGGCCTGAGAGTGGCAGGGCGGAACATAATGCGTTTTCCAGAATATATGGTATAAAGATTTGATGATTAATATATATTCGCACAGAAAAACACTAAAAACAGAAAGTTTGATATCGTAGAGTATCACAATGTGAAATATATCAGAAAAACGAGAAAGTTCACATGGCAGTCAAACAAAGGGAAAGGCGTATATATGAAACCAAAAATCTCAGGAAGACAAACAGCAACGATTGAGCTTCATATCCATTTGAATGAATATTTCAGTGTATGATGTAGTTATGTTTGTTTCCTCAGTAGGGTTCCCAATCACAGATGATCTATGAATGCTCCTCACTGAAAAGAGCGTTTATTTCTCTGAACTGCTTATTAGTTGAACCCACTAATCGCACGCATTTTACATTTCGAGCAATAAAATCGTGTCGATTAGTAGACTGTCGTTGGTGAAAATCCAGACGAGTGACACTAAACGTCCTTCATGTCAATTCAAAATACGGACCTATTGCTATAATGTGAAGCCACATTACTTATTGAAAAAATTTCAGCTTGGCTCTACACACTACTGATGTGATGTTTCTGAGTACAACATTTACTGTGACAAAGTTTCCTGATTAGCGTAGTGTTTTTCTGTAATATTGACAAATTCCACTAAAAACCTTGAACTTGCATCTGTGGCGTGTGTGATTTTGATTGTGTAAGGAGTGGTGAAAGTGCGATAGCATTTATTTAAAACTTGTGATTGACAAATGGAATTTGATATTTTTTATTTTTCAAGCTCCTAATTTAATATGCACTTATTAGTTAACGCGAGGTTTCCTTCAGAATTTTCATCTGCGACATCGTCTTTCACACTCAACCGAGAATGAAATGTTCATTCGGTTTACTTGCAAGCACTTCATTTTCACAATGGTTGTCAGATTATTTCGGTGTATGTAGAGACAGTGAATTTTGTTCGAAAATTGAAACAAACATTGTTTTTCATAGTTGAATGGAATTTCGGTTGGATCTTCCCAAACAGTCGGTCGAAGTCAGGCTGCACAATGGACGGAAGGAAACACTTGATTGATGAGTGACCGTTCGCTGACTGAATGCGAACCCATCGCATTCACATTGCCAGACAGTGGTTACAGTTCACTGCATGTGTTTGTGTGTTTCGCTCTTAGCTATTCATTTTGCGTGCATTTTTGTGTGAACGTGTTGTGATTCAGTCAGAGTTATTGAAAACACGTGATTACCTCTGGTTGAATATGGGTTTAGCAAGAGTTTCTGCTGTGCTGCAGCACACCTTTATCATGCTAATTACCTTGTCAGACCGATCGCGAAACTACTATTCTAACAGTTCGTCATTTCAAACGATTTGTCATTTCAAGTGTCTGAAGGTTGAAGCGACAGCTTCTGAACTTTACCCAGATTTTACCTACATCCGCGGATTCATCTGAATATTATGCACAGTGATTCCACTGAAAAATGACTCCGTGAATAGCACTTCGAAACAGGAATGTCAACGTCACACTTGATAGATTCTCATAACTGAGGCAGAGGTGGAAATCCGATAAAACTAATTCAATTTGAATTTTGATGATAATGTGAGGGGTGAAAATCATAATTTGTGACGATTGAGCTTCATATCCATTTGAATGAATATTTCAGTGTATGATGTAGTTATGTTTGTTTCCTCAGTAGGGTTCCCAATCACAGATGATCTGTGAATGCTCCTCACTGAAAAGAGCGTTTATTTCTCTGAACTGCTTATTAGTTGAACCCACTAATCGCACGCATTTTACATTTCGAGCAATAAAATCGTGTCGATTAGTAGACTGTCGTTGGTGAAAATCCAGACGAGTGACACTAAACGTCCTTCATGTCAATTCAAAATACGGACCTATTGCTATAATGTGAAGCCACATTACTTATTGAAAAAATTTTCAGCTTGGCTCTACACACTACTGATGTGATGTTTCTGAGTACAACATTTACTGTGACAAAGTTTCTTGATTAGCGTAGTGTTTTTCTGTAATATTGACAAATTCCACTAAAAACCTTGAACTTGCATCTGTGGCGTGTGTGATTTTGATTGTGTAAGGAGTGGTGAAAGTGCGATAGCATTTATTTAAAACTTGTGATTGACAAATGGAATTTGATATTTTTTATTTTTCAAGCTCCTAATTTAATATGCACTTATTAGTTAACGCGAGGTTTCCTTCAGAATTTTCATCTGCGACATCGTCTTTCACACTCAACCGAGAATGAAATGTTCATTCGGTTTACTTGCAAGCACTTCATTTTCACAATGGTTGTCAGATTATTTCGGTGTATGTAGAGACAGTGAATTTTGTTCGAAAATTGAAACAAACATTGTTTTTCATAGTTGAATGGAATTTCGGTTGGATCTTCCCAAACAGTCGGTCGAAGTCAGGCTGCACAATGGACGGAAGGAAACACTTGATTGATGAGTGACCGTTCGCTGACTGAATGCGAACCCATCGCATTCACATTGCCAGACAGTGGTTACAGTTCACTGCATGTGTTTGTGTGTTTCGCTCTTAGCTATTCATTTTGCGTGCATTTTTGTGTGAACGTGTTGTGATTCAGTCAGAGTTATTGAAAACACGTGATTACCTCTGGTTGAATATGGGTTTAGGCAAGAGTTTCTGCTGTGCTGCAGCACACCTATATCAGGCTAATTACCTTGTCAGACCGATCGCGAAACTACTATTCTAACAGTTCGTCATTTCAAACGATTTGTCATTTCAAGTGTCTGAAGGTTGAAGCGACAGCTTCTGAACTTTACCCAGATTTTACCTACATCCGCGGATTCATCTGAATATTATGCACAGTGATTCCACTGAAAAATGACTCCGTGAATAGCACTTCGAAACAGGAATGTCAACGTCACACTTGATAGATTCTCATAACTGAGGCAGAGGTGGAAATCCGATAAAACTAATTCAATTTGAATTTTGATGATAATGTGAAGAGTGAAAATCATAATTTGTGACGATTGAGCTTCATATCCATTTGAATGAATATTTCAGTGTATGATGTAGTTATGTTTGTTTCCTCAGTAGGGTTCCCAATCACAGATGATCTATGAATGCTCCTCACTGAAAAGAGCGTTTATTTCTCTGAACTGCTTATTAGTTGAACCCACTAATCGCACGCATTTTACATTTCGAGCAATAAAATCGTGTCGATTAGTAGACTGTCGTTGGTGAAAATCCAGACGAGTGACACTAAACGTCCTTCATGTCAATTCAAAATACGGACCTATTGCTATAATGTGAAGCCACATTACTTATTGAAAAAATTTTCAGCTTGGCTCTACACACTACTGATGTGATGTTTCTGAGTACAACATTTACTGTGACAAAGTTTCTTGATTAGCGTAGTGTTTTTCTGTAATATTGACAAATTCCACTAAAAACCTTGAACTTGCATCTGTGGCGTGTGTGATTTTGATTGTGTAAGGAGTGGTGAAAGTGCGATAGCATTTATTTAAAACTTGTGATTGACAAATGGAATTTGATATTTTTTATTTTTCAAGCTCCTAATTTAATATGCACTTATTAGTTAACGCGAGGTTTCCTTCAGAATTTTCATCTGCGACATCGTCTTTCACACTCAACCGAGAATGAAATGTTCATTCGGTTTACTTGCAAGCACTTCATTTTCACAATGGTTGTCAGATTATTTCGGTGTATGTAGAGACAGTGAATTTTGTTCGAAAATTGAAACAAACATTGTTTTTCATAGTTGAATGGAATTTCGGTTGGATCTTCCCAAACAGTCGGTCGAAGTCAGGCTGCACAATGGACGGAAGGAAACACTTGATTGATGAGTGACCGTTCGCTGACTGAATGCGAACCCATCGCATTCACATTGCCAGACAGTGGTTACAGTTCACTGCATGTGTTTGTGTGTTTCGCTCTTAGCTATTCATTTTGCGTGCATTTTTGTGTGAACGTGTTGTGATTCAGTCAGAGTTATTGAAAACACGTGATTACCTCTGGTTGAATATGGGTTAGGCAAGAGTTTCTGCTGTGCTGCAGCACACCTATATCAGGCTAATTACCTTGTCAGACCGATCGCGAAACTACTATTCTAACAGTTCGTCATTTCAAACGATTTGTCATTTCAAGTGTCTGAAGGTTGAAGCGACAGCTTCTGAACTTTACCCAGATTTTACCTACATCCGCGGATTCATCTGAATATTATGCACAGTGATTCCACTGAAAAATGACTCCGTGAATAGCACTTCGAAACAGGAATGTCAACGTCACACTTGATAGATTCTCATAACTGAGGCAGAGGTGGAAATCCGATAAAACTAATTCAATTTGAATTTTGATGATAATGTGAAGAGTGAAAATCATAATTTGTGACGATTGAGCTTCATATCCATTTGAATGAATATTTCAGTGTATGATGTAGTTATGTTTGTTTCCTCAGTAGGGTTCCCAATCACAGATGATCTGTGAATGCTCCTCACTGAAAAGAGCGTTTATTTCTCTGAACTGCTTATTAGTTGAACCCACTAATCGCACGCATTTTACATTTCGAGCAATAAAATCGTGTCGATTAGTAGACTGTCGTTGGTGAAAATCCAGACGAGTGACACTAAACGTCCTTCATGTCAATTCAAAATACGGACCTATTGCTATAATGTGAAGCCACATTACTTATTGAAAAAATTTTCAGCTTGGCTCTACACACTACTGATGTGATGTTTCTGAGTACAACATTTACTGTGACAAAGTTTCTTGATTAGCGTAGTGTTTTTCTGTAATATTGACAAATTCCACTAAAAACCTTGAACTTGCATCTGTGGCGTGTGTGATTTTGATTGTGTAAGGAGTGGTGAAAGTGCGATAGCATTTATTTAAAACTTGTGATTGACAAATGGAATTTGATATTTTTTATTTTTCAAGCTCCTAATTTAATATGCACTTATTAGTTAACGCGAGGTTTCCTTCAGAATTTTCATCTGCGACATCGTCTTCCACACTCAACCGAGAATGAAATGTTCATTCGGTTTACTTGCAAGCACTTCATTTTCACAATGGTTGTCAGATTATTTCGGTGTATGTAGAGACAGTGAATTTTGTTCGAAAATTGAAACAAACATTGTTTTTCATAGTTGAATGGAATTTCGGTTGGATCTTCCCAAACAGTCGGTCGAAGTCAGGCTGCACAATGGACGGAAGGAAACACTTGATTGATGAGTGACCGTTCGCTGACTGAATGCGAACCCATCGCATTCACATTGCCAGACAGTGGTTACAGTTCACTGCATGTGTTTGTGTGTTTCGCTCTTAGCTATTCATTTTGCGTGCATTTTTGTGTGAACGTGTTGTGATTCAGTCAGAGTTATTGAAAACACGTGATTACCTCTGGTTGAATATGGGTTTAGCAAGAGTTTCTGCTGTGCTGCAGCACACCTATATCAGGCTAATTACCTTGTCAGACCGATCGCGAAACTACTATTCTAACAGTTCGTCATTTCAAACGATTTGTCATTTCAAGTGTCTGAAGGTTGAAGCGACAGCTTCTGAACTTTACCCAGATTTTACCTACATCCGCGGATTCATCTGAATATTATGCACAGTGATTCCACTGAAAAATGACTCCGTGAATAGCACTTCGAAACAGGAATGTCAACGTCACACTTGATAGATTCTCATAACTGAGGCAGAGGTGGAAATCCGATAAAACTAATTCAATTTGAATTTTGATGATAATGTGAAGAGTGAAAATCATAATTTGTGACGATTGAGCTTCATATCCATTTGAATGAATATTTCAGTGTATGATGTAGTTATGTTTGTTTCCTCAGTAGGGTTCCCAATCACAGATGATCTGTGAATGCTCCTCACTGAAAAGAGCGTTTATTTCTCTGAACTGCTTATTAGTTGAACCCACTAATCGCACGCATTTTACATTTCGAGCAATAAAATCGTGTCGATTAGTAGACTGTCGTTGGTGAAAATCCAGACGAGTGACACTAAACGTCCTTCATGTCAATTCAAAATACGGACCTATTGCTATAATGTGAAGCCACATTATTTATTGAAAAAATTTTCAGCTTGGCTCTACACACTACTGATGTGATGTTTCTGAGTACAACATTTACTGTGACAAAGTTTCTTGATTAGCGTAGTGTTTTTCTGTAATATTGACAAATTCCACTAAAAACCTTGAACTTGCATCTGTGGCGTGTGTGATTTTGATTGTGTAAGGAGTGGTGAAAGTGCGATAGCATTTATTTAAAACTTGTGATTGACAAATGGAATTTGATATTTTTTATTTTTCAAGCTCCTAATTTAATATGCACTTATTAGTTAACGCGAGGTTTCCTTCAGAATTTTCATCTGCGACATCGTCTTCCACACTCAACCGAGAATGAAATGTTCATTCGGTTTACTTGCAAGCACTTCATTTTCACAATGGTTGTCAGATTATTTCGGTGTATGTAGAGACAGTGAATTTTGTTCGAAAATTGAAACAAACATTGTTTTTCATAGTTGAATGGAATTTCGGTTGGATCTTCCCAAACAGTCGGTCGAAGTCAGGCTGCACAATGGACGGAAGGAAACACTTGATTGATGAGTGACCGTTCGCTGACTGAATGCGAACCCATCGCATTCACATTGCCAGACAGTGGTTACAGTTCACTGCATGTGTTTGTGTGTTTCGCTCTTAGCTATTCATTTTGCGTGCATTTTTGTGTGAACGTGTTGTGATTCAGTCAGAGTTATTGAAAACACGTGATTACCTCTGGTTGAATATGGGTTTAGCAAGAGTTTCTGCTGTGCTGCAGCACACCTTTATCAGGCTAATTACCTTGTCAGACCGATCGCGAAACTACTATTCTAACAGTTCGTCATTTCAAACGATTTGTCATTTCAAGTGTCTGAAGGTTGAAGCGACAGCTTCTGAACTTTACCCAGATTTTACCTACATCCGCTGATTCATCTGAATATTATGCACAGTGATTCCACTGAAAAATGACTCCGTGAATAGCACTTCGAAACAGGAATGTCAACGTCACACTTGATAGATTCTCATAACTGAGGCAGAGGTGGAAATCCGATAAAACTAATTCAATTTGAATTTTGATGATAATGTGAGGGGTGAAAATCATAATTTGTGACGATTGAGCTTCATATCCATTTGAATGAATATTTCAGTGTATGATGTAGTTATGTTTGTTTCCTCAGTAGGGTTCCCAATCACAGATGATCTGTGAATGCTCCTCACTGAAAAGAGCGTTTATTTCTCTGAACTGCTTATTAGTTGAACCCACTAATCGCACGCATTTTACATTTCGAGCAATAAAATCGTGTCGATTAGTAGACTGTCGTTGGTGAAAATCCAGACGAGTGACACTAAACGTCCTTCATGTCAATTCAAAATACGGACCTATTGCTATAATGTGAAGCCACATTATTTATTGAAAAAATTTCAGCTTGACTCTACTGTCTATTGATCTGATGTTTCCGAGTACAACATTTACTGTGACAAAGTTTCTTGATTAGCGTAGTGTTTTTCTGTAATATTGACAAATTCCACTAAAAACCTTGAACTTGCATCTGTGGCGTGTGTGATTTTGATTGTGTAAGGAGTGGTGAAAGTGCGATAGCATTTATTTAAAACTTGTGATTGACAAATGGAATTTGATATTTTTTATTTTTCAAGCTCCTAATTTAATATGCACTTATTAGTTAACGCGAGGTTTCCTTCAGAATTTTCATCTGCGAAATCGTCTTCCCCACTCAACCGAGAATGAAATATTCATTCGGTTTACTTGCAAGCACTTCATTTTCACAATGGTTGTTCAGATTATTTCGGTGTATGTAGAGACACTGAATTTTGTTCGAAAATTGAAACAAACATTGTTTTTCATAGTTGAATGGAATTTCGGTTGGATCTTCCCAAACAGTCGGTCGAAGTCAGGCTGCACAATGGACGGAAGGAAACACTTGATTGATGAGTGACCGTTCGCTGACTGAATGCGAACCCATCGCATTCACATTGCCAGACAGTGGTTACAGTTCACTGCATGTGTTTGTGTGTTTCGCTCTTAGCTATTCATTTTGCGTGCATTTTTGTGTGAACGTGTTGTGATTCAGTCAGAGTTATTGAAAACACGTGATTACCTCTGGTTGAATATGGGTTTAGCAAGAGTTTCTGCTGTGCTGCAGCACACCTTTATCAGGCTAATTACCTTGTCAGACCGATCGCGAAACTACTATTCTAACAGTTCGTCATTTCAAACGATTTGTCATTTCAAGTGTCTGAAGGTTGAAGCGACAGCTTCTGAACTTTACCCAGATTTTACCTACATCCGCTGATTCATCTGAATATTATGCACAGTGATTCCACTGAAAAATGACTCCGTGAATAGCACTTCGAAACAGGAATGTCAACGTCACACTTGATAGATTCTCATAACTGAGGCAGAGGTGGAAATCCGATAAAACTAATTCAATTTGAATTTTGATGATAATGTGAAGAGTGAAAATCATAATTTGTGACGATTGAGCTTCATATCCATTTGAATGAATATTTCAGTGTATGATGTAGTTATGTTTGTTTCCTCAGTAGGGTTCCCAATCACAGATGATCTGTGAATGCTCCTCACTGAAAAGAGCGTTTATTTCTCTGAACTGCTTATTAGTTGAACCCACTAATCGCACGCATTTTACATTTCGAGCAATAAAATCGTGTCGATTAGTAGACTGTCGTTGGTGAAAATCCAGACGAGTGACACTAAACGTCCTTCATGTCAATTCAAAATACGGACCTATTGCTATAATGTGAAGCCACATTATTTATTGAAAAAATTTCAGCTTGACTCTACTGTCTATTGATCTGATGTTTCCGAGTACAACATTTACTGTGACAAAGTTTCTTGATTAGCGTAGTGTTTTTCTGTAATATTGACAAATTCCACTAAAAACCTTGAACTTGCATCTGTGGCGTGTGTGATTTTGATTGTGTAAGGAGTGGTGAAAGTGCGATAGCATTTATTTAAAACTTGTGATTGACAAATGGAATTTGATATTTTTTATTTTTCAAGCTCCTAATTTAATATGCACTTATTAGTTAACGCGAGGTTTCCTTCAGAATTTTCATCTGCGGAATCGTCTTCCCCACTCAACCGAGAATGAAATATTCATTCGGTTTACTTGCAAGCACTTCATTTTCACAATGGTTGTTCAGATTATTTCGGTGTATGTAGAGACACTGAATTTTGTTCGAAAATTGAAACAAACATTGTTTTTCATAGTTGAATGGAATTTCGGTTGGATCTTCCCAAACAGTCGGTCGAAGTCAGGCTGCACAATGGACGGAAATCAACACTTGATTGATGAGTGACCGTTCGCTGACTGAATGCGAACCCATCGCATTCACATTGCCAGACAGTGGTTACAGTTCACTGCATGTGTTTGTGTGTTTCGCTCTTAGCTATTCATTTTGCGTGCATTTTTGTGTGAACGTGTTGTGATTCAGTCAGAGTTATTGAAAACACGTGATTACCTCTGGTTGAATATGGGTTTAGCAAGAGTTTCTGCTGTGCTGCAGCACACCTTTATCAGGCTAATTACCTTGTCAGACCGATCGCGAAACTACTATTCTAACAGTTCGTCATTTCAAACGATTTGTCATTTCAAGTGTCTGAAGGTTGAAGCGACAGCTTCTGAACTTTACCCAGATTTTACCTACATCCGCTGATTCATCTGAATATTATGCACAGTGATTCCACTGAAAAATGACTCCGTGAATAGCACTTCGAAACAGGAATGTCAACGTCACACTTGATAGATTCTCATAACTGAGGCAGAGGTGGAAATCCGATAAAACTAATTCAATTTGAATTTTGATGATAATGTGAAGAGTGAAAATCATAATTTGTGACGATTGAGCTTCATATCCATTTGAATGAATATTTCAGTGTATGATGTAGTTATGTTTGTTTCCTCAGTAGGGTTCCCAATCACAGATGATCTGTGAATGCTCCTCACTGAAAAGAGCGTTTATTTCTCTGAACTGCTTATTAGTTGAACCCACTAATCGCACGCATTTTACATTTCGAGCAATAAAATCGTGTCGATTAGTAGACTGTCGTTGGTGAAAATCCAGACGAGTGACACTAAACGTCCTTCATGTCAATTCAAAATACGGACCTATTGCTATAATGTGAAGCCACATTATTTATTGAAAAAATTTCAGCTTGACTCTACTGTCTATTGATCTGATGTTTCCGAGTACAACATTTACTGTGACAAAGTTTCTTGATTAGCGTAGTGTTTTTCTGTAATATTGACAAATTCCACTAAAAACCTTGAACTTGCATCTGTGGCGTGTGTGATTTTGATTGTGTAAGGAGTGGTGAAAGTGCGATAGCATTTATTTAAAACTTGTGATTGACAAATGGAATTTGATATTTTTTATTTTTCAAGCTCCTAATTTAATATGCACTTATTAGTTAACGCGAGGTTTCCTTCAGAATTTTCATCTGCGAAATCGTCTTCCCCACTCAACCGAGAATGAAATATTCATTCGGTTTACTTGCAAGCACTTCATTTTCACAATGGTTGTTCAGATTATTTCGGTGTATGTAGAGACACTGAATTTTGTTCGAAAATTGAAACAAACATTGTTTTTCATAGTTGAATGGAATTTCGGTTGGATCTTCCCAAACAGTCGGTCGAAGTCAGGCTGCACAATGGACGGAAATCAACACTTGATTGATGAGTGACCGTTCGCTGACTGAATGCGAACCCATCGCATTCACATTGCCAGACAGTGGTTACAGTTCACTGCATGTGTTTGTGTGTTTCGCTCTTAGCTATTCATTTTGCGTGCATTTTTGTGTGAACGTGTTGTGATTCAGTCAGAGTTATTGAAAACACGTGATTACCTCTGGTTGAATATGGGTTTAGCAAGAGTTTCTGCTGTGCTGCAGCACACCTATATCAGGCTAATTACCTTGTCAGACCGATCGCGAAACTACTATTCTAACAGTTCGTCATTTCAAACGATTTGTCATTTCAAGTGTCTGAAGGTTGAAGCGACAGCTTCTGAACTTTACCCAGATTTTACCTACATCCGCTGATTCATCTGAATATTATGCACAGTGATTCCACTGAAAAATGACTCCGTGAATAGCACTTCGAAACAGGAATGTCAACGTCACACTTGATAGATTCTCATAACTGAGGCAGAGGTGGAAATCCGATAAAACTAATTCAATTTGAATTTTGATGATAATGTGAAGAGTGAAAATCATAATTTGTGACGATTGAGCTTCATATCCATTTGAATGAATATTTCAGTGTATGATGTAGTTATGTTTGTTTCCTCAGTAGGGTTCCCAATCACAGATGATCTGTGAATGCTCCTCACTGAAAAGAGCGTTTATTTCTCTGAACTGCTTATTAGTTGAACCCACTAATCGCACGCATTTTACATTTCGAGCAATAAAATCGTGTCGATTAGTAGACTGTCGTTGGTGAAAATCCAGACGAGTGACACTAAACGTCCTTCATGTCAATTCAAAATACGGACCTATTGCTATAATGTGAAGCCACATTATTTATTGAAAAAATTTCAGCTTGACTCTACTGTCTATTGATCTGATGTTTCCGAGTACAACATTTACTGTGACAAAGTTTCTTGATTAGCGTAGTGTTTTTCTGTAATATTGACAAATTCCACTAAAAACCTTGAACTTGCATCTGTGGCGTGTGTGATTTTGATTGTGTAAGGAGTGGTGAAAGTGCGATAGCATTTATTTAAAACTTGTGATTGACAAATGGAATTTGATATTTTTTATTTTTCAAGCTCCTAATTTAATATGCACTTATTAGTTAACGCGAGGTTTCCTTCAGAATTTTCATCTGCGAAATCGTCTTCCCCACTCAACCGAGAATGAAATATTCATTCGGTTTACTTGCAAGCACTTCATTTTCACAATGGTTGTTCAGATTATTTCGGTGTATGTAGAGACACTGAATTTTGTTCGAAAATTGAAACAAACATTGTTTTTCATAGTTGAATGGAATTTCGGTTGGATCTTCCCAAACAGTCGGTCGAAGTCAGGCTGCACAATGGACGGAAATCAACACTTGATTGATGAGTGACCGTTCGCTGACTGAATGCGAACCCATCGCATTCACATTGCCAGACAGTGGTTACAGTTCACTGCATGTGTTTGTGTGTTTCGCTCTTAGCTATTCATTTTGCGTGCATTTTTGTGTGAACGTGTTGTGATTCAGTCAGAGTTATTGAAAACACGTGATTACCTCTGGTTGAATATGGGTTTAGCAAGAGTTTCTGCTGTGCTGCAGCACACCTTTATCAGGCTAATTACCTTGTCAGACCGATCGCGAAACTACTATTCTAACAGTTCGTCATTTCAAACGATTTGTCATTTCAAGTGTCTGAAGGTTGAAGCGACAGCTTCTGAACTTTACCCAGATTTTACCTACATCCGCGGATTCATCTGAATATTATGCACAGTGATTCCACTGAAAAATGACTCCGTGAATAGCACTTCGAAACAGGAATGTCAACGTCACACTTGATAGATTCTCATAACTGAGGCAGAGGTGGAAATCCGATAAAACTAATTCAATTCGAATTTTGATGATAATGTGAAGAGTGAAAATCATAATTTGTGACGATTGAGCTTCATATCCATTTGAATGAATATTTCAGTGTATGATGTAGTTATGTTTGTTTCCTCAGTAGGGTTCCCAATCACAGATGATCTGTGAATGCTCCTCACTGAAAAGAGCGTTTATTTCTCTGAACTGCTTATTAGTTGAACCCACTAATCGCACGCATTTTACATTTCGAGCAATAAAATTGTGTCGATCAGTAGACTGTCGTTGGTGAAAATCCAGACGAGTGACACTAAACGTCCTTCATGTCAATTCAAAATACGGACCTATTGCTATAATGTGAAGCCACATTATTTATTGAAAAAATTTCAGCTTGACTCTACTGTCTATTGATCTGATGTTTCCGAGTACAACATTTACTGTGACAAAGTTTCTTGATTAGCGTAGTGTTTTTCTGTAATATTGACAAATTCCACTAAAAACCTTGAACTTGCATCTGTGGCGTGTGTGATTTTGATTGTGTAAGGAGTGGTGAAAGTGCGATAGCATTTATTTAAAACTTGTGATTGACAAATGGAATTTGATATTTTTTATTTTTCAAGCTCCTAATTTAATATGCACTTATTAGTTGACTCGAGGATTCCTTCAGAATTTTCATCTGCAAATTCGTCCTTCCCCTGAACTGATAATAATATATTTTCATCCTTGTGCATGCACGCCTTTTATTTTTCCGTTGTTTTCTGTCTTGTTTCTGTATTGTCTTAATGTATCTTTTCCTGCGTTTATTGATTTCGGCTGAATTTTTATAAATTCTTATGTGTCAAGTTTATCGTCGACTCTTTTTCTTTTCTCTGATTTTTATTTTTAGATTTTTAATTTTTCTGTCATATATTTTATTCTGTTTTTTTATTATTTCATTTCTCCATATATTTTGAGAACAATTTACATCATTTAATATGACTTCTCCTCTGATGTGCCTTCGCTCTTATACTATTTCCATAGATTTTTCTTCCCTATTTTGTTTGTATTGATTTTTAATCAAGAGAAGCTAAATACTAGATTTATTATCAGCCATTTTGCTCAATAATATTGTTCTATTTACCATATAATCATCATTCACATGCACGCTAACATCTCTGTAATCAGTCATGTTTTCCGGCTGAATTATGTTTCATAATCAACAAGGCTATATTTGAGATAAGATAAAGTTTATTAGCACAGTTTCACATTATTTTATTTTCATGAAAACTGTTTTATTATTAACTTAACTAATCATACCTGCTGTGAGACAAATGACAGTTTTACTTATGAAAAAGTTGTATGTTTGCATGCGTATTATATCATTTGAAAATGAATATTTACGTTCGATGTTTTGAAAGGTTTCTGCATATACTTCAGAGATGCAATACAATCTTATGGTAGTTGGAAAACTGAGCTTGAGATTTTTATTCATTTCAATGGAATATAAACTATGATATTATTCAATATAACAAGACATTAGAAACTGAACTTATACTAACATGCTGATCACTATAAATGCTCCAAAATAACCGACGTTTCTGTTCTAAATTTGACTAATTATTGGTATGCGAAGATTACGCAGCTCAGTTCCCTCTATAGTTACTTCTGTAAATAAGGTAATCGGAACAGAATGCGTGACATGATCAGTGTTTTGAAGATATGAATAGCTATCAAATTACATTTGTTTTCGAAAAATCATATTGGAGCTGAAGTATACACATTATGTCTGGTACACTCCAACGTTTTCAAACAATTGGCTACTTCCATCTAGTTCCACCCACCTAACTAATTACGCTACCTATTTGGCTACTGCAAAAACTTTCACCCCTCAATCTAACGTGAGAATAACACCCACATTTCTACTTGTCCATTGGTTGCTAATCAGATAAGTTAATTCTACTCTCCAGTCCATTGGTCCCCCTAATTACAGAGTGACAGGCATAATCAAGGTCAATTTTTTAGATATTATATATAAGCACTAAACAGAATGGCTTTTTGGTATAACAACTAAGTGGTAACTCACTTACTTTAATGAAGATGAGCAACTCTTGGTTATTGGTAACTGTAACAGCACTGTTGGCTGTCTTCGTACAATCTGATGAAATATGTGAGTGAGATATTTCTTATGATGCTTTATTTTTTGTTATTTGATATTAATATGAATTTTCTCGATTATGTTCTCACTTTCATACTCACACTCACATGCTGAAATGAAATATGCATTTTCTACAGGATCCCGCCTCAAGTGTCACTTTCTACTTTCATTTTTAACTGTCATTTAAGAAAATGATAGTTCTCAGTTCACTTTCTCATAACCGATTCTTACTGAATGTTATCAATAAATAATCGTATTATTTATTAAAATTATTCGTAAGACAGGAAAAATTGGTAAAACATAAATTTTGGTGCTTAAAAAGCTAACTCTATAGACTAATTTTTGGATGATTTTTTTTATTTTAAAGCATTTATATTCGATGAGGAGAGTAAGTGAATAAATTTGATATGCTATTGAATTATACTTTTATTTCATAACACATAATAATATTGTTAATCCAATGTGGGGAGAAATTAGTTTTCTGATTTTAATTTGTTTTTTTTTAGTACGAAACCAACTTTACTATCCACAATGCTATCATACAGGTGAGATTATTGTTTATTCAAAGTAAATGAGTTATATTTGTGAGTGTGTTTTATTTTAAAAATAACGACACTTGAGTGATAACCACGTAGATAATAAAAAGCATTCTTATAGTGTGAACAAACTTCAGGAAAATCAGCAAAATACTCAAGATTACGTAACTGGAAATTACTAGTAAAAAAAAGAATTTACTGGATGAAACAAATAATTTTATATAGAGAATGTTGATAAACTAATGAGATTGCGTTACATTAAAAAAAAAAAGTGTATAAAAAAGATGAATTACTTAACTGACAAATCTGTTTGCGTACAAACATAAATTCATTGTTGTAAAAATAAATTCCTTCAAACTCTTTCGAATTACATCAGCTGATATCCAATTGGCTGAAGAAACAAAAGAACAACAGAAAGTTAATAGTAACGAAGAACAACAAGATAAATCAAAAGATATACCGAGTGGACCTCGTAAGTGAATATATTGTGATTATCATTTGATGTCATTCTTCGTTCGACAATATACTAATTTACGAATAAACAACAGGATGGAAGTGATCGTGTGTGTCACTCGGAAAGAGATTTGCGATTCTATTTCATCCATCTTATCTAGATCAAACAATGAAAATCAAAGGCAACTTTCACCAACCTCCTTCCATAAACAACTGGACATTTTACACATATCAGGTGTCGGACTATCTCTTTCATTGACACCTGTGATTTATACTAGCGACGACCGAAAATGAATAGAGATACTACTTAGAAGTGTCAACATTTCTTCGTCACGTAATCATCATGTGTTCATGTTCTTGATAAATGTCAACCTCATTGTCTTTAAAAAATTAATAATTTATTATTCACCATTCCAGATCAAGTTGTGGAAGAAAACGCTGGGACACCGAAACCTGAAGCTCGTGAGTGCAATTACATTTATATTGGGCTATTTTTATTGATATCGTTTTGTGGATAACGTGAGTACAGATCAAACTTGTGAATACAACTAATTGATTTTCTATATATTATTTCGCAATTATTTAGCTGTAGTCCCTGTCGCTGACCAAACAGGTGATAAAAAGACAGCAGCGGAAACGAACATTCAGCCAGTAGATTCAATTGATGCATCAAGTGGACCTCGTAAGTGTGTTTTGAATTTCAACTGTTTCAATTGTATGAATTTCATCTACTCATGATTTGCAGAATCTGTCAATGATGTTAATGGAAGTCTAAAACAGGATGATAAGTGACGCAACTGACAGATTTTATCGTTGAAGTTCATTCATGGGATTTATGTGCATCCAAAAATTAGACGTCCAAATGTTGGACTTGTGAATGCAGCAAGTAATTGAACTTTGATCCTTTTGACAAACTAACGCTGTGGAGACTATTATATACCCGACGATTTTGTATTAACTCATTAAAACCTTGCCCATTTAACGGAAGGCAAAACTAATTATGCTTACAATAAGTTGTCATCCAAATACTGATTCACTGATAACGATTTCACCAGGTTATGATGTTAGCACATTCTCACCAACATAGACATGATACCGGATTAGATAGTATTTGTGAACCGGGGTTCGAATGTTTGTTTCATTTATTCAAATTTGATGAAAGGTACGCAGCATTTACTAAGTAAAGCTGACTCATATCATAATAAATTCAGGCGAAAATAGTAATGTGAGCAAACAAATAATAAGTGGTTCGATGTTATGATATCAGATCGAACACATCACATCTTGTTTCACAAAAGCAGCATCTTTATTTAGTATATCTAATTATCTTGAGAATTCTGATTTCGCAAAGAAATAGAGTGAGTAGAAAACAAATCAATATTTAAACACCGTTTTCTATTAATTTACGTATAAAATAAGGTACAAATGAAGGGAGACAAGGAGAAACTAAATCGGAAGGTGAGTGAAAGCGAAAGAATAAATCTGGTAAAACACAAAAATAATGGAAGCAAAACACGTTAAATGCCTGCGTTGTCCAAAAAATAGATATTGGAGTGTGATACACAGTATCTACATTCAAAAGTTAGCATGCAAGTGCGAGGATGTTCATTGTTCAGTAATCTGAACATCAACTAAACGAACACTCAATGCTTCCCACTATTCACTGTTGGTTTAACTGTGTTCTAGTCGTGATTTCCTAGAATCCCGCATATGCACTTACATTCTACACAATCCGTAGGCCACATTTTCACCAATCACTGAGTCTCACACAAATATTCAATTGTCAACGCAACTTTGTCGACGATTTCAAAATAGGTAGACATATCATTACGTAGTTCACTTGTCACGTACATTTAGTTCAATCGAAAAACGCAGTTCAATGCACGGACAGGGATGCTGGTTTACAGTTTGCAACGTCATATACCATATTGTCGCATTTTATACGGTATCCATATTCCTCATAATTGAATGAACACTATCGAGAGAATAAATTGATTTCTTTGAACGTTTCTTTCACTTTCAAATCTCTCAAGATAAAGCTGGCCAAACTCCTGACTCCAAGATAAACAAAGGTGAGTGTTTTGTCATTATTTTCATTGCATGACGGAAAGAGTCGAAAGCAGTGACAAAAACATTGCGCATCGAATCTGGTCTCTATACGTTTGATAGTCGCAAATGACACCGAGTAAACACATCACATACTAGCATACATATAAGCTGAAGTTCACTGATCAGAAATCCAAACAGCAACTCAACAAATACTCAATTCTGCCTAGTATTCAATCTTGGTTTAGCTTTCTTCTAGTCGCGATTGCCTAGAATCCAGCATATACACTTCCATTCTACACAATCCGTAGGCCACAATTTTAACAACCTCAGAGTCTCATACAAATATTCTATTGTCAACGCAACGTTGTCAACGATTTCAAAATTAGTAGACATATAATAATCGAATTCACTTGTCACATGCATCTCGTTCAATGGAAGAACACAGTTCATTTCAATCACAAGGATGCTTTTTCACCCTATGCAGCTTCATTTACCTCATTGTAGCATTTTTTACAGTATCTAGATATCTCAAAATTTAGTAATTACTATCGAGCGAATCAATTCATAATTTTTAACATTTCTCTTTGCTATATCATTTTTAAAGTTAAACTTCATGCGGTTCTGTACATGCATTTTTGAGTTTCTTCCTTGTACTCATCTGTACTTTTTGTACTATGATCATTTATTAGTTCTTGAAATACTTTAAATATTTTTCATTAGTAGCTGTGGGTTCTATACACAAGTGTTTTTCCGGTTAATTTTGTTCTTCATCAGTTTGTTTGTAATCTTTTTTCTCAGAAAAACTTTTCGTTGGGTCTTTTGTGCTTAGACGTATTCAGCATCATTATTTGCATAAATTCTGAAGCATGCAAATACCAACAATGATTCACTCGGATTTAATATTTCTAATTTATTGGTTTCCCGGTGTCACATTCAGTCGCACGTGATATTACCTGATTTGCATTTTTCAAAATTGTTCGCTTCGTCATTTCACATTAACCTTTCTATGTAATAAATTTTCAATCATTTTATTACAAGCTTCTAAACACGTAAATCACACTTAATGATAAGCAAACAAGGATGACTTTCTTTAGTTCACTGGAGACAGTTTCAACACCAAATGCACAAGAAGAATCTCTTACTGAATGAAGCGTGGAAA
Organism: Schistosoma turkestanicum; assembly: GCA_944470395.2. NCBI lineage: Eukaryota > Metazoa > Platyhelminthes > Trematoda > Strigeidida > Schistosomatidae > Schistosoma > Schistosoma turkestanicum. The sequence continues at coordinate 38,763,506 of OX103972.1, read as the reverse complement.
CATTTTACTGGCAGTGACACTACTCTGATTGGTGTTCAGCTTACACTCTTGTTTCATTAGGTTTATTATTATTTATATGGAATCACTGTGTTAAAATGAGTCATTATTTATAGACTGCCGTTGATTTATCAATAGACATGTTGCATTATTACTTCTGATTGACAACTGTTTGTTCGCCAATATACTAATTTACGAATAAACAACAGGATGGAAGTGATCGTGTGTGTCACTCGGAAAGAGATTTGCGATTCTATTTCATCCATCTTATCTAGATCAAACAATGAAAATCAAAGGCAACTTTCACCAACCTCCTTCCATAAACAACTGGACATTTTACACATATCAGGTGTCGGACTATCTCTTTCATTGACACCTGTGATTTATACTAGCGACGACCGAAAATGAATAGAGATACTACTTAGAAGTGTCAACATTTCTTCGTCACGTAATCATCATGTGTTCATGTTCTTGATAAATGTCAACCTCATTGTCTTTAAAAAATTAATAATTTATTATTCACCATTCCAGATCAAGTTGTGGAAGAAAACGCTGGGACACCGAAACCTGAAGCTCGTGAGTGCAATTACATTTATATTGGGCTATTTTTATTGATATCGTTTTGTGGATAACGTGAGTACAGATCAAACTTGTGAATACAACTAATTGATTTTCTATATATTATTTCGCAATTATTTAGCTGTAGTCCCTGTCGCTGACCAAACAGGTGATAAAAAGACAGCAGCGGAAACGAACATTCAGCCAGTAGATTCAATTGATGCATCAAGTGGACCTCGTAAGTGTGTTTTGAATTTCAACTGTTTCAATTGTATGAATTTCATCTACTCATGATTTGCAGAATCTGTCAATGATGTTAATGGAAGTCTAAAACAGGATGATAAGTGACGCAACTGACAGATTTTATCGTTGAAGTTCATTCATGGGATTTATGTGCATCCAAAAATTAGACGTCCAAATGTTGGACTTGTGAATGCAGCAAGTAATTGAACTTTGATCCTTTTGACAAACTAACGCTGTGGAGACTATTATATACCCGACGATTTTGTATTAACTCATTAAAACCTTGCCCATTTAACGGAAGGCAAAACTAATTATGCTTACAATAAGTTGTCATCCAAATACTGATTCACTGATAACGATTTCACCAGGTTATGATGTTAGCACATTCTCACCAACATAGACATGATACCGGATTAGATAGTATTTGTGAACCGGGGTTCGAATGTTTGTTTCATTTATTCAAATTTGATGAAAGGTACGCAGCATTTACTAAGTAAAGCTGACTCATATCATAATAAATTCAGGCGAAAATAGTAATGTGAGCAAACAAATAATAAGTGGTTCGATGTTATGATATCAGATCGAACACATCACATCTTGTTTCACAAAAGCAGCATCTTTATTTAGTATATCTAATTATCTTGAGAATTCTGATTTCGCAAAGAAATAGAGTGAGTAGAAAACAAATCAATATTTAAACACCGTTTTCTATTAATTTACGTATAAAATAAGGTACAAATGAAGGGAGACAAGGAGAAACTAAATCGGAAGGTGAGTGAAAGCGAAAGAATAAATCTGGTAAAACACAAAAATAATGGAAGCAAAACACGTTAAATGCCTGCGTTGTCCAAAAAATAGATATTGGAGTGTGATACACAGTATCTACATTCAAAAGTTAGCATGCAAGTGCGAGGATGTTCATTGTTCAGTAATCTGAACATCAACTAAACGAACACTCAATGCTTCCCACTATTCACTGTTGGTTTAACTGTGTTCTAGTCGTGATTTCCTAGAATCCCGCATATGCACTTACATTCTACACAATCCGTAGGCCACATTTTTACCAATCACTGAGTCTCACACAAATATTCAATTGTCAACGCAACTTTGTCGACGATTTCAAAATAGGTAGACATATCATTACGTAGTTCACTTGTCACGTACACTTAGTTCAATCGAAAAACGCAGTTCAATGCACGGACAGGGATGCTTGTTTACCATATGGAGCGTCATAGACCTTATGATCGCAATTTACACTGTAGTCATTATCCTCAAATATGAATGAACACTTTCGAGAGAATAAATTCATTATTTTGAAATTTTCTTTTCGATATCTCATTATTTATGTAAAGTTCGAAGGGAAGCTGGTGCGAAGAATCCCACGCGTAAGTTAAATAAAAACATATTTATTGCGTGGTAGATGTAAATGGAGGCAGCAACAAAATACAGCGTTTTGACATTTACTTCCAAACTGTAGAGATTGGTTAATGACACCTAGATTAGATATTGCCTAATAGCAAACAAATATTCTGAATTTAGTGATCAGGTACATTATCATCAAATAAACGAAGACTCAATCCTTCCTAGTATTCAATGTTAATTTAACTGTGCTGTAGTCAATTTTCCTAGAATCCCGCATATACACTTCCATTCTACACAATCCGAAGCCACATTTTTACCAACCTCAGAGTCTCATACAAATGTTCTATTGTCAACGCAACGTTGTCGACGATTTCAAAATAAGTAGACGTATAATAATCGAATTCACTTGTCACATGCATCTCGTTCAATGGAAGAACACAGTTCATTTCTGGAACAAGGATTCTCGTTCATTCTTTGCAGCGTCATATACATTATTGGCGCATTTTATATGGTAGCCATATTCCTCGTAAATCAATAAAAGTGATAGACTGAATCAATTAATTAGTTCGAAATTTTCTTCTCGATATTTCATCATCAATTTGAAAGGTCAAGGAGGAAATGCTGGGAAGAAACCTAAAGGTGAGTTATACAAAATATACGTATTGCGTTTTAGAAGGAGAAGAACCGAATAAATTCATAATACGTACCGATAGTTCTCTTGGAATTTATATATGCCTGTAAGACTCCTAGTTTACACATTGCGATGCCAGCATACAGGTGGTGCACTGATATTCACCGATCAGGAATCTAAACATCAACTAAACGAACACTCAATGCTTCCTAGCATTCAATGTCAGTTTAACTGTATTCTAGTCGCGATCTGATAGAATCCAGCATATACACTTCTATTCTACACAATCGGTACGCCACATTTTTACCAATCAGTGAGTCTCACACAAATATTCTATTGTCAACGCAACGTTGTCGACGATTTCAAAATAGGTAGACATATCATAACGTAGTTCACTTGTCACGTACATTTAGTTCAATCGAAAAACACAGTTCAATGCACGGACAGGGATGCTGGTTTACACTTTGCAACTTCATATACCATATTCTAGCATTTTTTACGGTAGCCATATTCCCCGTAAATCAATAAACGTTATAGACTAAATCAATTTATTTGTTCGAAATTTTCTTCTCGATATTTCATCATCAATTTTAAAGGTCAAGGAGGAAACGCTGGGAAGAAACCTGAAGGTGAGTTATACAAAATATAAGTATTCCGTTTTAGAAGGAGAAGATGGGAGCAAAATAATACTGCGTACCGACACTTGTTTTCAAATGTATATATTCGTGTATGACTCCTAGTATACACATAGCAAAGCCAGCATACAGGTGCGCTGATATTCACCGATCAGGAATCTAAACATCAACTAAACGAACACTCAATGCTTCCTAACATTCAATGTCAGTTTAACTGTATTCTAGTCGCGATCTCCTAGAATCCAGCATATACACTTCTATTCTACACAATCGGTACGCCACATTTTCACCAATCACTGAGTCTCACACACATATTCTATTGTCAACGCAACGTTGTCAACGATTTCAAAATAAGTAGACGTATAATAATCGAATTCACTTGTCACATGCATCTCGTTCAATGGAAGAACACAGTTCATTTCTGAAACAAGGATTCTCGTTCATTCTTTGTAGCGTCATTTACCTTATTTTCGCCTTTTATACGGTAGACATTTTACTCATAACTGAATAAACTGTATCGACTGAATCAATAAATTAGTTCGAAATTTTCTTCTCGATATTTCATCATTTATTCTCAAGGTCAAAGACAAAATCGTGGGAGAAATAACGGAGGTGAGTTATTCAAAATACAAGTTTTGTGTTTCAGAAGGAGAAGATGGGAGCAAAATAATACTGCGTACCGACACTTGTTTTCAAATGTATATATTCGTGTATGACTCCTAGTATACACATAGCAAAGCCAGCATACAGGTGCGCTGATATTCACCGATCAGGAATCTAAACATCAACTAAACGAACACTCAATGCTTCCTAACATTCAATGTCAGTTTAACTGTATTCTAGTCGCGATCTCCTAGAATCCAGCATATACACTTCTATTCTACACAATCGGTACGCCACATTTTCACCAATCTCAGAGTCTCACACACATATTCTATTGTCAACGCAACGTTGTCAACGATTTCAAAATAAGTAGACGTATAATAATCGAATTCACTTGTCACATGCATCTCGTTCAATGGAAGAACACAGTTCATTTCTGAAACAAGGATTCTCGTTCATTCTTTGTAGCGTCATTTACCTTATTTTCGCCTTTTATACGGTAGACATTTTACTCATAACTGAATAAACTGTATCGACTGAATCAATAAATTAGTTCGAAATTTTCTTCTCGATATTTCATCATTTATTCTAAAGGTCAAAGACGAAATGGTGGGAGAAATAACGGAGGTGAGTTATTCAAAATACAAGTTTTGTGTTTCAGAAGGAGAAGATGGGAGCAAAATAATACTGCGTACCGACACTTGTTTTCAAATGTATATATTCGTGTATGACTCCTAGTATACACATAGCAAAGCCAGCATACAGGTGCGCTGATATTCACCGATCAGGAATCTAAACATCAACTAAACGAACACTCAATGCTTCCTAACATTCAATGTCAGTTTAACTGTATTCTAGTCGCGATCTCCTAGAATCCAGCATATACACTTCTATTCTACACAATCGGTACGCCACATTTTCACCAATCTCAGAGTCTCACACACATATTCTATTGTCAACGCAACGTTGTCAACGATTTCAAAATAAGTAGACGTATAATAATCGAATTCACTTGTCACATGCATCTCGTTCAATGGAAGAACACAGTTCATTTCTGAAACAAGGATTCTCGTTCATTCTTTGTAGCGTCATTTACCTTATTTTCGCCTTTTATACGGTAGACATTTTACTCATAACTGAATAAACTGTATCGACTGAATCAATAAATTAGTTCGAAATTTTCTTCTCGATATTTCATCATTTATTCTCAAGGTCAAAGACAAAATCGTGGGAGAAATAACGGAGGTGAGTTATTCAAAATACAAGTTTTGTGTTTCAGAAGGAGAAGATGGGAGCAAAATAATACTGCGTACCGACACTTGTTTTCAAATGTATATATTCGTGTATGACTCCTAGTATACACATAGCAAAGCCAGCATACAGGTGCGCTGATATTCACCGATCAGGAATCTAAACATCAACTAAACGAACACTCAATGCTTCCTAGCATTCAATGTCAGTTTAACTGTATTCTAGTCGCGATCTCCTAGAATCCAGCATATACACTTCTATTCTACACAATCGGTACGCCACATTTTCACCAATCTCAGAGTCTCACACACATATTCTATTGTCAACGCAACGTTGTCAACGATTTCAAAATAAGTAGACGTATAATAATCGAATTCACTTGTCACATGCATCTCGTTCAATGGAAGAACACAGTTCATTTCTGAAACAAGGATTCTCGTTCATTCTTTGTAGCGTCATTTACCTTATTTTTCGCCTTTTATACGGTAGACATTTTACTCATAACTGAATAAACTGTATCGACTGAATCAATAAATTAGTTCGAAATTTTCTTCTCGATATTTCATCATTTATTCTCAAGGTCAAAGACAAAATCGTGGGAGAAATAACGGAGGTGAGTTATTCAAAATACAAGTTTTGTGTTTCAGAAGGAGAAGATGGGAGCAAAATAATACTGCGTACCGACACTTGTTTTCAAATGTATATATTCGTGTATGACTCCTAGTATACACATAGCAAAGCCAGCATACAGGTGCGCTGATATTCACCGATCAGGAATCTAAACATCAACTAAACGAACACTCAATGCTTCCTAGCATTCAATGTCAGTTTAACTGTATTCTAGTCGCGATCTCCTAGAATCCAGCATATACACTTCTATTCTACACAATCGGTACGCCACATTTTCACCAATCACTGAGTCTCACACACATATTCTATTGTCAACGCAACGTTGTCAACGATTTCAAAATAAGTAGACGTATAATAATCGAATTCACTTGTCACATGCATCTCGTTCAATGGAAGAACACAGTTCATTTCTGAAACAAGGATTCTCGTTCATTCTTTGTAGCGTCATTTACCTTATTTTCGCCTTTTATACGGTAGACATTTTACTCATAACTGAATAAACTGTATCGACTGAATCAATAAATTAGTTCGAAATTTTCTTCTCGATATTTCATCATTTATTCTAAAGGTCAAAGACGAAATGGTGGGAGAAATAACGGAGGTGAGTTATTCAAAATATAGCGTCATTTACCTTATTGTCGCATTTTTTACGGTATCCATATTCCTCATAAATGACTGAAGATTTTCCAGCGAATCAATTCTTTTTTTTTGAATGTTTCTTTTACGTCTTCATTCTTTCACTCTCTAGAAGGCCAATCTGCTGAGTCCAACAAAATCACTGTTGTGTTTTCATATTTATGATATCACTGTGTTTTATGAGTCATAATTTATTGATTTTCTTTGACATATAAATAGACATTTTGAAATAATACCTGTGATCGACAACTCTCACATCTCCCCCACAAATTTGACTTTCTTTATTTTAGTATCGCCCATCAACAACGGTGTCGAATCAAACAATGTGGTAGGTTAAATCACTCTTATTCAGCTGTTTTATTTATTTCTCTTATGCATATATCGTGTCAATGTCTCAACATTAAAATCAATTCTATCGAAGTTATTCCCACTGTTACAGCTCAACACTATGAGTTTTCGAAGGAGCGTTGAAGAAATATGTGCCTAAACGTTCCTGCTCTGATTCACGACAGGTCGCTTTCTTCCCTCGTTTTTTATATTTGTTTGTGTTTTCCAGGCCATTTTCATATTAAACCGGAAATTCTCTTCACATTTCTTCTCACAGAAATGCATTTAGTTCACCAGATATTCATGAATAACGAGTGATTGTATACTGTATGATCTACCTAAAACACCTAACTTTCAGGTATCTTAGCTAGATAACGGGCTCAAATTCTTGTAGAATCTCTGATAGTACACTTTACTCATTTAGGAGTTACAAAGGAGTGTTCACTTCTTCAATCGCATATTGTTCACAGTCTAATTCGAATGTCACTCTAATAAAATTGTTCACACGCATAATGTCATTAGATTTTACAAAGTTTACTATCCATTTTCAATTTAAATGTTATTCTTACAGGTGTCATAATGATCATATCAAAATAAACAATCGCGAATATTTGTAACCTTCTAAATATCTTTTGTGCACTTATATGTTTACATTGACTCGAATTGAGTATGATTTGTTCCGTTGTATTTTGTAGTAGTTTAGCGTATGCTACATATAACCTTTTCTTTGTTCATTACCATTTTTTAATCTAAAATACAATAGTCAGTTTCTTAACACTTACACAATGATTATTTTCATCAATAAAAGTTTTCGAATTTTTCTTATTCAAGTCGTTTCTGATTTATTGTGACGAAAAGTGCTCTTTAGGCAATGAAAATTTGACAGGGCATAATACTTTGTGAGAAAGAATTAGTTAATTTAGTGTAACCGCAATCACTCATATGCGAACATGATCAGACCCAAGCACATGAATACCATGTGAAAAACAGTATGCTGAAATTTAATCATTGAATACGAGTTTTTGTTTCTTCATCATGCTATGCGAGGAAAAATATGATTGCCGAAACCTGTACGTTCAAAACTACTAAAAAACAACCCGATGATCAAAGTCGTAAATAGAGTGATTCGGAAAATGTTACATCGCTGTGACTAAGAGATGAAGATGGTTTTGATACCGAGATTTCAGTATACCTCAGATTCAGGGAAATAGGTTTAAAATCGAAAGTAAATAAGCTATGATCAAGACTAAACTTCATGAATATTCTTGCAAATTGTAAGCTGAAGCAGAATACATCATCCCTGAATGAGTTTTTATGAACCAGCTTAACCGCTAAGGTCAATTCACAACCCACTGCCTCTTGGTCAGCATAAGGCGAAAATGCGAACGAAAACAGCTAGACCGCGCGTCCACAAAAAGATATAGGAAACCCATGCGTCCTACTGGTCAAAAGCCGCACTAAAACTCATATCATTATTCGTAAAGTCGACGGATAAGTTGATCAGCTGCCACCAGATATGCATAAGCAGGAATTCAACTACTCTTCAAGGAGATCAAGGGTGCGCCTTTTCACATAGGGTCAACACCAGGTGTTTGAACATGTACAAAGTCATTCAGACTAAACAAACCGTAGTTACACACAAGAATGGATAGATATCAGATTTTGTTTAGCATTTAGAAGGACCAGAACAAAACAGCTTAACTGGAAAAGCTATTCCGTGGTCACTGACTCTTGCTGATGCCTATACAGTATACACAAAACCAGATGAATGGATCGTCACAAAGATCAATTTCTTCAGAGGTGTATCCGCGATCATAGTTTAGAGTAGCTTAAGAAGTGTGAAACTTTCACCTGTTAGGATTATTTGCTAAAACATAAAAAATGCATTATTGTCAGTTATGCTCCAGTATAGATCATGATTATTACTGTTTCACTTACTACTATTTAGGTTTGTATAATCAACGCTATCTAAATTGAGACTGATAAGATCGATTTTTCAATGATCGAATCTACTTCAATCGGTCAACCGTATTTTACCTTCACTATTCACTGAACGTATATTAGTAGCCATTGTTTCTGTGGGTCACATGCATTATTCAGTACCTAGGGAATCGAATAAGGTTAATCGTAACATGGTTGAGTTCAGTGTCGACAGAAAAACTCTGAACATTCTCTGCATTTAGATTACTTGCTGCAACATTTACATCAATAGATGAAAGACCACTCTTCAATAGGAATTAATAAAGAAGAATTGCACACGTCAAGAAGGATTGAGCAACGATTATCCTCATTGTCAGCTACGCAATCAGTAACGTCGATCGCACTTGTCGTGAAGTCGTCCACGTATGTTTCACTATCCATTTACTGATACTACAAATTGATATCGTGTTCATCTTGATTCCTCAAAACCCAAAGCACTGGCTGTAGTCATTTTTCTGGCAAAACATCAAACATGTTGACTCAAAGCAAACCTAGTCCAAAACACTACGAATTAAATATCAGCTTTGCTTTTTTACATTTACGATAGAAATTATCTTCCCAGGGTGGACAAGGTGAGAACTTCAAGTCATCAGGATTTTACCTAGTTCAATGTTGGCTTCGGACAATAAAACTATAAAAGCCGGTGCAAAGTTTCGTTATCTAGATCTTGTGGGAGCAGATGTTCTTAAAAAGAAGGAAAAACGAACGGACAAGCAGTATTTACTTTCGGAAATTCTACAAAAATCCAGTAGTAATCCCTAGGTAGTATACAGTTGATACAAAGATTATTTGAAGTTAATGTTACATTAGCCTTTATATATTTCTGATTCTGACTATTCACGGATTATTTTTTTAGTTTTTCATAAACTGTTTTCTTTTTGTTTCACCTATGATTATTTCGCGTTTACACTTCAATAGCGCTCAGCCTGAAATGATGTGAACAGAGGAATAGATATTCAAAGTGGTCGTTACAAATATTTTTAGTTATGTTTTTCGAGTTCCATACGGAAAATAAGGAAAAGTGTCGCAGTCAAGAGAAGAACGGCAATAAGTAAAGCCAGGTAAAAAAAAGATGAGAACTAAATAATCTGTGATTCATAAAAGTAGCAAACTAGGATCCAGTTAGACAAAGGAATGAAGCATTATATTAAAAGTTATTATTTTCAATTTATTTGCATTCGGAAAAATGATAAATCATTTATGTATCCTATATAAAATCTGTCATCATAAAAATGGCTGTAAAAACCACTTTCAGCTAACTCTAAAGTTAATTAAAAAAAGAAATTTGATATTTTTCACTTTCATTGTCATCCTCTGCGGACCAATTGGTAGACGATTTTCTGGTTCCTGATTTATAAGAAATCATTCAGGGATGATTTATTCTGCTTCAGCTGTTCAAACCTCTGAAATATATCCGGAAATATATCTTAAACACCGACGTCGTTGTAAAGCTAGGCGTATTTTGAGAACAATTTTCAATTAATAACGTTTCACTGCCACATAATTGGTCTAATTTATTCAAAAACTACGGATCGGAACTGTGTTCTCAGACGGTTTGTATTTTACCCCTCTATTTACGCCATATCTGTTGGTTAATTGTACTAGGAAATTTAATTAGGTCTTCGGAATGTGACTTCTGCTTGCTCTCCTTACTAAATAAATATATGATTACAACCTCAATCAGAGAAGTCATTCGTTCGTGAAATAAAAATATATGACGAAAACAATGTTTATTTCCTCAAAAGACATTATAAGCAAAAGGGCCTCTTCCTACATCTGGCTGTAATTCGTTTTAGCTGGGCTTCGTTTACGAAATTCATGCATCACTGCTTATATTGACACGCCAGGCAACTTACATGAAATAACTGAACCTAGGATATATGCTTCAGCATCTGCTACTACGATGATTGAAATTGATGGATCGGAGTGCGTTAATAACAATTCACAGCTAATTATGGACCTCAGCTTACGAAACACCAAGTCAAACTCTTTCGTCTCATTCCAAGTGCTTTTCTTTTGCAGTCGAAAATTCATTGAACCACGAATCTCATGCATCGAGTAAACAAACGCTGAACAATAAGCGATTGTTCCGAGAAACGATCGTGATTCTGAAACATTGGTGGGAGTGTGCATCAGTTTGATAGCTCGAATGTTCTCAGGATCTGGTCTACAGCCGTCGGCATCCAAGACGAATCTCAAACACTTTACTGACTGCAATAGCATCTGGCATTTCTCTTGGCGTAACCGGAAACCGTAGTCACTGATGTGTTGTAGTTCGAATATCGTGCGTTCCCGTAGCTGTTCTAATGTCTTTGCAATAATTAAGATACATTCGAGGTAAGCTGTAACTGTGTTGGACCAAACGATATATTATTTCAAAATATTAACAAAGTTATTGAATACAAACAGATGTATAGCAAAATATATCAGTTAAATGTAATAAACACAATAAAAATGTAAGGACTTTACTTTATACGGCTGCTTGTACGTGTTCCATTGTGTTTGGTACTATAAATCCACAATTATAGAAATGTTAGTAATCCAAGTGGAGTAATTATCCGTAGAGTAGCATATACGTATGACTGCAGTCTATAAATGTAGACAGTGTACGTATTAGAATCAAGTTATCGCATTAATGAACAATTGAGAACATGAGACGTGCGCATAAAGTGTATTCGATAGGATCAGGCAGTGAGTGCCGTGCTATGAGTACACAGAACGGAAATGTGGAGCAGTTAAAGCGCCTGATATATTCAAGGACACACACGCAAACAAAATATACAACAATTTCAAAGTGAGTGTACAGGCTGTGAAAATTACCAGAATAAATACAAATAGTATCAAAAACTATTTACAAAATAAGTTTGTCATGCCATCTCCACATAACCCCTGAGATACCTGATAAGATGGCATCTATTAGTTGTCGGAAGATAGGCAGTGCGGTTTTGACTCCAAAGGGCAGACGTTTATACTGATACAAACCACGATGAGTATCGATAGTAAGTATCAGCGAGATCCAGTTTTGCGCAAACCTTTCTTCATCCAATGTATTGTGCAGATACGCGGGAACTAGCCGAGAATAATTAGACTATTCCAGAACTTCATTGAGACCTATTGAAAAGTCAGCTAATGAATGTATCGTGCATTTGGCTTACTTAATAATGACTATAGGTGCTGCAATGCAGAGTAAGAAACGTGCGTATTAACTCTCTATTGTTCAGTGCGATTCAGTTTTTCGTCTACAATGGGTAAAGTTGCAAAAGGCATGGGTCTTTTTGGACAGAAAACAGGTTTGGCCACTGCTTTCAAACGGAGTGTTGCTTTCATGGCAGAACAATGATCCGACCGAAGTTGTGAGAAATGTTGACGTGCAGAATTGTGCTGAATCACACTGACACAATTGTATACAAGATGGATGGAATATGTGAATCACAGTAGACTGACAGTGACAGTATGACAGGCTTTTTTGTGCCGAACAAATAAACACGTCAGAAAGACGTCTTCCAGTCTATGCAAACATGGTCACACATACTGTCACTCACTCAATCAATCCAACACTCACTCACTCACTCAATCACCCACTCGCAGTCACACACGCCAATCGGTCTGGCTACACACTCACATATCTTGAAAACACTTCTATGCGATCTACAATTCACACAGTCTCACTCCATTCGTCAATCATTACAATCGTCTCCGACTAAATTCTCCTCACTAATATCATGCACAAAATCTTGTTCAACTTCATCCTCTCAATCTTCTTCTTTCACACTAGCTGAAGCCGCGTCCAACGAACCTAAAAAGCCCACTACAACTAAAAGTAAGTCATGTGTTTTCAAAATCAGTAACATTGATTTGACAATGTGTGTGTGTGTGTGAGTGTGTGTGGAACGGTCAGTTGTGTGTTCACTGCTCCTGTCAGCAGTCGTCGCAACACAGTCACACTCATCTTCCAAATTTCAATCGAATATCTATCATTTGCACATTCCCACCTCCTCCTTCAATCATTATCATGATGACCAATTGCATTTTGCACAATCACATCGTGCGTGAATCCAGTATATCTGCATGCACCATTTCTCTTTCCATGTTCGTTTATTCTTTGAATTCTAATAACCCCCTTGTTTTTTACAAGTAATTTATTTAGCATAATATTTTGATATGGACTGTCTTCTTTCAGCTTTATCATAGTATCCAATATACACAATCAATTTATTTTTCTTTCTTCAAAATTCTACCGAAATTTCTTCAATTTTTTCTACATCAATCTTTTCTGTGTACATAACATGAAACATTTTTGAAGTCTGTTAGACAAATCAAATCGCAGTGCACAATCAACTGAATTTTTTTTTCCATCTTTTAATGTAGTTATCGTGATTTTTTTTTACCATAAACATATATAAACAAAATATAAATTTTATTTTGTGTAAATCATTTACAAATCTAATAGTAATAATTGAAATATTAACTAATTCACATTGAACAAATTAAGATAAATTAACTTATTCTTAATGTAAAATTATTCAAAGGAATTTTCATCAAATTTATGTCTATTTTCTAATTCAGATGTAAATGTTGTCACTAAGAATGAATTGCAATCAATTAGTAAGTTTTCGCTGTCTTCTTAAAGCTACTACATAGATGCTATTTTCTAATGTCACAATTTAGTCTTACTTTGTATCTTCTATTGAATGAATCAAACTATTCAAGTGTACAATTGAGTTTACACAATTGTGAGGCATTGAACACTTGAAATATCACAATGAGAACATTCTGAAACTAGTGTAATACACTGTGAAAATTTTATCATGTTCAACATTTGTTATCATGCCAATTTTTGCCTGTATTTTCATTTCAGATGTAATAAGCACTATACCACCGACGACTTCGAATAAAGGTTAGTTTATATATAAAACAATCGATTAGATAAATGTATGCGTGAATAGAATAATTCATGAGTAGTTTTTGTAGTTGAGTTTGTCATTGCACAAATTTGCTCAATGTCATACGGTAGCGGTTGCATTAAAATTGATGGTTTGTTTTAATTCTACTGTCATTATTCGACATATAGTTCAAATGAATTAAAAATCATTCAATTAACAATGATTACATTTAAATACTCCGATTATTTGTTTTAAATGTATACTGAACAATGAACTTAGTCAAAAAATTTCCATTATTTGTATTTCATCATTATTGTTTGTTAACATGTATTTAATTCACGTAAAATCGATGAACTTTTCAATTATATTCTATAATTTTGATGTTTGACTACGACTTTTTTTTTCAAAAACGTCTGGATCAAATGTTTCAATTACAAATATTCAATATTGTTTACATGAAATTAAAACTAGTGATTCATTATTGATTGATCAGCGTTATTCATTCACATGGCTGATATATATATATATATATATATATATATATATATATATATATATATTTGCTTACAGACAATCCCCAGAAGTAGTTTATAATTATTTTCCTTTTCGTGTAAACTCGAACAGACCTAAGGCCGCTGACTAACATTCTTCAACCTGCACCGTCCTATGGCTTCTTTTCTGGTTGTGTCCATTTGTTGTTCCTTATTCTCATATCTGTCTCCGATTCTCCGTGGTGTCATGTGTTTCATGATGATCTTACACTTTTCCGCTGGCCTACAGGATACCAGTTTACTAGTGACATACATAGTAAGGTGCTTTCCTCAACGTGAATGTCCAGTCCACTTCCAGAACGTGTTCTTGATTTCTTTCTCCACTGCAATCCGGTTTGTTCTAGCTCACAATAGTTTGTTCCTAATACTGTCTGAACAACAGATCCTAGGTACATTGCATAGTCAACTGGTAATAAACACTTGTATTCTGTAAATAATGGCTCTTACAATTTTTCATGTTTTCACCACATACAGTAACACTGTCTTGACATTTCCATTGAAAATTCTGACTTTGATATTGGTTGACTGTTGCTTGTTGAGTTACAGACGTACTAGTAGAAATGCTGTCCTTGCATTGCCGACCCACTCAGGCCAACGTTGCACTAGTTTAACGCTACTAAATAAAATATCATTAGAGTTTGATGACTTCACACCTAATACAAACTGTTATCAGTGAATATATAACCTAACAACTACCTCGGTATATAAAATGCTCAAACTAACTTGATTACAGCGTTACAAATAATAAAGACTGTAGAGAAAAAATTAGCTCTAATACAAAGTGACTTTCATTTGAGATTCTGTTCAATTTCAAACTTTTTCTGATCCCAATCATTTGACTTTAATTCAGGTGGACAAATTTCCAATTCTCGGAGAATAATAATATGTAAGCCATATAACAAACACAAATTCAATTTATTTAACACAGTACTGAATTTTAATGAACACTGATAATTTTCCTTTTCGAAATGTTCAAATTTTGTTTCAAATGTTTATTGTTTGACCTTGAATTCATGAGTGGATCATGGTTAAATCATCATTAGAAGGCGGGTAGGACTGGACAGCATTTTCGTCCAGGTATGTGACTGACTCTAGAAGCAGTGAATATCTGAAACTCATGTCGCCCGCAGTATTCAAACTCACGATGAACGATGTGACACATGAATACCAGGACGAAACGGCCGTCCAGTGCTTCCAGGTTTCTAATGGTGGTCTAACATTGATCGATTCATGCTTTCAAAAATGTGTAACTTAACAATCTTCACAACCACGTAATGCAAATCACCTGTGCTCAAAACGATATAAATTTCTTCCTTTTCTTCTATTTTAGACACGCTATTTGGTGTTGGCATTTTACTTGTAATCTCCACCGTTATTACAGGTTATGTAATGTTAAATAAAGCAAGAAAGATAAGATACAGTAAACACATAAATTAAATGGTAACAATATTTCTAGATTAGTTTATGAAAATACAAACTAATTCATTTTAACTGATACATTATCATATATCATGTAATTTTATTTTTTTTGTAAGGAGATTTGATTAATATTATAAATACACTGTGTAATTGATTGGTTATTCATGATTCTTCTCTTTTCAATGTTATCGATTGTCAGTTTCCATTTCGTTATTTGAATATAAAGTAAAAATTAGAGTCTTGACTTCATTATTCTATATGTTTGTGTAAAGTGTAGAATTCATGAGGAAATTTTACGTAGTTCCTGTGAGAACCAGTGGACAGTGTCAGATGTAATCAGTTACTCATTGTATACAACGGAAGAGGTTGTGTCAAACATGGAATTGATCAAAACCGGACATTACCACAGATGAATGCCAGCTCAATGGTCTACAGTGTAAGTGAGATCGAAGTTGCTCGTCTCTATTTCTGTAAGTGCGGTTCGTGGACGCCTGCTGTTGATGAGTCTCATACATGGACGATGGGGCTGTCAGATTTTCTAGTAATTTGCTCACAGTCTTCATTACTTTCAATAAACTTAGCTGAAAGTGGGACTTTGCAATTCAAACTCCTTCCTATTTGATTGGAACATACTGTAATTTTAACCAGTATTGGGAACAAATACTGATGTCGTTTTTCTGGATCTAAAACAAGTCTAACAGTCAGAATTTGATGAGTCGACTACTGAAATTCTTCAATCTTTCTCAGTCATACTATCTACTGAAAACTCGTGATTGTTTGATTTATTAATCTAAGTTATTTACTCACGTAATTACTTAAGTCTGTATCAACGAACGGAAAATTGAACACTGACCACGATCCTGCAACTTACCCAGTCCTACGCCTTCCTTCCTGGTTCCGTCCAGTTCTCGTCCATTCTTTTTAAGCATGCCTGTTTTTTCTTGAAAAAGTGCGTTTCATGGTCTTCCTCTTTTCTCTTGACCCTGAGAGTTCAACGTGAGGTCTTGTCTCGTGCTTTCCTCAATATATATCTTATCCTTTTTCAGAGCTTCCTGATTTTACACTCAGCTGCGATTTAATTTATTTCTCCGGAATTAGGTTGCTGCTATGGTTGTGGAGGTTATTGAAGTTCATTGATATGATAAATCAATCTAAGTTAGACTAACAGTGACAATCTGGATGCACTAGACGGCCTTTTCATCTAGGCACATGACTCCTTAGTGGTGCGAATCCATGACATGCAAGTGGACATCTTCAGAATTAGAGCAAACACCACCTCAAGATTACTGATTTGATGCTCATTAGTGTTAATGTAACTGTCTCTCATTATTTTGGCAAGCAGCTGCCTTACATCTGACATGGCTGTGCTACATTGTTTATGCAATGCGTAGTCGTCTCTGCACACTGCTATGAAGGGATGTAGTGAAATGAATTGTCTGTCCAGTGCTTTCAGGTTATAAATGGTGGTCCTACATCGATAAGATCAGAATTGTTTTCGTAACAGTCCACCCTGTCACTGAGAAGACAAATCTATCCATGATGAGGAATGTATTTGCTGACGATTTCGTGGTGTCGACAAAACATCGAAATCAAGCCATGAAAATTTGGGGAATGAATAGAGCTGGTAGAGCAAACAATGACAGCAACACTAACAGAACGTTTGAGAGTACAGCGTGTTACAAATAAAAAGAACACTTAAACAATCTCTGGTACAATTGATTATAATGATGAATGTTTCTTTCAAGCCAAATGCGATGTTCCCAAGATATGCGTTTACTTTCTTTTCAAACAAACCTAAATTTGATTATAAATTTCTTGCGAACAGAATTGCAGCGATAAATATCAGTCTTTATATTTCAAAGTTAAACAACTTGTTTCAATTGTCTGCCGTAATGATTTATTTTATAAATTATTCGTCACTTGCAAGCTAAGTTAGAAAATGACTCGACTCAATAGTTCTGTGAATAATGTATTAACGTTTGAAGCAAGAAATTCTCAGTTCTGAAAGCGCAGACATAAACCTCAAAACTGGTATCTAACTACATCTAAACGATAGGATTGCGAGCTGAACTTAATTCGGGTTCCATCGGTGACTATTGACATGGAAAAACAGTAAATCTGTGCATTTTTGAGAATCTTTGAGATTCTTTTGTGGTAGTTTTCACAGCGTTCTTACTGTTTTCAAGTCAGTTTTAAAGTATTTACGCTAGTTTTATATCTTCATGTCAAGAAAATTACTACTATGATGTGCTTGAAGTTGACTATCCATGTAAATGTTCAACAATCTTCAATATCACTATTCGAATCGTTCAAAGTTGCATACAATGAATTGTTGTGCAAACAAAGTCAATGAATGAGCATTGTCAGATTTCTTAACTAAAACGGATACTAAAAAACTCCTTATTATTATTTATCACGCTTTAGCACACTGTGAACATCAACGTAAAAGGTTATGGAGTTTTTGAAAAATAACCGTTTATGCTATTCTTTATTGGTTATGAGTCAACTTCACTATGATATTTAAGTTGTTCTTCCATGTTATGTGATATGTCGCCTCCTTTTTCCTGATTATTGTCGGTTGCTCTATTTTATCAATTCGACCTATAACATTGAATCTCAGGCGTTGAAGTACAAACTAAACATATGTCATTCGTTAACAACAAACAAATAGGTTTAAATAACTACATATTTCATCGTAATTCACATCAGCTAATGTTCGTTTCATTGTTACAATTCACTAGACAGTAATAAATCTCGATTCCTTATCAAAAATCATTTCATGCGAAGGTCAGTCAATAACTAGAGTTGTACCTAGCAATTATGAAATATATATTGAACTTTACCAATATGAAACAACTAGCCTTGTGTGACTAATTGTTGTTGTTTGTACTGCTATTCATTTTCTTCTTCATTTCAACACTGGACGAGTTACAGGCAACTATGTAGTTTAGACTGAATATACATTCGAATGATTCATGGTTTGTACAACGTTCACCTTCTGAATATAGACTAAGACAACCACAAAATTATAGTTCAGTAATAAATAATACAATAATCTCTTTACGAACTTATTTTTACATCTGCATGAATATTTTTATCATATACTTTCACTGATTTCATCTGTAATTACTGCTTATTACTTATTCGAAACGATAACCTAGTGTTAGAATGATTAGCATATGTTTGTCATTTAGCTTCCATTGAGTACACTGTGTAAGCAAGTGATTAGCTATATGGTTTGTACTGTCGAATTGATTTTACCAACCTGTAAGACTCCGTCTTCTTATGGATGACAGATGCATTTGACAAGATGGATATCAACATTTCACAAAACGTTTGACATTCGCAGTCACAACTGTTTGCATCTTCTACAAAATATCGTTTTTAATCAATCACCAAAAACAAAAAAACTTCATTTGTATTCTATTGATACAAAGTTCGATTCCCATGAAACTTTGGCCCGCAAAAATAGAATCAACTGACTAACAAGAAGTATTTTACATCGTGGTACATCATAATTGTGAAAAGACAAAAACTATTTCAATAAAAGAACACTTAAAAACCACCAAACATCCAACCGGCCTACAGCATTTTGAATACATGATGGCCTTCGCATGATGCTAGCTATCTTAACGAAAATATATAATTTAAATGACTAACTTATTCAAAGTGACCATAAGATTGAAATTGTCACCAGAAAACTAATATCAGTATGAAGTAATTCATTACAAAATTATACACACATAACTCCTGCATCTCGTAACCAGAAACTTCTGTCTTACGCGCAAACGCCTAGCCTCAGAACCAGTGGGCCGGTATCGAACAGTTACTACCGAAGTCAATGTATGAGGTTGCACAACTCCGTGAATCAAACGAAGTTAGAAATTAACCCGGTTAGATACCAGCTCAGTGGTCCAGAGGTTAGGCGTTCACGAGCAAGACTTAAGTCCCTGAATTTGAATCTTGCAACTTGAAAGAGTCGTGGATGCGCACTGTCATTGATGAGTCGCATACCAGGACGAAACGGCCTTCCATTGCTTCCAGGTGTCCAATGATAGTCTATCAATGATCGATTCATGATTTCTAATGTGTAACAGAACTATCTTCACAAAGACGTAATGCAATTATACACACATACTTTTTTCAAATTGATTACATCACAACATCAGTCCCATTTGTATAAAATATAAAATTTTAATAATTTTCTTCTTTCACATAATTGATTATTGTTTATCGTATAAATATTATCATACTATCATCATCATGTTTGTTTTGTTAGAATGTAACCAACAGATATTTAGGTCAAATTGTTTCATATATAAGCTGATGATTTTACTTCCATGGACAAAACTGAAAAACTTATACTTATAATGAAAATAACTTACATTTATTCACTGACGAATTTTGTTTTAACGCTTACATTAATTTTGGAGTCAAGTAAATCAAGTATGTATATTATTTTACAAATAAACATTATTACATATATAAGTATATACCTCGATGTATATAGAGAAAACAACTGTTTCTTTTATGCATAACCATAAATAATAAGGTGTATAACTTCAGTGTATCACCACGAATTTATCTATGTCCTTTCATATAAATATATTCTCAAGACGTCGCTAACCACGACTAAAACTCCACCTGAAGCCATTCTGATGTGACGGCCAATTCCCGAGTCCGAATAAACGAGGAGAGATGGGAATGGAGTTATCAAGCCCACCCTATCGAAATCCGAAACGCTAAAAAAAGTGCTAATCAAAACATGAATTCGCTCGTCAGCGTTCTATGCTTCATTAAGGGTAACCGATGTAAGTAAGAAGTAAGTAAGTATTCACAATTGAAGTAATTTACAGTAAAAATAAATAAATGTTATATGGGAAATCAAAAGAAAATTTAGAAAAAACACAGAGATAAAATTTTTTGAAAATAGGAAGAAGTAGAAGAGGTGTTCAATATGAACTTGTATTATTTACATTCACAGTTCATTCGACCAATATATTTCAGTGGATAATAAATGTGATGAATAATTTTATTCTTGTTTTCTTCACAAGAAAACAATTTCTTGATAAAAAAAAAAAGAAGCTACTCTGTCTGATTTAAGAGTAGGCTAGAAAAATGAAGCCAGGGGTGGCCATGAAGTCAGTGACAAGTGGACTGAATCATGTTAGTGACCAGTTGTTAGAGAACTTGATTGGCATGGCTCAAAATTGTTTTTGCAGCGGTGCAGGTGCATCTACTCATTGTGTTTTCGGAATTCCTTATCATCACTATCTTCGTCTTTCTTAATCGATTTCACTAAATTATGGTACTTGAAAATTCTTTTTGGAAACCTAATCTTCTCCATTACCGCAATTCTCATCAAGGTGAATTGATAGTTTTTAACGATAAAGTAAAATTTCCTTCAAGACTGAAGCCGCATTTCTATGTATTAAAAACAAAGAAAATCACAAAGTGGATAGGAGACATATTGAGCTAGGCACTTATCTGCATCACATGACAAGTCATTGTTTGGAAACTTTAGAATTGAAGGTAAAGAGGAAGGTTGACAAACACATTACGCTGAAGAATCAAAGAAAGACATGAGAAGAACGAACAACAACTGAAAAGTACTACAAAGGAAGACGCAGGACAGAGTAAGTGGGGGAATGGTGTTAGGAGGTTTATGCTCTACTGCGGATAACAGGCATGATGTATGTGCACTGATATTCAACCTAATACATGTTCATCTACATCAGTTAGATATTTTTCATGATAGATTTTTACTTTAAGTCTATTTTAAACGATACTTTTCTTTTCTCAAATTATTATTTCAGTAGTCGAGTGTAAGTCTAAATAAAAATCAGCTAAATAACAATCAGGTGGAATAATGGTACCTTTACAACAGATCCACATTTTATACAAAAATAGAGACAGAGATACTGAATAAATCTGGAGTACCACCTGATCATTCTTGACTGACTAAATATTTCTTGAAGAAACTCTATCATTTTTCCTTCGAATCTAACTTAAAAACTTCTCCTCTAACGATCAACAAACATAGTAATTATCAACTGAGTGTACGATCTTGTAATTCACCAATGTGATATATTATTTCTACTCATGCACAGCAATCAATTAGTTCATTCTGTGAAATATTAGCATTTCGGATTTTACAGGTTTTACTACTCGACAATGTTTCAAGCTGTCTGTTATAATTCGCGCTGATAATACAGGTGAATTTCGCATTTGAAGGACTGTGTATAGATTTGATTTTGTTTGGTTAAAGTGATCGTATTCACTGGGTTGAAAGTTTTACTATTGCTTACATTATTGACCAACTAGTGTACATTTAGATGAACCTTTATGTTGTAGGTCAAAATGCACATTTGGATAAATACAGTGAGTATTAATAACAAAGTTAATGTCTAATTTCAATCAGTTCACGGTCCAGCGCAGCATCCTGCAGCTACTGCTTCTGCCACATTTCATTGTCTCTGTGACTATGGACAATACTTTCGCCTTGACAGTTTAAGCTAATGACATAGAATGTTCAATGCTTCATATCTCCACCTAGCGAATGGATGAACAATCCCCTATACCGCAAGTATACCTTGTGGTGCGTGTACTATTTACATCGAAATCACAAGGTTTGTCTCAACACTTTCGAAAAATGAAATAATCTATTCTGCACGAATTACTATTCTGTCGTCTTTTTACCTTGTCAACTATACGCTCTTATCTTAGTTGTTTCTTCATCAGTATGGATGTGCATCGCTTACTTTGCTCAAAAGGTGTGTTGCTTACGTTTAACAGGCTATAAATGCTTAGTCATGCATCATTACATTGAGTTGGATAGCTCGCTTTCGACCCTTTCAATTGCTTATATACTTTTCATTCTCATCAGCACGCTTGAATGGATTCATGTACGAGTGATTGAACTGAACACATTCAACCGAATACATGTTTGGCTGAATATCACCACGGTCGAAGAAACGCAGTTCACCTGACTATGACACAGGAAAACTGAAGCCAAGATGGATCTCTAGCATTCTCGAACGTTCTAGAATAGTAGAGCTGGAAAACGAACCAGTAAAGTAGTCAGCACCATGTCGAACAGAACGTAGACCATTAATGTATAGTGATCTATACGCACAATTTAACGCTGCTATCTTCACCGTAACCTCATTGATATCTCAGGGAAAAAATTAATTTTGATAAGACGTTAATTATTATATGACTATTCATCTTCGAACTTTAACAATATTAATTTCATAATTTACCTAATAGAAAAAAAAGATATATACATTGAACAATGCTACAAAACTGGTAAGTATAATGTGTACTGTTCAAGGATATAAAAACACATGTGTATCTTTCATATACGCTATTGTGATAACGAGAATAAATGTAAAAGTGCCATAACACACTGAGAAATTAGTTAGGGCATTAAATTAAACAAGCCAAATGTATCAACGATGGAACATATAAATTTGATTAGCTAAGTGAAGTATATCACTTGACCGATTGCTAGACTCGAAATAAACGAAAAACACCAGAAAAAAAGCACACAATGTAGTAGGTGTACGAAAGCGAAGAAATACACGTCGAGAAACAAAAGTATTGAAAGAGAAATCATTTAGTTATCAGAACTAAGTAGATCACTAAAGAAAAATTCATTGTGATAGTGAATTGGTGAACATGTGATAAACAAAAGTAAATAGTTATTACAATCCCATAATTAAAATATTGATTTATAATAGTTGTTTATTGTAAATTTCAGTCAACCTACCGAAAATGGAACAACCAGGCAGAATAAAAGGTAAATGGAGTGATTTTGAATGCATATAATTAACGTTTACATCGAGTGTAAGCGACAATGTGAGAATTAGTAAAAGAAAGCAGAATGAAATGGTAATCTCCTGACTACTGATGTAAACGAGCGTCAAAACAATTGATACTTGCATTTCAAAACAATAACAGAGCAGATAAGGATTAACGTGAAGAATGGTGCTAAATCACGTTGACAAAATTGGAAACAAGATGGAAGGAATAAGCGCTTCACAGTAGGCTGACAGTGAGGGTAGGAACAGCTCTCATGCACCGAACAAATAAACACGTCAGAAAGACGTCGTCCACTCAATGCGAAAATGGTCACACATACTGTCAATCAAACAATCAATCCAACACCCAGTCACTCACTCACCCACTCGAAGTCACACACGTCAATCAGTCTGACTACACACTCACATCTCTTCAAAACACTTCTATGCGATCTACAATTCACACTCTCACTCCCGTCATCAATCATTCCATTCGTCTCCGACTACAATCTCCACACTCATATCATGCATACAATCTTGTTCAACTTCATCCTCTCAATCTTCTTCTTTCACACTAGCTGAAGCCGCGTCCAACCAACCTGAAACGCTCAATGCAACTAAAAGTAAGTCATGTGTTTTCACAATCGGTAACATTGATTTGACAATGTGTGTGAGTGTGTGTGAAACGGTCAGTTGTGTGTTCACTGCTCTTGTCAGAAGTCGTCTAAACACAATCACACTCATCTTCCAAATTTCAATCAAATATCTATCATTTGCACATTCTCACTTCCTCCTTCAATCATTATCATGATGACCAATTGCATTTTGCACAATCACATCGTGCGTGAATCCAGTATATCTGCATGCACCATTTCTCTTTCCACGTTCGTTTCAGCTGCGTCAACAGACGATAAAAATAGCACTGCAACCAAACGTAAGTGACGTGTTCTCACAATGCATATGATTAGTTTGACTGTCAGTATTGAAACTGTCAGTTTCACAGCAAAATCTCAACTTCATACAAAATTGTTTAGAAAGCAGAGCTTTGGTTGTTACCCGAAGGTTTCAGTGTTTCTAAATAATCGAATTCAGAAGACACACGTCAGTAAAGCACAAAGAAGAAGGGGCGAGTGAGTGAGTGAGTGAGTGAGAGATTGAGAGAGTTGACAAGTGCGTGAATGAGTATGTAAGTAAGTGAGTGAGTCAGTGAGCGAGTGAGCGAGACAGTACGAGAGTGGGAGAATCCGTGTAGCAAGAAAAAGTGGAAGCTTGTATGTGTACTCTAATGCGGGCTGATGGAAACTCGCGTCCTATTCATGACTCCAATGTCAGCAACCAATCCCAGAGGAGATAAAGATTGACGTGCAGAATTGTGCTCAATCACACTGACACATTTGTATACAAGATGGATGGAATATGTGGTTCACAGTAAGCTGGCAATGACACTATGATATGCTTTCTTGCGCCGTACAAATAAATCCCGAAAGAACCTGTTGTACCTCTTACAACCGCGCTCACACATACTGTCACACACCTGACATCAACTAATTCCTATTCACGAGATAACAACTCCTCCTCCAATCATTCACACGTCGTCGACACATCAACTTTCAATAATCACATCGCACCTAATTTCTACTTCTTCCTGTTCTCTTGCAATTCTTCGTTCAAGAGGAGACCCTAGATTCACGAGACAACAGCGAGACCAAGTGTGAGTGAAATTACATGTAATTAGAAATTGTTCGCTTCAAAAATTGCCCAAAAAACAACAGAAAGACTTCTTCCAGTCTATGCAAACATGGTCACACCTACTGTCACTCACTCACTCACTCACTCACTCACTCACTCACCCACTCACACGCACACACAAATCCACACGCATTCACACACGTCAATCAGTCTGACTACACACTCACATCTCTTCAAAACACTTCTATGCGATCTACAATTCACACACTCTCACTCCCGTCATCAATCATTCCATTCGTCTCCGACTACAATCTCCACACTCATATCATGCATACAATCTTGTTCAACTTCATCCTCTCAATCTTCTTCTTTCACACTAGCTGAAGCCGCGTCCAACCAACCTGAAACGCTCAATGCAACTAAAAGTAAGTCATGTGTTTTCACAATCGGTAACATTGATTTGACAATTTGTGTGTGTGTGTGTGTGTAAAACGGTCAGTTGTGTGTTCACTGCTCTTGTCAGAAGTCGTCTAAACACAATCACACTCATCTTCCAAATTTCAATCAAATATCTATCATTTGCACATTCTCACTTCCTCCTTCAATCATTATCATGATGACCAATTGCATTTTGCACAATCACATCGTGCGTGAATCCAGTATATCTGCATGCACCATTTCTCTTTCCACGTTCGTTTCAGCTGCGTCAACAGACGATAAAAATAGCACTGCAACCAAACGTAAGTGACGTGTTCTCACAATGCATATGATTAGTTTGACTGTCAGTATTGAAACTGTCAGTTTCACAGCAAAATCTCAACTTCATACAAAATTGTTTAGAAAGCAGAGCTGTGGTTGTTACCCGAAGGTTTCAGTGTTTCTAAATAATCGAATTCAGAAGACACACGTCAGTAAAGCACAAAGAAGAAGGGGCGAGTGAGTGAGTGAGTGAGTGAGAGATTGAGAGAGTTGACAAGTGCGTGAATGAGTATGTAAGTAAGTGAGTGAGTCAGTGAGCGAGTGAGCGAGACAGTACGAGAGTGGGAGAATCCGTGTAGCAAGAAAAAGTGGAAGCTTGTATGTGTACTCTAATGCGGGCTGATGGAAACTCGCGTCCTATTCATGACTCCAATGTCAGCAACCAATCCCAGAGGAGATAAAGATTGACGTGCAGAATTGTGCTCAATCACACTGACACATTTGTATACAAGATGGATGGAATATGTGGTTCACAGTAAGCTGGCAATGACACTATGATATGCTTTCTTGCGCCGTACAAATAAATCCCGAAAGAACCTGTTGTACCTCTTACAACCGCGCTCACACATACTGTCACACACCTGACATCAACTAATTCCTATTCACGAGATAACAACTCCTCCTCCAATCATTCACACGTCGTCGACACATCAACTTTTGATAATCACATCGCACCTAATTTCTACTTCTTCCTGTTCTCTTGGAATTCTTCGTTCAAGAGGAGACCCTAGATTCACGAGACAACAGCGAGACCAAGTGTGAGTGAAATTACATGTAATTAGAAATTGTTCGCTTCAAAAATTGCCCAAAAAACAACAGAAAGACTTCTTCCAGTCTATGCAAACATGGTCACACCTACTGTCACTCACTCACTCACTCACTCACTCACTCACCCACTCACACGCACACACAAATCCACACGCATTCACACACGTCAATCAGTCTGACTACACACTCACATCTCTTCAAAACACTTCTATGCGATCTACAATTCACACACTCTCACTCCCGTCATCAATCATTCCATTCGTCTCCGACTACAATCTCCACACTCATATCATGCATACAATCTTGTTCAACTTCATCCTCTCAATCTTCTTCTTTCACACTAGCTGAAGCCGCGTCCAACCAACCTGAAACGCTCAATGCAACTAAAAGTAAGTCATGTGTTTTCACAATCAGTAACATTGATTTGACAATGTGTGTGTGTGTGTTTGTGTAAAACGGTCAGTTGTGTGTTCACTGCTCTTGTCAGAAGTCGTCTAAACACAATCACACTCATCTTCCAAATTTCAATCAAATATCTATCATTTGCACATTCCCACCTCCTCCTTCGATCATTATCACGATGACCAATTGCATTTTGCACAATCACATCGTGCGTGAATCCAGTATATCTGCATGCACCATTTCTCTTTCCACGTTCGTTTCAGCTGCGTCAACAGACGATAAAAATAGCACTGCAACCAAACGTAAGTGACGTGTTCTCACAATGCATATGATTAGTTTGACTGTCAGTATTGAAACTGTCAGTTTCACAGCAAAATCTCAACTTCATACAAAATTGTTTAGAAAGCAGAGCTTTGGTTGTTACCCGAAGCTTTCAGTGTTTCTAAATAATCGAATTCAGAAGACACACGTCAGTAAAGCACAAAGAAGGAGGGGCGAGTGAGTGGGTGAGTGAGTGAGAGATTGAGAGAGTTGACAAGTGCGTGAATGAGTATGTAAGTAAGTGAGTGAGTCAGTGAGCGAGTGAGCGAGACAGTACGAGAGTGGGAGAATCCGTGTAGCAAGAGAAAGTGGAAGCTTGTATGTGTACTCTAATGCGGGCTGATGGAAACTCGCGTCCTATTCATGACTCCAATGTCAGCAACCAATCCCAGAGGAGATAAAGATTGACGTGCAGAATTGTGCTCAATCACACTGACACATTTGTATACAAGATGGATGGAATATGTGGTTCACAGTAAGCTGGCAATCACAGTATGATATGCTTTCTCGCGCCGCACAAATAAATTCCGAAAGAACCTGTTGTACCTCTTACAACCGCGCTCACACATACTGTCACACACCTGACATCAACTAATTCCTATTCACGAGATAACAACTCCTCCTCCAATCATTCACACGTCGTCGACACATCAACTTTCAATAATCACATCGCACCTAATTTCTACTTCTTCCTGTTCTCTTGGAATTCTTCGTTCAAGAGGAGACCCTAGATTCACGAGACAACAGCGAGACCAAGTGTGAGTGAAATTACATGTAATTAGAAATTGTTCGCTTCAAAAATTGCCCAAAAATCAACAGAAAGACTTCTTCCAGTCTATGCAAACATGGTCACACCTACTGTCACACACTCACTCACACACTCACACGCACACACACATCCACACGCAGTCACACACGTCAATCAGTCTGACTACACACTCACATCTCTTCAAAACACTTCTATGCGATCTACCATTTACACACTCTCACTCCCGTCATCAATCATTCCTTTCGTCTCCGACTACATTCTCCACACTCATATCATGCATAGAATCTTGTTCAACTTCATCCTCTCAATCTTCTTCTTTCACACTAGCTGAAGCCGCGTCCAACCAACCTGAAACGCTCAATGCAACTAAAAGTAAGTCATGTGTTTTCACAATCGGTAACATTGATTTGACAATTTGTGTGTGTGTGTTTGTGTAAAACGGTCAGTTGTGTGTTCACTGCTCTTGTCAGAAGTCGTCTAAACACAATCACACTCATCTTCCAAATTTCAATGAAATATCTATCATTTGCACATTCCCACCTCCTCCTTCGATCATTATCACGATGACCAATTGCATTTTGCACAATCACATCGTGCGTGAATCCAGTATATCTGCATGCACCATTTCTCTTTCCACGTTCGTTTCAGCTGCGTCAACAGACGATAAAAATAGCACTGCAACCAAACGTAAGTGACGTGTTCTCACAATGCATATGATTAGTTTGACTGTCAGTATTGAAACTGTCAGTTTCACAGCAAAATCTCAACTTCATACAAAATTGTTTAGAAAGCAGAGCTTTGGTTGTTACCCGAAGCTTTCAGTGTTTCTAAATAATCGAATTCAGAAGACACACGTCAGTCAAGCACAAAGAAGGAGGGGCGAGTGAGTGGGTGAGTGAGTGAGAGATTGAGAGAGTTGACAAGTGCGTGAATGAGTATGTAAGTAAGTGAGTGAGTCAGTGAGCGAGTGAGCGAGACAGTACGAGAGTGGGAGAATCCGTGTAGCAAGAGAAAGTGGAAGCTTGTATGTGTACTCTAATGCGGGCTGATGGAAACTCGCGTCCTATTCATGACTCCAATGTCAGCAACCAATCCCAGAGGAGATAAAGATTGACGTGCAGAATTGTGCTCAATCACACTGACACATTTGTATACAAGATGGATGGAATATGTGGTTCACAGTAAGCTGGCAATCACAGTATGATATGCTTTCTCGCGCCGTACAAATAAATTCCGAAAGAACCTGTTGTACCTCTTACAACCGCGCTCACACATACTGTCACACACCTGACATCAACTAATTCCTATTCACGAGATAACAACTCCTCCTCCAATCATTCACACGTCGTCGACACATCAACCTTAAATAATCACATCGCACCTAATTTCTACTTCTTCCTGTTCTCTTGCAATTCTTCGTTCAAGAGGAGACCCTAGATTCACGAGACAACAGCGAGACCAAGTGTGAGTGAAATTACATGTAATTAGAAATTGTTCGCTTCAAAAATCGTGCGTGAATCCAATATTTCTCCATCCACCAACTCACATTTCGATGTTTTATATTCGAATCCTTGTTATTTTTTCATCGGTATATATGACGTCGTAAATAATGTATTTTTTTTGCACTTTATAAAACGTTTTCGTTGTTAAATTTAACTAGTTAACGACGGTAACTTCCCATCCCATCTTTATTCAACTTCTGTTTATCTTTGTGACAGTAACAAATTTCGCCTAACTCTGATATAATGAACCTGAATGGGAGTTTTATTTCATAG
Organism: Schistosoma turkestanicum; assembly: GCA_944470395.2. Classification (NCBI taxonomy): domain Eukaryota; kingdom Metazoa; phylum Platyhelminthes; class Trematoda; order Strigeidida; family Schistosomatidae; genus Schistosoma; species Schistosoma turkestanicum. The sequence continues at coordinate 38,733,515 of OX103972.1, read as the reverse complement.
CATGTTTTGTAGTTTTTGAATATGAGATTCAGATTGCTAGCCAACAAAGTAGTAATCACTATATTCAATTTCATAATTTACAGTATATACCTCTTACTCAGAACATGCTATACAGAATGACATGATCTAATACCTTATATGAAAATATTTATTGGTACTGACTGGAAAGATGACAGTGATGTGTACTACTCATATTATATCGATTGATGCAAAGAGAGAAATGTGATTTATACGGGATTTTGAAGATTGAAATCAAGATTTGAAATCATGAATCGATCAATGTTAGACTACAATTAGAAGGCTGGCAGACACTGGATGGCCGTTTCGTCATGGCATGAAACATATCAATGCCAGGGCACATCCACGAATCCAGCACCTCGCAATATACGAAGCTCTGTAGTTCAATAAATTATTATTTCAGTGATACGAAGGAATCATTAACCATTTCACTGCACATCATTTTACTTTACAATGTCGTCATTGTTATTGTACCAGTATTGCCATATATTTTGCGTTTCAGTTGACCAAGCCAGCACTACAATAAGCGCTGAAAATAAAGGTGAGTCTATAGGTTTACATTGACATATTTTACATAATTATATATTGTTTCCGCTAATAATTTTTTCATCATGGATAATTATCGAGTTCAATTGTCTGAATAAGTTCAATACATTCTGATGTTAATACCCTCTTAATTCCTTGTTATAACCTACTTTTTTGTCAAGTCTGTGTTGATATATTAATTTTTGATGATTTCATTGATTCCAGTTTAAATATTTCCTCTATGTTCTTCGTTGTCTTGCATTTATTTATCCTCCTATTTACTCGTTTACCTTCATTTCTTTACATACTAAATTTGTTTATAAACAGTTTCCCGGGGTTTTTTATAATTACTTTCCGTTTCGTGTAAACTCGAACAGACCTAAGGCCGCTGACTAACATTCTTCAACCTGCACCGTCCTATGGCTTCTTTTCTGGTTGTGTCCAATTGTTGTTCCTTATTCTCATATCTGTCTCCGATTCTCCGTGGTGTCATGTGTTTCATGATGATCTTACACTCTTCCGTCGGCCTACAGGATACCAGTTTACTTGTGACATAGTAAGGTGCCTTCCTCAACGTGAATGTCCAATCCACTTCCAGAACGTGTTCTTGATTTCTTTCTCCACTGCAATCCGGTTTGTTCTAGCTCACAATAGTTTGTTCCTAATACTGTCTGAACAACAGATCCTAGGTACATTGCATAGTCAACTGGTAATAAACACTTGTATTCTGTAAATAATGGCTCTTACAATTTTTCATGTTTTCACCACATACAGTAACACTGTCTTGACATTTCCATTGAAAATTCTGACTTTGATATTGGTTGATTGTTGCTTGTTGAGTTACAGACGTACTAGTAGAAATTCTGTCCTTGCTTTGCCGATCTACTCAGGCCAACTTTACACTAGTTTAACGCTACTAAATAAAATATCACTAGAGTTTGATGACTTCACACCTAATACAAACTGTTATCAGTGAATATATAACCTAACAACTACCTCGGTATATAAAATGTTCAAACTAACTTGATTACAGCGTCACAAATAATAAAGACTGTACAGAAAACATTAGTTATAATAAAAAAATGACTTCCATTTGAGATTCTGTTCAATTTCAAAGTTTTTCTGATTCTAATCATTTGACTTTAATTCAGGTGGACAAATTTCAAATTCTCGGAGAATAATAATATGTAAGCCATATAACACAAACACAAATTCAATCTATTTAACATAGTACTGAATTTTAATGAACACTGATAATTTTCCTTTTTCGAACTGTTCAAATTTTGTTTCAAATGTTGAATGTTTGAACTTGAATTCATGAGTGGATCATGGTTAAATCATCATTAGAAGGCGGGTAGGACTGGACAGCGTTTTCGTCCTGGTATGTGACTGACTCTAGAAGCAATGAATATCTGCAACTCCTGTTGCCCGCAGTATTCGAACTCACGATGAACGATGTGACACATGAATACCAGGACGAAACGGCCGTCCAGTGCTTCCAGGTTTCTAATGGTGGTCTAACATTGATCGATTCATGCTTTCAAAAATTTGTAACTCAACAATCTTCACAACCCCGTAATGCAAATCACCTGTGCTCACTAGTGACTAGCTTCGTGAGGAATCTTCTCTGAGTTCTAGTTGGAAGACGTGACCAGTGAAGTTCAACTTGTTCGGGTGTAGGCAATGTCTACCGAAGACTGTGTATGAGGTTGCGCAACTCCGTGAATTTGATAAAGTTAGACATTAACACCGTTCGATACCGGCTCAGTGGTCTACTGGTCAGGGGTTAGCGCACAATTCCGAAGGTCCTGGTTTCGAATCCTGCGAGGAGCAGGAGTCGTGGATGCGCACTACTGAAGAGTCCCATACCAGGACGAAACGGCCGTCCAGTGCTTCCACGTTTCTAATGGTGGTCTAACATTGATCGATTCATGCTTTCAAAAACATGAATATAGAAAAAATGTTTATGTATCATAACGATATAAATTTCTTCATTGTGTTCTATTTTAGATACAATAAGTGGTGTGTTCATCTTCTCTGTAATCTTCGCTGTTCTTTCATGTTATTTAATGTTTACTGAAACAACAAAGATAAGATACAATAAACACATAAATTAAATGGTAACAGTATTTCTAGATTAGTGTATGAAAATACAAACTAATTCATTTTAACTGATACATTATCATATATCATGTAGTTTTATTTTTTTTGTAAAGAGCTTTGATAAATATTATAAATACACTGTGTAATTGATTGGTTATTCACGATTCTTCTCTTTTCACTGTTATCGATTGTCAGTTTCCATTTCGTTATTTGAATATAAAGTAAAAATTAGAGTCTTGACTTCATTATTCTGCATGTTTGTGTATAGTATAGAATTCATGAGGAAATTTTACGTAGTTCCTGTGAGAACCAGTGGACAGTGGAGTTTCACCATGTCAGATGTAGGGCAGTTACTCATTGTAGACAATAGAAGAGATTGTGTCAAACATGTAATTGATCGAAACTGGACATTACCACAGATGAATGCCAGCACAGTGGTCTACAGTGTAAGTGAGATCGAAGTTGCTGGTCTCTATTTCTGTAAGTGCGGTTCGTGGACGCCTTCTGCTGATGAGTCTCATACATGGACGATAAGGCTGTCATATTATCTAGTAATTTGCTCACAGTCTTCAATAGTTGCAATAAACTTAGCTGAAAGTGGGACCTTGCAATTCAAACTCCTTCCTATTTGATTGGAACATACTGTAATTTCAAACAGTATTGGGAACAAATACTGATGTGGTTTTCTGGATCTAAAACAAGTCTAACAGTCAGAATTTGATGAGTCGACTACTGAAATTCTTCAATCTTTCTCAGTCATACTATCTACTGAAAACTCGTGATAGTTTGATTGATAATCTAAGTTATTCACTCATGTAATTACTTAAGTCTGTATCAACGAACGGAAAATTGAACACTGACCATGATCCTGCAACTTACCCAGTCCTACGCCTTCCTTCCTGGTTCCGTCCAGTTCTCGTCCATTCTTTTTAAGCATGTCTGTTTTTCTTGAAAAAGTGCGTTTCATGGTCTTCCTCTTTTCTCTTGACCCTGAGAGTTCAACATGAAGTCTTGTCTCATGCTTTCCTCAATATATATCTTATCCTTTTTCAGAGCTTCCTGATTTTACACTCAGCTGCGATCTGATTTATTTTCTCCAGAATTAGGTTGCTGCTATGGTTGTGGAGGTTATTGAAGTTCTTGAGAAGAAAAATCAATCTAAATTAGACTAACAGTGACAATCTGGATGCACTAGACGGCCTTTTCATCTAGTCACAGGACTCCTCAGTGGTGCGAATCCACGACATGCAAGTGGACATCTTCAGAATTAGAGCAAACACCAACTCAAGATTTCTGATTTGATGCTCATTAGAGTTAATGTAACTGTCTCTCATTATTTTGGCAAGCAGCTGCCTTACATCTGACATGGCTGTGCTAGACTGTTTATGCTATGCGTAGTCGTCTCTGCACACTGCTATGAAGGGATGTAGTGGAATGAATTGTCTGTCCAGTGCTTTCAGGTTATAAATGGTGGTCCTACATCGATAAGATCAGAACTGTTTTCGTAACAGTCCACCCTTTCACTGTTGAATATGTAAATTAATCGACACATGCTTACTCAGTACAAAAATTCAACTAACAAAACGATGATTTGACATTAACCGACCATAACTACTATTCTTCATTAGAAATAAAATACTGCTTGTGACCATTTTATATAATGGGTCATTTGAACTTAATTCAGAAATTTTCAAGTTTTTACATTGATATAATAACGTTATCTTACCGTTTTCTAATGTTGGAAATTCTATTTGCACAGACCAGATAATATCTTCATAAATATTGACTAAATCAAACATGAACAATATCGTGTTGTTTTGAATCAACTGTAACCAATAGAATTGATTTTCATAACTTTAGACAATGCTTGTTGTTCATACTTAAATTTATATGTAAACCAACCATAAATCAATTACTCTATAAAATTGTAAGTCTTATTTGTGACTTAGTCGAGATTGACTATGACTATGACTACTAAATACTAATTACTAACCTGTCACTGAGAAGACAAATATATCCATGATGAGGAATGTATTTGCTGACGATTTCGTGGTGTCGACAAAACATCGAAATCAAGCCAGGAAAATTTGCAGAATGAATAGAGCTGATAGAGCAAACAATGACAGCAACACTAATAGAACGTTTGAGCGTACAGCGTGTTACAAATAAGAAGAACATTTAAACAATCTCTGGTACAATTGATTATAATGATGAATGTTTCTTTCAAGCCAAATGCGATGTTCCCAAGATATGCGTTCCTTTCTTTTCAAACAAACCTAAATTTGATTATAAATTTCTTACGAACAGAATTGCAGCGATAAATATCAGTTTTTATATTTCAAAGTTAAACAACTTGTTTCAATTGTCTGCCCTAATGATTTATTTTATAAATTATTCGTCACTTGCAAGCTAAGTTAGAAAATGACTCGACTCAATAGTTCTGTGAATAATGTATTAACGTTTGAAGCAAGAAATTCTCAGTTCTGAACGAGCAGACATAAACCTCAAAACTGGTGTCTAAGTACATCTAAACGATAGGATTGCGAGGGGAACTTAATTAGGGTTCCATCGGTGACTATTGACATGGAAAAACAGTAAATCTGTGCATTTTTGAGAATCTTTGAGATTCTTTCGTGGTAGTTTTGACAGCGTTCTTACTGTTTTCAAGTCAGTTTTAAAGTATTTACGCTAGTGTTATATCTTCATGTCAAGAATATTACTACTATGATGTGCTTGAAGTTGACTATCCATGAAAATGTTCAACAGTCTTCAATATCACTATTCGTATCATTCAAAGTTACATTCAATGAATTGTAGTGCAAACAAAGTCAATGAATGAACATTGTCAGATTTCTTAACCAAAACGGATACTAAAAAACTCCTTATTATTATTTATCACGCTTTAGCACATTGTGAACATCAACGTAAAAGGTTATGGTGTCTTTGAAAAATAACCACTTATGCTATTCTTTATTGGTTATGAGTCAACTTCTCTATGATATTTAGGTTGTTCTTCCATGTTGTGTGATATGTCGCCTCCTATTTCCTGATTAATGTTGATTGCATTATTTTATCAAGTCGACCTATTACATTGAATCTTAGACGTTGAAGTACAAAGTAAACATTTGTCATTCACTAACAACAAACAAATAGGTTTAAATAACCACATATTTCATCGTAATTCACATCAGCTAATGTTCGTTTCATTGTTACAATTCACTAGACAGTAATAAATCTCGATGCCTTATCAAAAATCAGTTATTAACTAGAGTTGTACCTAGCAATTATGAAATATATTGAACTTTACCAATATGAAACAACTAGCCTTGTGTGACTAATTGTTGTTGTTTGTACTGCTATTCATTTTCTTCTTCATTTCAACACTGGACGAGTTACAGGCAACTATGTAGTTTTGACTGAATATACATTCGACCGATTCATGGTTTGTACAACGTTCACCTTCTGAATATAGACTAAGACAACCACAAAATTATAGTTCAGTAATAAATAATACAATAATCTCTTTACGAACTTATTTTTACATCTGCATGAATATTTTCTATCATATACTTTCACCGATTTAATCTATTCAATATTTGTGTAGTGTACTCAATCATGTTGTAAATTATGAATCATGCCTGTAAAAATCGTAAATACCTTCTATGTCAAAAATATATTAGCAATAGTAGTATATTGAGTGATTACTTAGATTCGCTGCAGTATTCCTACACTATCACATAAAATATATTATGAATGCCATAGAAACTATGATTATAGGAAACAGTTTATTCATGTATCATTACTGTTGATAAAGCAAAATACATTTGAAGCTATACAATATATCTATCAACCGTGTATATACAGGTAAGTTTAAAACACAACTACAGAGGATTTCTAATCGTAGATGGAATTCGTGTTATGGCTCCAAATCTACAACTGAACGCCAAGTTCAATATCGTCAAGCAGAGACTAAACGAAAGTAAGCAGTCGAAAAAAACTGCACTGTTACCTAGTTATCAATGATTAGTGAACGGTAACTGTTGACCTTACTTCTGAATTTCAATACCAGCTATTTGCTATATTCATAGAAAATTTGTAGTTTGTGGATATCCTAATAGTGTGAGATCGAAACGATAACCTATTGTTACAATGATTAGCATAATTTTGTCATTTAGCTTCCATTGAGTACGCTGTGTAAGAATGTGATTAGCTATATGGTTTGTACTGTCCAAATGATTTTACCAACCTGTAAGACTCCATCTTCTTATGGATGCCAGATGCATTTGACAAGATGGATATCAACATTTCACAAAAGCTTGACATTCGCAGTCACAACTGTTTGCATCTTCTACAAAATATCGTTTTTAATCAATCACCAAAAACAAACAAACTTCATTTGTATTCTATTTATACAAAGTTCGATTCCAGTGAAACTTTGGCCCGCAAAAATAGAATCAACTGACTAACAAGAAGTATTTTACATCGTGGTACATCATAATTGTGAAAAGATAAAAACAATTTCAATAAAAGAACACTTAAAAAATATTCCATCGTCAAACATCCAACCAACCTACATACAGCATTTTGAATACATGATGGCCTTCGCATGATGTTAGCTATCTTAACGAAAATATATAATTTAAATGACTAACTTATTCAAAGTGACCATAAGATTGAAATTGTCACCAGAAAACTAATATCAGTATGAAGTAATTAATTACAAAATTATACACACATGACTCCTGCATCTCGTACCCAGAAACTTCTGGCTTGCGCGCAAACGCCTAACCTAAGGACCAGTGGGCCGGTATCGAACAGCTACTACCGAAGTCAATGTATGAAGTTGCGCAACTCGGTGAATCAAACGAAGTTAGAAATTAACCCGGTTAGATACCAGCTCAGTGGTCCAGAGTTTAGGCGTTCGCGAGCAAGACTTAAGTCCCTGAATTTGAATCTTGCAACGTGAAGGAGTCGTGGATGCGCACTGTCACTGATGAGTCGCATACCAGGACGAAACGGCCTTCCATTGCTTCCAGGAGTCCAATGATAGTCTATCAATGATCGATTCGTGATTTCAAATGTGTAACAGAACTATCTTCACAAAGACGTAGTGCCATTATACACACACATAATTTTCAAATTGATTACATCACAACATCAGTCCCATTTGTATAAAATATAAAATTTTAATAATTTTCTTCGTTCACATAATTGATTATTGTTTATCGTATAAATATTATCATACTATCATCATCATGTTTGTTTTGTTAGAATGTAACCAACAGATATTTAGGTCAAATTGTTTCATATATAAGCTGATGATTTTACTTCCATGGACAAAACTGAAAAACTTATACTTATAATGAAAATAACTTACAGTTATTCACTGACGAATTTTGTTTTAACGCTTACACTAATTTTGGAGTCAAGTAAATCAAGTGAGTATATATTTTGTTTTACAAACAAACATTATTACATATATAAGTATATACCTCGATATATATCGAAAACAACTGTTTCCTTTATGCATAACCATAGAAAATAAGGTGTATAACTTCAGTGTATCACCACGAATTTATATATGTACTTTCATATAAATGTATTCTCAAGACATCGCTAACCACAACTAAATGTCCACATGAAGCCCTTCTAATGTGACCGCCAGTCCCGAGTCCGAATAAACGAGGAGAGATGGGAATGGAGCTATCAAGCCCACCCTATCGAAATCCGAAGAGCTAAAAAAAAAACGCTAATCAAAACATGAATTCGCTCGTCAGCGTTCTATGCTTCATTAAGGGTAACCGATGTAAGTAAGAAGTAAGTAAGTATTCACAATATAAGTAATTTACAGTAAAAACAAATAAATATTATATGGGAAATCAAAAGAAAATTTAGAAAAACACATAGATAAAATTTTTTGAAAATAGGAAGAAGAAGAAGAGGTGTTCAATATGAACTTGTATTATTTACATTCACAGTTCATTCGATCAATGTATTTCAGTGGATAAAAAATGTGATGAATAATTTTATTCTTGTTTTCTTCACAAGAAAACAATTTCTTGATAAAAAAAAAGAAGCTACTCTGTCTGATTTAAGAGTAGGCTAGAAGAATAAAGCCAGGGGCGGCCATGAAGTCACTGACAAGCGGACTGATTCATCTTAATGACCAATTGTTAGAGAACTTGATTAGCATGGCTCAAAATTGTTTGCAGCGGTGCAGGTGCATCTACTCATTGTGTTTTCGGAATTCCTTATCATCACTATCTTCGTCTTTGTTAATCGATTTCACTAAATTATGGTACTTGAAAATTATTTTGGAAACCTAATCTTCTCCATTACCGCGATTCTCATCAAGGTGAATTGATAGTTTTTAACGATAAATTAAAATTTCCTTCAAGACTGAAGCTGCATTTCTATGTATTAAAAACAAAAAAAATCACAAAGTGGATAGGAGACATATTGAGCTAGGCACTTAACTGCATCACATGACAAGTCATTGTTTGGAAACTTTAGAATTGAAGGTAAAGAGGAAGGTTGACAAACACATTACGCTGAAGAATCGGAGGAAGACTCAAAAGTACTAGAAAGGAAGACGCAGGACAGAGTAAGTGAGGTAATGGTGGTAGGAGGCTTATGCTCTACTGCGGATAACAGGCGTGATGTATGTGCACTGATATTCAACCTAATACATGTTCATCTACATCAGTTAGATATTTTTCATGATTGATTTTTACTTTAAGTCTATTTTACACGATACTTTTCTTTTCTCAAATTATTATTTCAGTAGTCGAGTGTAAGTCTAAATAAAAATCAGTTAAATAACAATCGGGGGAATAATAACAGATCTACATTTTATACAAAAATAGAGAGAGATACTGAATAAACATGGAGTAACACTTCATCATTTTTCACTGACCTAATATTTCTTGAAGAAACTCTATCATTTTTCCTTCGAATCTAACTTAAAAACTTCTCCTCATACGATCAACAAACATAGTAATTATCATCTGAGTGTACGATCTTGTAATTCACCAATGTGATATATTATTTCTACTCATGCCTAGCAATCAATTAGTTCATTCTGTGAAATATTAGCATTTCGAATTTTACAAGTTTTACTACTCAACAATTTTTCAAGCTGTCTGTTAAAATTCGCGCTGATAATACAGGTGAATTTCGCATTTGAACGACTGTGTATAGATTTGATTTTGTTTTGGTCAAAGTGATCGTATTCACTGGGTTGAAAGTTTTACTATCGCTTACATTATTGACCGACTAGTGTACATTTAGATGAACCTTTATGTTGTAGGTCAAAATGCACATTTGGATAAATACAGTGAGTATTAATAACAACGTTAATGTCTAATTTCAATCAGTTCACGGTCCACCGCAGCATCCTACAGCCACTGCTTCTGCCACACTTCATTGTCTCTGTGACTATGGACAATACTTTCGCCTTGACAGTTTAAGCTTATGACACAGAATGTTCAATGCTTGATATCTCCACCTAGCGAATGGATGAACAATCCCCTATACCGCAAGTATACCTTGTGGTGCGTGTCCTACTTACATCGAAATCACAAGGCTTGTCTCAACACTTTCGAAAAATGAAATAATCTATTGTGCACGAAGTACCATTCTGTCGTCTTTTTACCTTGTCAACTATACGCTCTTATCCTAGTTGTTTCTTCATCAGTATGGATGTGCATCACTTACTTTGCTCAATAGGTGTGTTGCTTACGTTTAACAGGCTATAAATGCTTAGATATGCCTCATTACATTGAGCTGAATAGCTCGCTTTCGACCCTTTCAATTGCTTATATACTTTTCATTCTCATTAGCACACTTGAATGGATTCATGTACGAATGATTGAACTGAATACATTCAACCGAATACATGTTTGGCTGAATATCACCACGGTCGAAGAAACGCAGTTCGCCTGACTATGACACAGGAAAACTGAAAATGAGATGGATCTCAAACATTCTCGAACGTCCTAGTATAGTAGAGCTGGAAAACGAACCAGTAAAATAGTCAGCACTATGTCGAACAGAACGTAGACCACTAACGTTTACTGATCTATACGCACAATTTAACGCTGCTTGCTATCTTCACCGAAACCTCATTGATATCTCAGGGAAAAAATTAATTTTTCATAAGACGGTAATTATTATATGACTGTTCATCTTTGAACTTTAACAATATTAATTTCATAATTTACCTAATAGAAAAAAAAGATATATACATTGAACAATGCTACAAAACTAGTAAGTATATTGTGTACTGTTCAAGGATGTAAAAACACATGTGTATCTTTCATATACGCTATTGTGATAACGAGAATAAATGGTAAAGTGCCATAACACACTGAGAAATTAGTTAAGGCATTACATTAAACAAGCCAAATGTATCAACGATGGAACATATAAATTTGACTAGCTAAGTGAAGTATATCACTTGACCGATTGCTAGACTCGAAATAAACGAAAAACACCAGAAAAAAAGCACACAATGTAGTAGGTGTACGAATGCGAACAAATACACGTCGAGAAACAAAATTATTGAAAGAGAAATCATTTAGTTATCAGAACTGAGTAGATCACTAAAGAAAAATTCATTGTGATAGTGAATTGGTGAACATGTGATAAACAAAAGTAAATAGTGTTTGCAATCCCATAATTAAAATATTGATTTATACTAGTTCTTTATTGTAAATTTCAGTCAACCTACCGAAAATTGAACAACCAGGAAGAATAAAAGGTAAATGGAGCGATTTTGAATGCACATAATTAATGTTGACATCGAGTATAAGCGACATTGTGAGAATTAGTGAAAGAAATGGTAATTTCCAGACTTCTGATGTAAACAAGCGTCAAAACCATTGAAAGTTGCTTTTCAAAATAATAACAGAGCAGATAAGGATAAACGTGACGTATTATGCTCGAATACACTGACACAGTTGTATACAAGATGAAAAGGAATATGTGGTTCACAGTAGCCTGACAGTGAGAGTAGAAAGAGCTCTATTGAGCCGAACAAATGAACACGTCAGAAAGAATGCTGCCGGTCAATACAAACATGGTCACACATACTGACATTCACTCACACAATCAATCAATCAAACAATCACCCACACACTCACACGCACACACACATCCACACGCAGTCACACACGTCAATCAGTCTGACTACACACTCACATCTCTTCAAAACACTTCTATGCGATCTACCATTTACACACCCTCACTCCCGTCATCAATCATTCCATTCGTCTCCGACTACAATCTCCACACTCATATCATGCATAGAATCTTGTTCAACTTCATCCTCTCAATCTTCTTCTTTCACACTAGCTGAAGCCGCGTCCAACCAACCTGAAACGCTCAATGCAACTAAAAGTAAGTCATGTGTTTTCACAATCGGTAACATTGATTTGACAATGTGTGTGTGTGTGTTTGTGTAAAACGGTCAGTTGTGTGTTCACTGCTCTTGTCAGAAGTCGTCTAAACACAATCACACTCATCTTCCAAATTTCAATCAAATATCTATCATTTGCACATTCCCACCTCCTCCTTCAATCATTATCACGATGACCAATTGCATTTTGCACAATCACATCGTGCGTGAATCCAGTATATCTGCATGCATCATTTCACTTTCCACGTTCGTTTCAGCTGCGTCAACAGACGATAAAAATAGCACTGCAACCAAACGTAAGTGACGTGTTCTCACAATGCATATGATTAGTTTGACTGTAAGTATTGAAACTGTCAGTTTCACAGCAAAATCGCAAACTCATTGAAAATTGTTTAGAAAGCAGAGCTTTGGTTGTTACCCGAATGTTTCAGTGTTTCTAAATAATCGAATTCAGAAGACACACGTCAGTCAAGCACAAAGAAGAAGGGGCGAGTGAGTGGGTGAGTGAGTGAGTGAGTGAGTGTGTGAGTGAGAGATTGAGAGTGTTGACAAGTGCGTGAATGAGTATGTAAGTAAGTTAGTGAGTCAGTGAGCGAGTGAACGAGACAGTACGAGAGTGGAAGAATCCGTGTAGCAAGAAAAAGTGGAAGCTTGTATGTGTACTCGAATGCGGGCTGATGGAAACTCGCGTCCTATTCATGACTCCAATGTCAGCAACCAATCCCAGAGGAGATAAAGATTGACGTGCAGAATTGTGCTCAATCACACTGACACATTTGTATACAAGATGGATGGAATATGTGGTTCACAGTAAGCTGGCAATCACAGTATGATATGCTTTCTTGCGCCGTACAAACAAATCCCGAAAGAACCTGTTGTACCTCTTACAACCGCGATCACACATACTGTCACACACCTGACATCAACTAATTCCTATTCACGAGATAACAACTCCTCCTCCAATCATTCACACGTCGTCGACACATCAACTTTTGATAATCACATCGCACCTAATTTCTACTTCTTCCTGTTCTCTTGGAATTCTTCTTCGTTCAAGAGGAGACCCTAGATTCACGAGACAACAGCGAAACCGAGTGTGAGTGAAATTACATGTAATTAGAAATTGTTCGCTTCAAAAATTGCCCAAAAAACAACAGAAAGACTTCTTCCAGTCTAAGCAAACATGGTCACACCTACTGTCACTCACTCACCCACTCACCCACTCCACCCACTCACACGCACACACACATCCACACGCAGTCACACACGTCAATCAGTCTGACTACACACTCACATCTCTTCAAAACACTTCTATGCGATCTACCATTTACACACCCTCACTCCCGTCATCAATCATTCCATTCGTCTCCGACTACAATCTCCACACTCATATCATGCATAGAATCTTGTTCAACTTCATCCTCTCAATCTTCTTCTTTCACACTAGCTGAAGCCGCGTCCAACCAACCTGAAACGCTCAATGCAACTAAAAGTAAGTCATGTGTTTTCACAATCGGTAACATTGATTTGACAATGTGTGTGTGTGTGTTTGTGTAAAACGGTCAGTTGTGTGTTCACTGCTCTTGTCAGAAGTCGTCTAAACACAATCACACTCATCTTCCAAATTTCAATCAAATATCTATCATTTGCACATTCCCACCTCCTCCTTCAATCATTATCACGATGACCAATTGCATTTTGCACAATCACATCGTGCGTGAATCCAGTATATCTGCATGCATCATTTCACTTTCCACGTTCGTTTCAGCTGCGTCAACAGACGATAAAAATAGCACTGCAACCAAACGTAAGTGACGTGTTCTCACAATGCATATGATTAGTTTGACTGTAAGTATTGAAACTGTCAGTTTCACAGCAAAATCGCAAACTCATTGAAAATTGTTTAGAAAGCAGAGCTTTGGTTGTTACCCGAATGTTTCAGTGTTTCTAAATAATCGAATTCAGAAGACACACGTCAGTCAAGCACAAAGAAGAAGGGGCGAGTGAGTGGGTGAGTGAGTGAGTGAGTGAGTGTGTGAGTGAGAGATTGAGAGTGTTGACAAGTGCGTGAATGAGTATGTAAGTAAGTTAGTGAGTCAGTGAGCGAGTGAACGAGACAGTACGAGAGTGGAAGAATCCGTGTAGCAAGAAAAAGTGGAAGCTTGTATGTGTACTCGAATGCGGGCTGATGGAAACTCGCGTCCTATTCATGACTCCAATGTCAGCAACCAATCCCAGAGGAGATAAAGATTGACGTGCAGAATTGTGCTCAATCACACTGACACATTTGTATACAAGATGGATGGAATATGTGGTTCACAGTAAGCTGGCAATCACAGTATGATATGCTTTCTTGCGCCGTACAAACAAATCCCGAAAGAACCTGTTGTACCTCTTACAACCGCGCTCACACATACTGTCACACACCTGACATCAACTAATTCCTATTCACGAGATAACAACTCCTCCTCCAATCATTCACACGTCGTCGACACATCAACTTTTGATAATCACATCGCACCTAATTTCTACTTCTTCCTGTTCTCTTGGAATTCTTCTTCGTTCAAGAGGAGACCCTAGATTCACGAGACAACAGCGAAACCGAGTGTGAGTGAAATTACATGTAATTAGAAATTGTTCGCTTCAAAAATTGCCCAAAAAACAACAGAAAGACTTCTTCCAGTCTAAGCAAACATGGTCACACCTACTGTCACTCACTCACTCACTCACCCACTCACCCACTCACACGCACACACACATCCACACGCAGTCACACACGTCAATCAGTCTGACTACACACTCACATCTCTTCAAAACACTTCTATGCGATCTACCATTTACACACCCTCACTCCCGTCATCAATCATTCCATTCGTCTCCGACTACAATCTCCACACTCATATCATGCATAGAATCTTGTTCAACTTCATCCTCTCAATCTTCTTCTTTCACACTAGCTGAAGCCGCGTCCAACCAACCTGAAACGCTCAATGCAACTAAAAGTAAGTCATGTGTTTTCACAATCGGTAACATTGATTTGACAATGTGTGTGTGTGTGTTTGTGTAAAACGGTCAGTTGTGTGTTCACTGCTCTTGTCAGAAGTCGTCTAAACATAATCACACTCATCTTCCAAATTTCAATCAAATATCTATCATTTGCACATTCCCACCTCCTCCTTCAATCATTATCACGATGACCAATTGCATTTTGCACAATCACATCGTGCGTGAATCCAGTATATCTGCATGCATCATTTCACTTTCCACGTTCGTTTCAGCTGCGTCAACAGACGATAAAAATAGCACTGCAACCAAACGTAAGTGACGTGTTCTCACAATGCATATGATTAGTTTGACTGTAAGTATTGAAACTGTCAGTTTCACAGCAAAATCGCAAACTCATTGAAAATTGTTTAGAAAGCAGAGCTTTGGTTGTTACCCGAATGTTTCAGTGTTTCTAAATAATCGAATTCAGAAGACACACGTCAGTCAAGCACAAAGAAGAAGGGGCGAGTGAGTGGGTGAGTGAGTGAGTGAGTGAGTGTGTGAGTGAGAGATTGAGAGTGTTGACAAGTGCGTGAATGAGTATGTAAGTAAGTTAGTGAGTCAGTGAGCGAGTGAACGAGACAGTACGAGAGTGGAAGAATCCGTGTAGCAAGAAAAAGTGGAAGCTTGTATGTGTACTCGAATGCGGGCTGATGGAAACTCGCGTCCTATTCATGACTCCAATGTCAGCAACCAATCCCAGAGGAGATAAAGATTGACGTGCAGAATTGTGCTCAATCACACTGACACATTTGTATACAAGATGGATGGAATATGTGGTTCACAGTAAGCTGGCAATCACAGTATGATATGCTTTCTTGCGCCGTACAAACAAATCCCGAAAGAACCTGTTGTACCTCTTACAACCGCGCTCACACATACTGTCACACACCTGACATCAACTAATTCCTATTCACGAGATAACAACTCCTCCTCCAATCATTCACACGTCGTCGACACATCAACTTTTGATAATCACATCGCACCTAATTTCTACTTCTTCCTGTTCTCTTGGAATTCTTCTTCGTTCAAGAGGAGACCCTAGATTCACGAGACAACAGCGAAACCGAGTGTGAGTGAAATTACATGTAATTAGAAATTGTTCGCTTCAAAAATTGCCCAAAAAACAACAGAAAGACTTCTTCCAGTCTAAGCAAACATGGTCACACCTACTGTCACTCACTCACTCACTCACCCACTCACCCACTCACACGCACACACACATCCACACGCAGTCACACACGTCAATCAGTCTGACTACACACTCACATCTCTTCAAAACACTTCTATGCGATCTACCATTTACACACCCTCACTCCCGTCATCAATCATTCCATTCGTCTCCGACTACAATCTCCACACTCATATCATGCATAGAATCTTGTTCAACTTCATCCTCTCAATCTTCTTCTTTCACACTAGCTGAAGCCGCGTCCAACCAACCTGAAACGCTCAATGCAACTAAAAGTAAGTCATGTGTTTTCACAATCGGTAACATTGATTTGACAATGTGTGTGTGTGTGTTTGTGTAAAACGGTCAGTTGTGTGTTCACTGCTCTTGTCAGAAGTCGTCTAAACATAATCACACTCATCTTCCAAATTTCAATCAAATATCTATCATTTGCACATTCCCACCTCCTCCTTCAATCATTATCACGATGACCAATTGCATTTTGCACAATCACATCGTGCGTGAATCCAGTATATCTGCATGCATCATTTCACTTTCCACGTTCGTTTCAGCTGCGTCAACAGACGATAAAAATAGCACTGCAACCAAACGTAAGTGACGTGTTCTCACAATGCATATGATTAGTTTGACTGTAAGTATTGAAACTGTCAGTTTCACAGCAAAATCGCAAACTCATTGAAAATTGTTTAGAAAGCAGAGCTTTGGTTGTTACCCGAATGTTTCAGTGTTTCTAAATAATCGAATTCAGAAGACACACGTCAGTCAAGCACAAAGAAGAAGGGGCGAGTGAGTGGGTGAGTGAGTGAGTGAGTGAGTGTGTGAGTGAGAGATTGAGAGTGTTGACAAGTGCGTGAATGAGTATGTAAGTAAGTTAGTGAGTCAGTGAGCGAGTGAACGAGACAGTACGAGAGTGGAAGAATCCGTGTAGCAAGAAAAAGTGGAAGCTTGTATGTGTACTCGAATGCGGGCTGATGGAAACTCGCGTCCTATTCATGACTCCAATGTCAGCAACCAATCCCAGAGGAGATAAAGATTGACGTGCAGAATTGTGCTCAATCACACTGACACATTTGTATACAAGATGGATGGAATATGTGGTTCACAGTAAGCTGGCAATCACAGTATGATATGCTTTCTTGCGCCGTACAAATAAATCCCGAAAGAACCTGTTGTACCTCTTACAACCGCGATCACACATACTGTCACACACCTGACATCAACTAATTCCTATTCACGAGATAACAACTCCTCCTCCAATCATTCACACGTCGTCGACACATCAACTTTTGATAATCACATCGCACCTAATTTCTACTTCTTCCTGTTCTCTTGGAATTCTTCTTCGTTCAAGAGGAGACCCTAGATTCACGAGACAACAGCGAAACCGAGTGTGAGTGAAATTACATGTAATTAGAAATTGTTCGCTTCAAAAATTGCCCAAAAAACAACAGAAAGACTTCTTCCAGTCTAAGCAAACATGGTCACACCTACTGTCACTCACTCACTCACTCACCCACTCACCCACTCACACGCACACACACATCCACACGCAGTCACACACGTCAATCAGTCTGACTACACACTCACATCTCTTCAAAACACTTCTATGCGATCTACCATTTACACACCCTCACTCCCGTCATCAATCATTCCATTCGTCTCCGACTACAATCTCCACACTCATATCATGCATAGAATCTTGTTCAACTTCATCCTCTCAATCTTCTTCTTTCACACTAGCTGAAGCCGCGTCCAACCAACCTGAAACGCTCAATGCAACTAAAAGTAAGTCATGTGTTTTCACAATCAGTAACATTGATTTGACAATGTGTGTGTGTGTGTTTGTGTAAAACGGTCAGTTGTGTGTTCACTGCTCTTGTCAGAAGTCGTCTAAACACAATCACACTCATCTTCCAAATTTCAATCAAATATCTATCATTTGCACATTCCCACCTCCTCCTTCAATCATTATCATGATGACCAATTGCATTTTGCACAATCACATCGTGCGTGAATCCAGTATATCTGCATGCATCATTTCACTTTCCACGTTCGTTTCAGCTGCGTCAACAGACGATAAAAATAGCACTGCAACCAAACGTAAGTGACGTGTTCTCACAATGCATATGATTAGTTTGACTGTAAGTATTGAAACTGTCAGTTTCACAGCAAAATCGCAAACTCATTGAAAATTGTTTAGAAAGCAGAGCTTTGGTTGTTACTCGAATGTTTCAGTGTTTCTAAATAATCGAATTCAGAAGACACACGTCAGTCAAGCACAAAGAAGAAGGGGCGAGTGAGTGGGTGAGTGAGTGAGTGAGTGAGTGTGTGAGTGAGAGATTGAGAGTGTTGACAAGTGCGTGAATGAGTATGTAAGTAAGTTAGTGAGTCAGTGAGCGAGTGAACGAGACAGTACGAGAGTGGAAGAATCCGTGTAGCAAGAAAAAGTGGAAGCTTGTATGTGTACTCGAATGCGGGCTGATGGAAACTCGCGTCCTATTCATGACTCCAATGTCAGCAACCAATCCCAGAGGAGATAAAGATTGACGTGCAGAATTGTGCTCAATCACACTGACACATTTGTATACAAGATGGATGGAATATGTGGTTCACAGTAAGCTGGCAATCACAGTATGATATGCTTTCTTGCGCCGTACAAATAAATCCCGAAAGAACCTGTTGTACCTCTTACAACCGCGATCACACATACTGTCACACACCTGACATCAACTAATTCCTATTCACGAGATAACAACTCCTCCTCCAATCATTCACACGTCGTCGACACATCAACTTTTGATAATCACATCGCACCTAATTTCTACTT
The DNA here is from genome assembly GCA_944470395.2 of Schistosoma turkestanicum. Classification (NCBI taxonomy): domain Eukaryota; kingdom Metazoa; phylum Platyhelminthes; class Trematoda; order Strigeidida; family Schistosomatidae; genus Schistosoma; species Schistosoma turkestanicum. Next base: position 38,714,387 of record OX103972.1, on the reverse strand, counting down.
CTTCCTGTTCTCTTGGAATTCTTCTTCGTTCAAGAGGAGACCCTAGATTCACGAGACAACAGCGAAACCGAGTGTGAGTGAAATTACATGTAATTAGAAATTGTTCGCTTCAAAA
>OX103972.1:38675327-38713772 GCA_944470395.2 Schistosoma turkestanicum | reverse complement strand
TTTCTCCATCCACCAACTGACATTTCGAAGTTTTACATTCGAATACTTGTTATTTTTTTCATTTGTATATATGACTTCGTAAATAATTAGTTTATTTTTTTTCACTTTATAAAACGTTTTCTGTGTTAAAATTAACTAAATAACGACGGAAACATCCGATCCCATCTTTATTCAACTTCTGTTTATCTTCGTAACACTAACAAGTTTCGCCTAAGTATGATATACTTAACCTGAATGGCAATTGTATTTCACATTATGTCAGATCGCTAGCCAACAAAGTAGTAATCACTATATTCAATTTCATAATTTACAGTATATACCTCTTACTCAGAACATGCTATACAGAATGATATGATCTAATACCTTATATGAAAATATTTATTGGTGATGTCTGGAAAGATGACAGTGATGTGTACTCATATTATATCGATTGATGCAAAGAGAGAAATTTGATTTATACGGGATTTCGAACATTGAAATCAAGATTTGAAATCATGAATCGATCAATGTTAGACTACAATTAGAATGCTGGCAGGCACTGGATGGCCGTTTCGTCATGGTATGGAACATATCAATGGCAGTGCACATCCACAAATCCAGCACCTCGTAGTATACGAAGCTCTGTAGTTCAATAAATTATAATTTAAGTGATACGAAGGAATCGTTAACCATTTCACTGCACATCATTTTACTTTACAATGTCGTCATTGTTATTGTACCACTATTGTCATATATTTTGCGTTTCAGTTGACCAAGCCAGCACTACAAAAAGCGCTGAAAATAAAGGTGAGTCTAAAGGTTTACACTGACATATTTTACATAATTATATATTGTTTTCGCTAATAATTTTTTCATCATGGATAATTATCGAGTTCAATTGTCTGAATAAGTTCAATACATTCTGATGTTAATGCCCTCTTAATTCCTTGTTATAACCTACTTTTTTGTCAAGTCTGTGTTGATATCAATTTTTGATGATTTCATTGATTCCAGTTTAAATATTTCCTCTATGTTTTTCGTTGTCTTGCATTTATTTATCCTCCTATTTACTCGTTTACCTTCATTTCTTTACATACTAAATTTGTTTATAAACAGTTTCCCGGGGTTTTTTATAATTACTTTCCTTTTCGTGTAAACTCGAACAGACCTAAGGCCGCTGACTAACATTCTTCAACCTGCACCATCCTAAGGCTTCTTTTCTGGTTGTGTCCAATTGTTGTTCCTTATTCTCATATCTGTCTCCGATTCTCCGTGGTGTCATGTGTTTCATGATGATCTTACACTTTTCCGTTGGCCTACAGGATACCAGTTTACTAGTGACATACATAGTAAGGTGCTTTCCTCAACGTGAATGTCCAATCCACTTCCAGAACGTGTTCTTGATTTCTTTCTCCACTGCAATCCGGTTTGTTCTAGCTCAAAATAGTTTGTTCCTAATAGTGTCTGAACAACACATCCTAGGTACATTGCATAGTCAACTGGTAATAAACACTTATATTTTATAAATAGTGGCTCTTACAATTTTTCATGTTTTCGCCACATACAGTAACACTGTCTTGACATTTCCATTGAAAATTATGACTTTGATATTGGTTGATTGTTGGTTTTGAGTTACAGACGTACTAGTAGAAATTCTGTCCTTGCTTTTCCGATCCACTTAGGCCAACGTTATACTAGTTTAACGCTACTAAATAAAATATCACTAGAGTTTGATGACTTCACACCTAATACAAACTGTTATTAGTGAATATATAACCTAACAACTACCTCGGTATATAAAATGCTCAAACTAACTTGATTACAGCGTCACAAATAATAAAGACTGTACAGAAAACATTAGCTCTAATATAAAATGACTTCCATTTGAGATTCTGTTCAATTTCAAAGTGTTTCTGATTCTAATTATTTGACTTTAATTCAGGTGGACAAATTTCCAATTCTCGGAGAATAATAATATGTAAGCCATATAACACAAACACAAATTCAATCTTTTGAACACAGTACTGAATTTTAATGAACACTGATAAATTTCCTTTTCGAAATGTTCAAATTTTGTCTCAAATGTTTATTGTTTGACCTTGAATTCATGAGTGGATCATGGTTAAATCATCATTAGAAGGCGGGTAGGACTGGACAGCATTTTCGTCCTGGTATGTGACTGACTCTAGAAGCAGTGAACATCTGGAACTCCTATCATCCGCAGTTTTCGAACTCACGATGAACGATGTGACACATGAAAACCAGGACGAAACGGCCTTCCTGTGCTTCCAGGTTTCTATAGGTGGTCTAACATTGGTCGATTCATGCTTTCAAAAATGTGTAACTTCACAATCTTCACAATCCCGTAATTCAAATTACCTGTGCTCACTAGTGACTAGCTTCGTGAGGAATCTTCTCCCAGTTCCAGTTGGAAGACGTGACCAGTGAAGATCAACTTGTTCGGGTGTAGGCAATGTCTACCGAAGACTGTGTATGAGGTTGCGCAACTCCGTGAATTTGATAAAGTTAGACATTAACACCGTTCGATACCGGCTCAGTGGTCTACTGGTCAGGGGTTAGCGCACAATTCCGAAGGTCCTGGTTTCGAATCCTGCGAGGAGCAGGAGTCGTGGATGCGCACTACTGAAGAGTCCCATACCAGGACGAAACGGCCGTCCAGTGCTTCCACGTTTCTAATGGTGGTCTAACATTGATCGATTCATGCTTTCAAAAACATGAATATAGAAAAAATGTTTATGTATCATAACGATATAAATTTCTTCATTGTGTTCTATTTTAGATACAATAAGTGGTGTGTTCATCTTCTCTGTAATCTTCGCTGTTCTTTCATGTTATTTAATGTTTACTGAAACAACAAAGATAAGATACAATAAACACATAAATTAAATGGTAACAATATTTCTAGATTAGTGTATGAAAATACAAACTATTTCATCCTAACTGATACATTATCATATATCATGTAGTTTTATTTTTTGTAAGGAGCTTTGATAAATATTATAAATACGCTGTGTAATTGATTGGTTATTCACGATTCTTCTCTTTTCAATGTTATCCATTGTCAGTTTCCATTTCGTTATTTTAATATAAAGTAACAATTAGAGTCTTGACTTCATTATTCTGCATGTTTGTGTAAAGTGTAGAATTCATGAGGAAATTTTACGTAGTTCCTGTGAGAACCAGTGGACAGTGGAGTTTCACCATGTCAGATGTAGTCAGTTACTCATTGTAGACAATAGAAGAGATTGTGTCAAACATGGAATTGATCAAAACCGGACAATACCACAGATGAATGCCAGCTCGGTGGTCTACACTGTAAGTGAGATGGAAGTTGCTGGTCTCTATTTCTGTAAGTGCGGTTCGTGGACGCCTGCTGCTGATGATTCACATACATGGACGATAGGGCTGTCATAATTTCTTGTAATTTGCTCACAGTCTTCAATACTTTCAATAAACTTAGCTGAAAGTGGGACTTTGCAATTCAAACGCCTTCCTATTTGATTGGAACATACATTAATTTTAACCAGTATTGGGAACAAATTATGATGTGTTATTTCTGGATCTTAAACAAAACTAACAGTCAGAATTTGATGAGTCGACTACTAAAATTCCCTAATCCTTCCAAGTCATTCTGTTTATTGAAAACTCATGAGTTTGACTGGTAAGCTGAGGTAGTTACTTACTTATTTACTTACTTGCCCATCCACTCAGTCACTCACTCACCTAATTACTTACGCCTGTTAACCCTGATGGAGAATAAGAAACCGATCAGGATTTTAGAACCTACGCTTTTCTCGGCCCTACTATCTAGTTCTGTCCAATCGTTGTTCATTCTCCTCAAGTCCGACTCTTTTTCTTGGAGTAATGCGTTTAATGGTCTTTCTGTTTTCTTTCGACCTTAAGGATTCCAGGTGGGGGCCTGTCTAGCGAAGCAGTCTAGTTCTATCTTGAATGTATGTCTAATCCTTTTTCAGATCTTCTTGATTTCTTCCTCAGCTGCAATCTGGTTTTTCTGTCACACCATAAATTGTTGCTAATGCTGTCGGATGAACTTAACGAAGACACCTGTATCTTCTGGATGATGGCTTTTGCGGTATTCCAAGTTTCCGTTCAATAGAGTAGAACCGTCTTGACATTTGTATTTGATATTTTGAGTTTTTCTGTTGGTTGAAAGTTTTTTTGAGTTCCATATGTTCTTCAGCTTTCGAAATGCTGACGTTGCCTTTACAATTGCATCATAGCCAGATATGTAAAGGTTTCTATATCTTACTAAGCTTCTCAGGAAGTTGTACCGAAGTATCTTGGTTTTCCCTTGTGGATGTTGAAACCTAGTGTTTCTGAGGCTGACCGTATTCTCTTCCATTTGTTTTTGTATGTGCGACAGAAGAGCCAGATCACCTGCGAAGTCTAGATCATCCAGCTGCATCCAAGCTGATGATGTATCCCGTATTTCTCTCTGGACAATGATGTCTTCATCATCCAGTCGATCAACAGGACAGAAAGAAAGTCTGAGGGTAGTCAACTATGCTTGACAGCCGTCTTCACCTTAAACGAATTTGTCAGCTGTCCTCTGTGCACGGTTTTCTAGTTTAATCCATCATAATATTTCGGCTGATATTGACTATCATCTCAAACACGCGTGGTGTCGAAAAAGCCTCCCTGGAATCATCCTTTCCACGTGGTCGGACACTTTCTCAAAGTTAATCAAGTAGATAAGAAGTGTCGAATTTCATTTAATTGAATGTTATACAATGATACATAGTGTCACGATTTGGTCACTGCATGATCGATCCTTACTGGATCCAACCAGTTGATCTTGAAGTTGGGTATCGACTGAGTCTTTCATTCGGCTTATCAACACTCTGTTGAAGACTTTTTTCGGTGCTCGAAAAAGATTTATATCTCTGCAGTTCTCACACTTGCTGAGATTTCCTTACTTCGCTCTCTTGATTACGTGTTCTTCCTTTCAGTCTGTCGGTTCCTTTTTTATTTCTACCAAATCTCACTGAACAGAGTGTCGCGTATCCTTACAGTTACTCTTAAATCTGCTTTCAGTGCCTCAGCTAGATCTTTGTCTGGGTACTGTAGCGTCATTTGTTATTTATCTTTTTAAAACCCTGCTGATTTATAAAACAGTTATCAAAACCATCAACTAACGATACAATTAGCTGAAGTTTTACATATTAAATAAATAAGTATTTTTACCTGGAGTCAACCAACTACAGGAAGACCAGCATTCAACTAATGAAGATCGTAAACTCATTTGAACATACTGTATTGTATTTAAACTGACATGCCTAAAAGTGTACAAGCATATTTGTTAGCAGGTTTTCTCAATATCGTTAATTAAGATCTGAATAATTAATGTTTTATATAACAACTAAATAAAATTGAAACATAATAGATCAAATTGCAATAACATGACCACACTTCACAGTACCCAAAGGACATGACATTCACCAACTTTTCATTCATTTCAATTAGAAGTCTTTGAGATTATCTAATAAATAGTTATTTACATGAGTTGTAGCTTAAGCTATGGTCGAATGCTGGGGTTCCGAAAAGATCTGAAACCAAGAAGGTAGAATCTGGAACAGCATTCAGTACAAAATGATTATGTGTAAAAATCGAGTTAAGTCTCAGAAGACGTTTCTAGTACATGTATCTATACTACCAAAATATAACTAATTCATTTGAGATTTTGGACCTCCCATAATATGACCACTTGATGTATAGGATCTCAGGTCGATGCTACACCACTGCCTTTAGTGATTCACTCTACCATTCCAGTTAGAAGTATTATCTGAGAGAGCTGATTCAGAACTAATTATAAGTTACTCATAGAATGACATATATAGTATGAGAGATTTAAGGTAACCGATCTTGCATAGCCGAGCCGGTGAAATATCGATGCCATACAATCAATGAAGTGTGTGAATCTTCCAAGTCAAGGCAAGTTGAACTTTAAAGATGATTTATGATGACGACTATATATATATATATATATATATATATATATATATATATATATATATATATATATATAGAAAAATATTTTATCTTTTGAACTAATGTTCCATTTTCAAATCAGAATAAAGTGATCAATCAGAGTTAGACATTAACACCGTTGCGTGCCACGCGCATGAGCGGAGGTCCCAGTTTGGAATTCTGCTTGATGCAGAAGTCGTGGATGTGCACTGACACTGATGAGTCCCATATCAGGACGAAACAGACGTTTAGTGCTTCCAGATTTTCTAATGGTCGTTAAACAACGATGGACTGATAATTTTTAAATCTGCAACATATCAGTTATCTCTATAGCTCTAATTGAAAAAAAAAATAAACTGGTACTATGTCAATGATCCTATTTGTGATGAAACAAACGATCAGACATCATAGATCGATCACTAATAATTCATCTTGTTCATTTCAAACAATATTCTTTTGGACAAGTTTACAATGATCGATAGTTGTTCTTTTTTTACACAGAGTGTGTGTTTATTCAAAAAAAGGCATTCCAAAATTATAAAATAAAAAAAAAATAACTAAGATATATGTAAATTATTTTTGATAGAGGTCATTAAATTAGTGAGTGTGATATCTGCATACTGATGATAACGCTAGTTACCATTATCTCAGGAATTTTATTTGAATAATGGTCCTTTCTGTTGCATAGTTTTTTTGTTTTTTGTAATCTTACGTCTTATCTATGAAGTTATTGATCATTTTGGTTGAGTATTTTTTCTCTTTACATCACTTTTTTCTATATAAACTACATTTTTCGCTTGTATGTGTTTCTTTGGATAACACATAAGTCTTGTTTCATTGCGTTTGTATTGATCGTTCAAAAATTACTACAACAGTTTTGTGTATCTTATAATATCCTTATCGCTTACTTACTGTAGTGACTGCATGATATTGTAAATTGTAAAATTACAGAGTTACTCAGTAAAATTGGAAAACCATATCGTAAATTGTTCATTTGCAAAATAACAATTCATCATATCGAACTGGACTGTACCTGTTGCAAACAACATCAATCCATTGTCACCACTATTCATGCGTTTCATACAAATTCCATTGTTTTTGAACTCTTCCTTTCTTGATTTTCCCCCCATCTTCGGCTGCCAGACATTACGTTTATGCTCACGTCATATACTACTTATAAGTAGCTCGCACCACAGCACCACAATGTTAGTATTGTCATGATAGATAATCATGTGCTAAGGTTCATGATATTTAGCGAGTTGCTTGATCCTGTGATAGAACAGTGAAAAGACGTAATGGATCTGAAAAAGGTGATTAATACGCACTATACATTTTAAATAATCTAATCACAAACATATACACTTGTCATGACATTTCATATGAAGATTATTACATGATCAACTACATAAAAGTTCAAACAGATATTAGGTGATAATTGTAAATGAAGTACAGAGAGAAAATTTACGTCATATGGAAAAAATAAGAAAGAATAGGAAATTGTCACATTCTCATAATTGTTTCTGCACACATAAGGGAGGTTTTAATTTTCTAATATCCAAGGCCTCCATAAACCTCAAAATTCGTCCTTCTTTGTGACTATATATTAAGTAATTTCCCCCTTTTTCCCATTCAGTCAAGTCTACTAAGAGAATTAATTTTATTATGTACTGAGAAAGTTCATTTCACGTTTGATGATGAACATTTCCAGTAAGTTGATGGCGTTGCTATGGGTAGTCCTTTGGGACCTCTCTTAGCTGATGTTTACATGGCATATGCTGAAAATTTGTGGAATGAACACATTAATAAGCTTACTCTCTATAGGAGATATATGGATGATATTTTAATTATATGTGATAAAGAACTTAACGTGTCCCAGTTACTGGAAAACTTCAATAGTCTCCAGAATGAATTGTACTAGCTCATGAACCAGAAAATAATAATCGGTTGCCTTTTTTAGACATATTGTTGAGCCGAAGAGATAATGGAACTATAAAGCGGTCTGTTTATAGAAAGCCGACGTGGACTGGACAGTACCTAAATTTCAGCAGTTTTTGTCCACTGCAATATAAGCGGAGTTTGGTAAAATGACTCTTCAATAGGGCACAAAGGATTTGCACCACGGATACATTTAACGACGATGCAAAATTCTTAACTGAAGCATTGATTTCAAATGGCTATCCGCTAAAGTTCATCAATAGACGTAGAAATCAGATAAGACAAAAGAAAGTTTTTGATTCTGCTGAAAAGAAAAAGGTTTATATCAGTTTACCATTTAGAAGTGAAGCAAATGGTCTAATAATAAGACAGAGACTAATAGCAGACATAGAGAAAACATACAACGCTGCTAAACTGATTATCATTGAAAAGACCAAGTCCATGATTTCGCATATACCTAAACGTTGCTCTAATGATTACATCACATCCCATTGTATTTATCAATTTACATGTTTGTGTGGACACACATACATATGGAGGAGTAATCGGACTTTGCAATCAAGGGTTGTGGAACATTTACCTAAGTGGCTTCAAAATCAGTTAACGTCAGATGAGCCGATTAACGTTGGAAATAGAAAACCATGTTCATCGATCGCCAAACACATAATTGAGACAGGGCATAAGATTGACATCAAGACAGCCTTCAAAACATTGTAAAGAAATGTTGAAGGACGAATTTTGAGGTTTATGGAGGCCTTGGCTATTAGAAAATTAAAACCTCCCTTATGTGTGCAGAAACAATTTGTCATAACCTTGAATTTACATTCCCATAAGCCATAAAGTGACCTAAATATTACCATAATAAATTCAAGGCTTTAACAAATTGTCCATATGAGGTGAGTTTGCATTTTCGAATATCTAAGGCTTCTATAAACATCAAAATTCATGCCTATATGTTTCTATACTCTGCATTAAAAGCAGTTTTGATGTCAATTTTATGCCGTTTCACAAATATGTGTTTTGCGATCAATGAATATGATTTTCTATTTCCCATATTTATCAAGTCATCTGAAGTTAACTGACTGTGGAGCCAGTTAGCTTCATGTTCAATAACCATGATTACCCCCCCCCCTAAGTTTGTGTATCTTTTATTTACAATTATCGCCTTATGCTAATTTGAACTTTTATTTCAATAGACTTTTATTGATATCATTTAACTGTGACTTGACAAGTATATGGATGACCATATTGTTTGAAATGTATACTGCAAATACATCACATTATTCAGATCAAACACGTCTTCTCATTTATAAAAGTGAACAACTGTCTTTACCAAAAATTGTTCATTTTCCCATTTATTCTCGTATTGCATGGCTTAATTCATTACTAACGTGTAGAAGCTAGATACTAATGATTAGGATAGACTACTTTTGATGTTACGCTTATGCTCTTTCTCAATTATGTATTTTGGGATCGATGAATATCAATTTCTGTTCCTCACGCTCATCGGATCGTGTGAAGTTATCTAATATTGAATCCTTTCTCACTTACACTGTCAACATAATCAACTTCAGCGTTACCATCATGCTATCTTCGCCTTCGTTTCCATTTCAGATAAGGTTAACTGTTAGGATACTCATCAATTATCCAAAGAGATTAATTGGTTATTTTCTACTGGTCAATTTCATGATCGTCCTAGATATCTATGTCACGTGACCCAATGTTATTTCTTATTGGTTATCCTTAATTTCAATGTCACTTCAAATGTTGTTTCTAATTAATCGTCTTAACTGTCAATGTCACAGACTTCAATGTTGTTTCCTATTCAACCTAAAAGCATAAATACGCATTATCTGTAACGTTCTATGACCAGGACTCGGTCCTGGATCCCTAGTCTGGGACCCTGGTTCTTTGCTGAACTCAGACCTCGTACTTTCGGAATGCTGGTAGAATACAGGTTCTACTTCTTATCAAGCCTTCTTATTTTTATTCAAAATGGGGGTTCCGGAAACTCGAATTAAAGTAGCATGCCGTGTCGACGAATCTTCGATCCTCGCTCTCCTAATCCATGTAGGTATACTCGTAATAGTTCAAGCATATCAAGTTTACATGTATGTTTACATGTATGCATAACATTAACATCACCCCACAGACGACCTTGGGGGTATCAGGCGTAAGTAAGTCAGTAAGTAATGCAAATTTGCGGGAATTTTCTGATATCTATGTTTCTTTTAAATTCGACTATTCCCTTGATTTTAATTTTTATCATTTCTTCCTTTGTTATTGCTGTATATGTGTATTTAGTTTCGCTTTCAGTCTGTTTATGATGATTAGAACATTGTTTACAAATTATAAAACAAAATTAAGTACTATATGTTGTTCGATATTTGACTACTGCTTCATCTTTGTTTAACTTAGCAATCTGAATTCTTGAAGCTGTCAAATTGAGTGACTGAGTGACCTTTGTTGGGGAAGTATACATATTTATACAATCTTCGATTCATCTTACAGATAACTTTCGGGTTTAAGTTGGATTTTCACGAACGTCTATACTTCTGTCAATAAATTGGCTCATTTTCTAATTGTGTGATCAATTACTATGTATAGTTGATCTTAAAAAATTCTCGTTGTATCACAGTTTATCTATTTAAGAAAGCAGTACTCGGGTGTGTATTTGATAAGTTGGTCACTAGGTACTCTTGAAGCTGTTACGAGTTCACCTTAGTCAATAAACGCGAACGAGACAATTACCAGCATCCAGATAGGCTACCTTGAATCCCAAGCTGAAGACGGAAGACTTTGTAAGCGTAGAAAGTATATTCTTCAAACACAATGCAATCACAATACAATCAAGCAACCAACTCTCGTTTATTTATACATCGCAGAAACGTCCTTGGGACAGTTACGAAAGTAGCAAACTAAAATACACAGCAGCCAATCACAACCATGTATTTTCCTGATGGTGAATGAAATCTCAAGGTCATCTGATCAGCCCATGCTGGCAAACGTAGAATTCAAAATAAGGCATTTAACAAGCAGGTTTTGGGGACCTAACATCCTCAACAGATTCGCAAAGCCATATGCCTTCAGCAGACTGGTCATAGGCGGCACACTAATGCATTGATAAATCGATATGGATTTCACCGGACCACACTACTTAGAACCAAACTGACCATATCTGTATCAATAAAATGTTCAGAAGGACCATGGAGGATTTGAAAACCAAGAGAGGAGGATGTTTCTATGATGTATAAATAAACTTGATTTGTGTACATTTCGACTTCGTAATTTCTGGGTGCTTGTAGAATACACTTTCTACGCCATATCAAGACTTCTTCTTCTACTTAGTGGAACATTGGGACTCTCGGATTAGAAAAGCTTATCGTGTCACTGGATCATTTGTCTTCGCTCTCGTTTACAGACTAAGGTGAACTCATAATAGTTTCAAGCATATCGATTGACGAGCATATGAGCATTGTATTATCATAAACTCACTGAAACCGTTAGTGTATTAAGGCGGAATCAAACATTGTAGCGTTGTCCAATGCTTCTTTAGCCTCAACCTTATCTTGGTCACAACCAGGTAATGATTTATAGCTAAATCAGATCCTCTTTTTCTTCTTGCATATCCATTCCCATATATGAATAATAAATCGATCTTTTTTTCGGTATACCGTCTGGTGAAATCTACTCATTTGTGTGAATAAACCTGTGATAGAAATCACTGCTACATACCATATAGACATATCATTCTCTCAATAATCTTCATTCTTTCTCCTGGTCCATATTGCCTCACGATGAGCTCATGCTCACTGTTGCTCGACTTGATGTTGTCGTTCATGTCGTCCATCGGAATGGTTCGGTACTTTCTTGGACATTTCTTTAGGATGGTCACCAGTCCTATAGAAAACCAATCTTTACTGAACTCACTAACATCATTGATGGGAGTATGGTACCGGACAATATTCACTAGAGTCTTTACTTTCTTTGTTTTGAAGAATACTAAAATGCCCATAGGGTCATAGTTTTTTATATTATAAACACTTTTGTATTTGTTCGGAAAGCGATAGTAAAACTCTCCATGTTCTAGACCAAAATACAATAATAACTCATCTGAAGTTACCATTTTTCGTTTTAACACACTTGCACAACCGTTATTATCAACCCATACAAATTAAATTTGACAGAGTAATTCTGACGCCTGAGCAATTGTATTTTTATCTGACCCAGTAATAGATGAGACAGAACATCAAATAGTATGATGTTTGTATTAAATGAACGCATCCTCAATTAAAGCGATCAAGGCCGAAAACTATGAGTGAGTTGAATATATAGATGAATGTGTAAATGATTAAATTTGGTCTAAGCTATTGTGTTAGACGTATATAATACAATCTGCTGACAGTTTATTAGGGTTTTGCAATATTTTCAGTTGATTAAAACTAGATTTGTACATATTTGGATGTCAAGTGAGTTGTCTTGTGATTGAATGTCCTAAAGCGACAATGATTAAGATAACTTGATTTAGGTTCTTTGATCCCCACTTCGAAAGAATCAGATACTAGGATAAAGTGTTTGCCCAGTCTTTTCCGGTTTTCAATAGTTTTTCAATTACGATCAGTTGATAGTTTAAACTATAATAGAAAATAATAACCTGCGTAAGTTTATAAAACAACAAATTTTGAAAGTATGTAGAAGGAAAAAGATTTTTTCATTTAAAGAGAATGACATCTTTCTTGATTTATTGAAACTTCCCTTACGGATTATTAAACTATAAAAAGATATCAATAAGTTATTATGAAAAAGCAACACAAAATAACGAATCTGGAAATAATCAAAGTATAAATGTTTTAAGAATATTAAAAATTCCCATTGCGAAAATTAGAACACAGATATTGTGGTGTGTGCTACTTATACGAACGATATAAGTAGTATAAGAATGGACGTGAAAGAAGAAGTCTCACGGTCACAAGAGGAAAACGGAAAGCAAATAGAGCAAAAACAAGAAATAAATAGAGCATCGACAGGAAGTAAAGGAAGTAACAGCAGGAATGGAAGAAGGCTGGAGCGTTGGAAGTCAGGACTCAAAGATGGTGTGCAAATAGAGTGTTCAATGTGATGTTTTCGTTTTTAATTGACTAAGAGTGTAAATTTGCTAATTACAATTTATCGAGCCTGCCTCAGTCATTTTATTATAAGCGAACGATATCTATTTAGATTAGATCGTCATCAGGCTCTATACTCTAATATACATGAATATTTCTATATGAAAATGTTAAACCAACCAATTACAAGCAATTTGAGTCATAATCACAATGAAATGAAAAATATGATAACTAAAGTTTTATCAATAGTAGGTCAAAGGTGGACGAATAGATTTCAAATAATCATTAAAAAAAGACATCAACACCATTACGTAATAAGTAAATGTGTAAAAATAAAAATAAAGTAAAATAAGATAAAAGATATATAATTTCAATCGTTAGTTACGTCATATTCGGCCACAGAAGAGATAGTGGTGTTACGAATTTCTTCTGAACACATAAATAGGGATTGAATGTACGTATTCCTATTGCTTCTGCAATGTGTAGAAGACGGGATCGAACTCCGTTGGGAAATGATGGAGGTACACGATAGATCTAGATTTATCTACAATGTGACCACTATCTACCAGGTGTGCTAAGATAGAACTGCGTATTATTTTTGACTGACCCTTCATAAACCATGCTGGGAGATGTTCACTCATTCGTTGGGTAAGTTGCCTGAAAGTACGCCCGATATAGCTATCTCCACAGGAGCAGCTGAATTTGTACATGCACATAGAGGAGGCCAACTCAGGTAACTTATCCTTCGTTTGGGTAGACATCGCTGGTCGACTGGAGAATGTCAATGCAAGTTTGTCAGCGTTGGATGTTCTATTAATTACTCTTATTAATCTGTCCTGCAGAGTATCGCAGGCCACATCTCCGTTGAATTGTAACTTCATATATAAAGGCTTCTTTTGTGCGATCGAAACTACCGACTTTTTTTACGGCAAACATATACTTCTTTATTCATGTTTATTAGGGTAAAGCCTGATGACGATCTAATCGAAAACAATATTGTTCGCTTATATGTGTTGTTCTAAAGGATAAATGATCACTTAGATCCTTATAGTATTCAAACCCCGAACAACTGATAATTTGTGTGACAGAAATGGAAACAAGTGATAATTTTATCAAACTACTGAAAGAAAAAAATTTATGAAAGTGAAGTTATCTCTACGAATTCCCAATGAATATACTTTTCCAAAACATTTCGTGAAAGTGCTGCTTACTACTGAGAACATTAGTAGTAGTATACTTTTATCACTTAAAGAAAAGTAAGCGCGAGATACGAAGCACATCTGATTGAAATATTCAAGTCGAGAATTGGAAATATTTATTTTTAAAAGAGTGCCATGTTTCTAATGGTAAGTGTTAGTGCGCTATGTAAGACATTAAAATTTTCTGCATATATACGTCAACAAAGTATGAATTAAACAAACTAGTTAAATATCGTATTACATCACGACGCCGCCACAAACTTTAATTTAAGCCAAGACATTTCATATCAGCGACACACAGTAAAGCATAATTTTAAACCAAATTCCAGGAAATCATATGTAAAATACCGTCAGTTTGAAGCTGGTAGCACTAACAACAGTTCATAAATCCTTTTAAACAAACCCTTAAGAGCTTTTCATAGAGCAAATATACGATGCATCTTACATAATGACACATTTATTAACAACTCTAAAACCATTGAGAACCTTTTAAGTAGTAATTTTGCCAGCAGTAATGAGTTCCTGATAGGCACTAGTTAATAAATAACTTACGCAACTTGTAACTCCATACATACATACATATATATCACTGACTAAATCAGGGAATAAGACTAACATGACATAGCCCATAAATATTACCCCAGTTATCGCTAGTACAGTAAAGAGAATTCTTGTTGACGAACTTTACAACTATATGCTCACTGAGAAACCTGTCAGCGAATCTAAACATAGCTTTCTTAAAAATCGATCTTGTATGACCTACCACTTTTATTTTTTCAATTTACTCCTTTCTCAATGTAACCCAGTAATATATTTCGGGTTTGCTGAAGTTTTTGGTATGGTTATTTACCAGCTTTTTTTTACTAAATCACATCTCACAGAATCAGACTCCCTCTGCTTGTTTGGTTTTATTGCTCCCTCAGTTATGGACACTGAATACAAAAAATGAACTCCATCTCACTAGATGCTGTTCAGGTCAAAAATAGGGTAATAGAAGGTAGTTTCTTGAGTCCCTTGCGATTTATTTACAATGCAGGTTAGCATTTTCAATGTGGAGATTTATTCATTCAACTCTCATAAGCTGAACAATATGAGAAACATCAACATTATGGGGCTCATAATGTAAGTTGCAACTTAACGCTGTCAAATATAAATGGTTGTGCTTTGGAGATTGTCTTCTCAACTTTGACCTGATGATAAGTGATAGGATGTAATCGAAATTTATTACACTAAAGAACCTAGAACTTCAGTGTTCCTATAATTTGTTCTTATCATAATGGACTTCCAGGCTGACATCCAGGGGTCAACGTCTACTCAGTTTCGTAAGTTGTAGTCTCTCAAACAATGAGTCACGTATTTTTATGTACTGAGTGTTCAACCAATTCTTGAATACTGCGTGATTATTCTTACTGATGTTCACAAAAAGGATACATTAAAATTGGAATCCGTTCAAAGATGATTTTCATTTAGCCTGGTTAGAATCGACTTTATTTTGAATTGTGAATCCAGATTAAATAAACTTGAACTCGACATTTCAATGAAGAGGAGACCTAGACGTGATCTAGTTCTTGCTCTCAAAAACCTTAATAAGTTAAGTTTTTCATCCAATGAAGTGATTTGAAATGCAGAAACTCCTAGTTATTGCTTCCGTAAGTCATTGTCATTAGTCAAATAATCTCATTCTAAATCTTATTCCCATATGAATCGAGAGCGTAATCATTTCGTGAAATAAAATCACTTCGATTCTTTGTTCACTTCATTGATGTTTACGCTTCCTCAGGAAAAAAACAACTTAACTGTACTTACAGTGTAGTGAAAGAAAACACAGGTGAGGGCAACTGAATTGTATTTATCGAAAATTACAGAGTTACTCAGTAAAATAGGAAAACCATATCGTAAACCGTTAATTTGCAAAACATCGATCCATTGTCTGACATTTCACTATTCATGCGTTTCATACAAATTCCATTGTGTTCCCACTCTTCCGTTTTTGATCTTCACCCATCTTCTGCTGCCAGACATTACGTTTTCACTCGCGTCATATACTACTTATAAGTAGCGCGCACCACAACAGTAACAGGAATGTTCCATTCGACTGATCAGATAATAGAAACTTTAAACGGTTGATCAATATTCTATCACTGAGTTCACTAATTTAACCTCCTCATCTGAAGATAATTTGCACTAACACTGCTCCTTGTTAAATTTAACTAATTCGAAGCGTATCTAACTGGAAAATTATATCACAAAATAATCTTGTACCTGAATCCTAACTGACTTATCATTGTAATTATTAATTTGTTGCTGTATGCTGTCCATTTCTGTTACATTTTCTCTAGTTATAGATCATAATAACTTAGCCAATATGGTACTGTACATGCACCTAACACGCTGTACATAGAGCAATAGAAGATACAATTAAAAAGAATTGATAACTCCTGATTGATGACTTATATTAACTACATCCAATACAACAATCGATCATTATTGTTTAGACATATAATCTAATGACAAGAGATAATCGAAGCTCATTGAAATTCAAAATTTTGTACATTTATTCGTTTAGATGACGAAATAATTTGAAATGGAAAATCAACATGATCTGAGGTGTATTCTCAAATGACCGCTAACTGTGCTGCATTTGTTTTCTTAAGTCATTTAAACAATATAAAAATTGAAATTAAAAATCATTTCAAACAATATCAATATGTTTTTATTTGAGAACAAATCTTTCGTAGGAACAATGATCTCATTGATTTATAATATGTGTGATATAACCGAACAGTGTATTCCATTATATTGATGTATATATATATATATATATATATATATATATATATATATATATGACTTACATTCTGTGCATGTCAGTTAGATACTGAAGTAACTCGAAGACAACTTCTCATGTGCTAATTTATTTTGAAAGATTTATTTTCAACTATATGGACAACTAACATTTTCTCTCAAATAAACATTGACATGAATAATACACATCAGCAAAAGCTTGTGCATTTTTTGAAATAAAACGCTTGATGGTTCAGCGGTATACTAATCAATTGATATGCTTGAAACTATAGTGGGGTGACATTAGTCGGTAAACGAGTGCGAAGACAAGTGATCCAGTGAAACGATAGTTTATTCTGATTCCGTTGTCCCCGGCCCACCCAACTATAGCAAAAAGTCTTGATAAGGCGCAGAAAGTGTGTTCTACATGCATTCAGAAAATATTAGGTTGACTAGCACACAAATCAAGTTTATTTAAACATCATAAAAACGTCTTTAGGAGAGCCACAAAAATAGCGTACTAAATTAATGCATCAAGCAGTAACAGTCAACGATTTCGCGAGTAGGAAATGTAATCTCAAGATAAACTGATCAGCCTATGCTCAAAAACATAAAATCCAAAATTAGGACCTTTATGAAGAGATCTAATGTCCCTAGCATTCAGTGAATAAAGATTTTCCCTTATTTTTTCAGTAATGTTAACCAGGTTAATATAAAACCGATAGATAATAGTTAATTTAAAATAGTACATGTAACTGAATACCAAATAAGATACATTTCGTTCATTTTAACTGGAGATTACAATGACCAGAAGAAGGCATCAGATTGTATGCACTCGCTCTAAATCTCGACTTCTTTTGGCAATTCGTATCTAACAAATCTAACAAATATTCAACTCAGCTACGATTATTTCGAGAAGGTAACGGCTAAAATAAGCCTAACAGGAGGCTTTCTGGTTGACGAATTGAGGGTTTGAAAAGTATACGAAACACCAAGTATTGAAACAAACCACACTGTAATTTAATAAAGTTATTAAATATTAGTTTCAGCCTTGTATGTAGTTATAGGCTACTTAGTTGAGATCTGTGCAATTGTGGTTACAAGCTGTTGGATAACACAAGTCACTTTCAGTTTTAATGCACATAGGGATTCACTAATTGCTTACACACAGATTCAGATTTCTGAAATGTACTCTGATTTTTTTCAATTCTCTATATAATTGTTTTATTATCACTGTTGTTTTGGTGCGCGCTACTTATAAGTAGTATATGACGCGAGTGTAAACTTTATGTCTGGCAGCAGAAGATGGGGGAAGATCAAGAAATTAAGAGTGGGAACACAATGGGATTTGTATGAAACGCATGAATAGTGAAATGTCAGACAATAGATTGATGATGGATTGAAGATTAGCAAATTAACGGTTACGATATGGTTTTCCTTTTTTACTGAGTAACTTTGTAATTTTCGTTAAATACAATTCGGTTGCCCTCACCTGTGTTCTCCTTCTACTAGTTTCCTCACCTTGATAAATTCATTTTGTCACATTGAAATGATATACCACCGGTGACCGACTCATATGTGTTGTAGACTCTAATTTTCTTTAGGAAATGATTGACAAAGCGACACCCGTGTATTTTGAAACCGTGAGTGGATCAATGTTAGACGACCATTAAATGGCCGTTCTGTTCCTGTATGGGACTCATCGGAGGTGCACATCCACGACTCGCGCTTCTTGCTAGAATTGAACCCAGGATTTTCGATCTTGCGTGAGCACACTTAACATCTGATTCATTGTGTATTACATTGATCAACCTACGGTCTTGAGATATATATAAAAAAGTGAAAAGTTAAGCTACATTTTCAATCAAAATAACACACTACATGTTTGTAAAATTTTTTATTGAATCTAATAAGAATGTTAATTTTGTTCTGTCGATGCTAAAACTAGATTGTTTACAACATTAAGATCTATAGGATATGATATGGCACGAGAGAAAAGAAGTTACGCAATGATAGACTAGTGAAGAGTGCGAAGGTGATGATAATAATTCTAATCAAAGTATGTATACATGAAAACTATGAATGATCAGTGCAATGAAAGTCGTGAGTAAATAAAAATAGAGTGCAAGATACTACAAAGAACTCATCATTCGAAATGACTTTCATATTATCGATTTACACAAGGTTTTTTCAAATGCAATCAGTAGGTAATTATTACTTGAAATGACAAATAGGTTGTATTGCATTGAAAGAGAACACAGGTGGGGCAACCGAACTGTATTTAACGAAAATTACAGAGTTACTCACTCAGTAAAATCGCAAAACCATATCGTAAATCGTTCATTTGCAAAATATCAGTTCATCATATCGAACTGAACTGTTCCTGTTGCAATACATCAACCCATTGTCACTATTCATGTGTTTTATACAAATTCCATTGTTTTCTAACTCTTCCTTTCTTGATTTTCCCCCCATCTTCGGCTGCCAGACATTACGTTTATGCTCACGTCATATACTACTTATAAGTAGCTCGCACCACAGTATCACAAACGAAAGAGAAGACAAATATTGTTCGATGAAACTGAATTCACCGAATTCGTACTAGAATGGAATTATTGTATTCTTACATGATTTAGTTACATATGAGATGCAGCGTAATAATAAACTTTAAACTATCACATTTCACATGCAAATACGATGTAAATCACCAATGACGAACTTTTTAAAAAATAGCAGAATATAACCAAAAGTTAAAGTTATGTTTAAGCGAATAACAGACTTATCGTGATACATTTTAACAATAGTTCTATTTTTATAAATTAGATGATGATGAATTCAGAAATCATAATCGCTTCAGAACTCTCAATCCATCTGTTCTACGATTTCTCTAAGTTCTAATGAGAAGCCATGACCAATAGAGCGCAACTACTCAATACAATGTGTGAGGTTAGGCAAAATCTTTAGACTGATCAAATTTCGACACTGACGTCGTTGGATGCTGACTCAATGGTCGAGAGATTAAGCTTAGGAGCGCAAACACAAAGGTCCTAGATTACAATACTGCAAGTAGCATGAGTCATGGTTGCTCATTGCTGATGAGTTCCATAAAAGGACGAAAAAAAATTGTCCAGTACATTCAGGTATCTAATGTTCGTCTAACATTGATTGATTCCTAATTTCCAGGTAATATAGCGATCTCACTCATTCTCTAATGAAAAAAAAATTACACAATTCTCATAAAACAAGAAGGCCAATATGTCGAGACATTGTTTAGTTTGTTCAAAGTGAGCTACATTTTGAGAAAATATAATACAGAAAGTTTAAAAGATGTCAGACAACTGAAAAATGCAGCCAGTTAGTAATTTACTACAGAATCTTACTTTTTCACTTCAAAGGATAGACTAAAAAACCAATATTATTAGTTTTATATCTGACATACAAATTCATGATAAGATAAGACATCTGTTCATAATATTCACAAAAATATTTCATATTATTTTCCGCCAAAAAGCAAATGTCTGACCATTATTACATTCAAACAAAAGAAAATATCACAAGATCAGTATTGTAAATGAAAAAAAATAAGGCCACTTTTGAACAGAAAAGAATAAATAGAGAAATAATTATCAAAATCAAAAACGCTTCTATTTATTCAGATCAACTTTGTTTCATATTTATACACTTTAATTAGTCGAGTGGTTTTCTTGTATCGAGTAAGCTGTATAAAGGAAATATTTAATGTTTATTATAAAAGTAGATTAACGCTTTACAAATTATTCATCAATTTACTGTCAATTAAACTAGTCGCATGTCGAATGACTTATCCTCAATAAATTATCTCGTTATCTGTACATCAACACTAAATTCACTTGCTAGCCGTTTAAATTGACATTCAAACAGAATAATTCTGTCACTTTTGAAATATAATTTGAATTAGGAGTACTTGATAGATAGATAGATGTGTGGATAGATAGATAGATAGATAGATAGATAGATAGATAGATAGATAGATAGATAGATAGATAGATAGATAGATAGATAGATAGATAGATAGATAGATAGATAGATAGATAGATAGATAGATAGATAGATAGATAGATAGATAGATAGATAGATAGATAGATAGATAGATAGATAGATAGATAGATAGATGTGTGGATAGATAGATAGATAGATAGAGAATCTGTATCTAGAGTCGATGTTATAACATCATTTTGTGAACTGAATGCATTAATTTCAAAATTATACAACACCTATTACGACAATCTCAACGTGATTATCATACAGATTACATGTGTCGTATAATAATCTTCTGCCGAGTAAAGAATAAGTTAAACAGCCTGAAAGTTTGACACGATGTCAAGAACTTTATAAACATCCTTCTGTATTGATATTTATCAATAATAAATGTGATGCAAAAACGAGGCTGTCTGTAAGAAAGGGTTGGGGACGTTAGATCCACAGAACTCACTTAATGATGGCCGCAGTGTTGAATTCTATGTTTAAACGCATGGACTAATCACTTGACCTTGCGAATACATTTCCCAACCGGAAAATCCTTGATGTACTATTTCAGTAGTGTGGGTCTTCCAAGGACGTTTCTATGAAGCATAAAGAAGCCTTTTGAACTCATATTATCTGGGCGCTAGTAGTATACACTTCCCACGACTTCATAGTTTACTTAGTGGAGCCTCGAGATGCTCTGATTAGAGTAGTTTATCGTGTCACCTGATCATCGATCCAATTTATCAACCAATCAGGAAAATCATAGGTGACTTTGGATCAATAAACATATCAAAAGTGGGATACAATCAAAACAAAGGTGCAAACAGCCACATGTTTAAGGTTAACATCAACTAATGAAGATCGATGTTAGCAGAACAATCTATAGGCCAAACGTGGAGAAATTCCAGTGCTTAAGTTCTATCTGACGTTTGTGCTGATGATGTTGTCCAGAAGAACAATGAAAGTTCCGCAACCAAAACATTAAGCTCAGAGAACCAAACACCACCACCACCACCACATATCAAGTGACGAGCATAACAGAAATGATACCTTGATACTTCAAACTTTCATTATTTAATTGGTTATCTACAAGTAAATTATTCATAACTATCATAGCATTCAAATCAAATCATATCTTAACTAATCAGTAATCATTTGAAATATACACGACTATTTTACAAGGAATACTATAAGCATTTAAGTATTTATCGGTAGTAAACCGTTCTGAAGTCTTGGTTTTGAAGCTTAACATTTGTATGAGTTAAATAATATCACATATATATCACAAGGACATATGTATATTATATGCAACCAGGTTCACAATTATAACTAGGTAAAAGAAGTACCTATCTTCAGATATAATTGATAAGAAGCAATAAGAATGAAGCACATGGAAACCATCAATCAGTCATTGCGATGCCACTATAAGAAACCAGGAAGCACTGGATATTTGTTTCTTCCTGGAATGGGTCTCTTCATCAGCAGTGCGTATCTACGAATTCTGCACCTCGTAGGGGTTGAACTCAAGGCTTTCGGACTTGCGCGCGAGCGCATAGCCTCTGTACCACTGGGCCGGCATCCAATGGTGTTACTGTCTTACACTGATTATTCAACAGATTTTGCGTGACTTTGCCCATTGATATCAATGTACAGCCAACACTCATCTCCATAACACTCTTCCTTGTACCGTTAACTGTAATTCAAATAGTATCACACTGAAACATTGTGTTTAGCGATGACCCGGCACAAACATTATACCGCATCACAGTGACGTGTCATCATGATAATTCTTGCTGATTTGTACCTGCTGTTTTTGTTCTGTTTCTCCGGCTTTTACATGATTATAAAACAAATCCCTTATAGCAATCAAGATGAACTGAAATACACTACTTATATCCATTTAGAAAGAATCAATAGTCACGGATTGACATTTGAAATCTATGTAATATATGTGAAAAATGTACCATGTACACATTATGAAATTTGAAACACTTCAACGGATATAATATCATATATCTGTCGGCTGTACTCAGTATTGCGATCTATATCAACCTGGTTATGTATGAAAATTAATAAATCTTATGTAAATACCGTCTTAGGAATATATGTGAATTGTTATTAGAAAATATTGTTAAAGAGTGTCATTAAACCGCGTGATAGATTTAGTATTCGCCTAACTTTGAGTTGAACAGAATCAATCGTGTATCGACTAAATAGAGACATTACTGATCATTGTGGAACAATCATATGTGATTAGCAGTTGATTAGCATCCTGTGGATAAATATGCTTCCGAATTGAAAATTATGCTTAGTGGATCAAGTGAAATACAGCAGCAGCACCCCACAGAAAACTAACTGACGAAAAAACGCTAACAAAAAAATATATTCAAACTATTTATACTCTGTCGTGGAAGATGGTAAGTCTTCTTACAGAAGAATTATGACATCTCATGATTTAAGCTAAATTCCTTCGGAACTCACGAAGCCGATGCTCCTTCTGACAACCAGTACAACCAATCTTTTAGGTAATTGGAATGTTCTTATATTATAGGAGACCGAAGACTGTTCCAAGTCGCTACAGCAATAAAAAGATACTACCTGGATGTGCTTGATATCAGTGAAACACATTGGAAGCAGGTATGGTAACTAAGACTAGCTTCAAAAGAGTTACTGTTATACTCCGACCATGTAAAGGAATATGCTTCAAATACACAAGGAGTTGCACTTATGCTGTCGAAACGAGCACAAAAGGCACTGATAAGGTGGGAATCTCATGGACCCAGGATCAATAAAGCATCCTTCAAAACAAAGAAAGAGTACACTACAATGAATATCATCCAATCCTATGCACCTAGCAACGACCGAAATGAAGATGCTAAAGATCAATGCGATGAATGGCTGTAGTTAATCGTCGACAGATGCTCATCAAAATATTTGAAGATTCTGATGGAAGACCTAAATGCCAAGGTTGTAATGGACAGCACCGAAAATGAAAAGATCATGGGGCAACATAAAGAACGAAAACTGTGAGAGATTTT
This sequence comes from Schistosoma turkestanicum, assembly GCA_944470395.2. Lineage (NCBI taxonomy): Eukaryota > Metazoa > Platyhelminthes > Trematoda > Strigeidida > Schistosomatidae > Schistosoma > Schistosoma turkestanicum. The sequence goes on along the minus strand of OX103972.1, from coordinate 38,689,718 downwards.
AAAACTATTGTGCAGTCAAAAAACTGGAGATGGGCGACACCATATTCCCACACAAAGGCTTGCACAAAGCTACATGGATTTCACCGGATCACATTACTCAGAACCGAATTGAACATATCGGTATCAATAAAATATTCAGGAGGATCATAGAGGACATAAGAACCAACAGAGAAGATGATACAGCCTCGGGTTACCTTTGGATGGTCGCAAAAATCAAAGTGAAACTCATGAAACACTGAACAATTGGGTGGAGATTATCAAAAAAGTTTATTACGGCCCCTTGGGATACTGACAAACTCAACGTAATCACGATAACCGTCAGCAATAGGTGACAGGCTTTGCACGATCTACTCAATGCGAAGGAAACTACCTTGAAAAAGTGGAAAGGGATCAGGTAGGCAATCACTCCAAAAAGTCAGGATGTTATGGGTTACTAGAAAAGTCATCACAAGAAATCAGAACCAGCAAACGTAAATACGGGAAGATCTAGAAATGACAGCGGAAAGGGCTAAAGGAGAAGGACATATGAGACAACTGGACGATACAACAAAGAAGCTCATTGGAAATTATCTTAAAATATAATGACCAATGAAAAGCAAGGAAGGCAAAGTAACCAGCAACACTGAGGAACAAAACAGTTGGGAACGCTTGAAACGAACAGCCATAGTGCACCCATCAAACAACGAACGAGCATCTACGGACCTCTCAATCGATGTTTTTCCACCAACAGTTGGAGAGATCAGTATGGTCTGCCATAGAAACAAACAGTTTTCTTCTGAAGATACATAGTGTGGTATAAAAACTAAATAACATAATAATGGCTGTCCAGAAAATTTCGTTGGAACATTTCTAACAGTTGAGGAAGATAGAGCTAATTATGACGCATTCAGTAAGAAACCCTCTATTTTTTAGCAACATATCAAAGGGAGTCATGGTGGGTGACATTTTAAAAAAGATCTATTGAAAGACATTCGGTACCTAAAAATTAATGTTAATCTTCACCAAACCAGTACTTACAAACAAATAAAGAATAAGGTATTATTATTGTACTCTTCCATATGCGTAAAACAATTAAACTGCACTTTGTTGAGGGCGTTAGATCCCAGAACTCGCTTGATAAATACCTTATTTTGGATTTCACGTTTGCAAGCATGGGCTGATCAGTTGACCTTTAGATTTCATTTTGGACTAGAATATTCCTTGGCTGTGATTAGCTACTGGGTATTTATTGTACTATTTTTGTGACTGTCCCAATGACGTTTCTATTTTGTATAAATAAACGAGATTTTTGTGCCTGATTGCATTGTGCTTTTCGGGTGTATTTAGGATATACTTCCCACTCTATTCAAGATTTTTTTTAGCTGTTTCAGATCAGAGTATTCTACCTTGATGCTGGTTCATTGTCTCGTTCACGTTTATCGACCAAGATGAACTCGCAATAGCTTCAAGCGTACTAAGTGACGAACGTAACATTTGGCGACGGTAATTTTGGAAACATGGATTCTGCCAATCTTGAATTATTACTTGAGCAGCAGCTGAAACTGATGCAGATGCTGACAGACACAAGGATTTCCCCTTCCACACAGCCCAACTCATCTAACTCAACCCCAGCTCCATCATCGCAAATAGCAAATCTGAATTTCATTATGATCCTGATGTCAATGTTATTTTTGATATATAATTCCGCCGTTATGAAGATTTATTTAAATTTGATTTCGCCAATCCAGATAATGCTTGTAAGGTTCGGCTGGTACTTCGAAAGTTGGGTGCTAGTGAACTGGACAAGTACTGCAATTGGATCCTGATCTTAAAACCACGAGATCACTTATGTTCTGAGACAGTTCAGACATTCAGCCAACACTCTGGAGACAACTCATCACTGACAAATAATCTTTATCGATGTTTGAAGCTAATTATGAACCAGGACTTGGGTATTATCAACCGTGAATGCGAGCAATTTCTAATGAAGTCTTTGTCTGAAGCTCAGTTTAAAGCCCTCATACTCTTCTGCGACCTCCAGTCTCATAGGTTCAGTGACATGGTCAATGAGTACCAACGTCTCATTAACCTACAACGAGGCACACCTATATTGCAGAATCGTGGTTCAAGCCGATCTTAAGTACAGTTAGTGCATCAGCTACCTACTGAGAATAAAGGTGCCCTTACTGCACCCAGTTCATTCCACTCTAGCTCAGCCTGAAAGACGAAAACTAATCCCCCTGCTACTTCCTGGCACTGCGGCTCATGGCCATATGTACGGAACTGCCCATTTAGGCAAAATGGATGCAGCAAGTGTAAGGTCATCGGTCAGAAAGATCGTTTTTGCCTTAAGAGAAAGCTGAACCGACTCAGAGGTACCAAGAATTCTATTCCTAGATCCGGTACCAATGCAGTGAGCCTCAAATCTTCCTGCCAAAGCTCATCGTCAGGTGAGAGGAAACTTGGTTTTCTTAATATTAACGGACAGCTGTTAAAATTACAAATAGATACCTCATCTGACGTAAAATTTGGACCGATTCGGTTAGCCCAAACCTGCAAAGCACAGTGCAGAAGCCTCGTACAGCATATGGTAATTACTTTCTTCTGTTAGGACAATTGGAATGTAAAGTCGCCCTCCGAGACTCGTCATTTACTGGGGTATGTTTTATAACACCAGCTGATCTAAATTTACTTGGTTTAGATTGGTTCGACCAGCTAAAATTGGCTGATGTCCCGTTAAGTGCAAAATGCCACGTCGTAGCACAACCACATGACCCCGAAGCATATACGAGTAAGCTGATGATGGCATTTTCAACCGTTTTCCAACCTGTCATGAAAGCAACACTTCGGTTGAAACCTGGGGCTAAGCCTGCTTTCCGTCCAAGGAGACCCGTAACTTATATAACATTAGCAGCAGTAAATGAAGAGTAGGATCGCCTTCAACGACAACGTTTTATCACTTCAGTTTCTTACTCTGCTCGTGCAGCACCCATAGTCGTTATCAAGAAAACGAACGGCACGATGCGCATATGTGCTGACTTTTCTACAGGTCTAAACGCAGCTCTGAAACAGCATCATTATCCTCTGCTTGTCTCAACAGATCTATGCTAAATGGAGGAAAGTTTTTCGCAAAGCTCGATTTAACTGATCTACGCTTATCAAGACTTTTCTTTTTCCGTGTTCGGAGGTGGCCTACCTGGATGTCGGTTCATTGCTCGTTCACGGTTATCGACTTAGGTAAACCCGTAATAGCTTCAAGCGTACCTAGGTGATGAACCAAATAAACTTATGTAGCCAGAAGTCTTCATCTTGGTGTTCCTGTTAACGTGTACCAGAATGATTGAGAAAATAAGTCATGATATCTATGAAACAGGACCATTCCTTCTCGCTTGGTAGATAGTGTACATGATTAGTTGACTAAATGTAGCCTTCTCTGTTTCGCATCTATTTTTAAACAATCTACGGAGAAAAACTAGATTATGACTCCTTTACATAGTCAAAGCCATATAAATCAAATTTATTAAACCTAAATGATGTAATCAAAAGAGGTGAGTTTCACTGAAATTATGAATCGATTATTGTAAGATTACCATTAGAAACATGGAAACACTGAATCACTCATTTAATCCTAGTATGAAGCTCATCAGCGTTTTTCACCTACGACACTCGCCCGAAAGAATCTCAGCCAGAAACTTCAGCTTCTTGTACAAACCCGAACCTCTTGACCACTGAATTGGAGTCGAAAGGCCTTAATATCTCACATTATTCAATCCCTAATATTATGCAACCTCATCAATAGTCTTTGGTATTTACTACCTGAACTCCACTTGTCGCGCCTTCTCACAAGACATTGGATAATAACACCGTTGGATGCCAGGTCGGTTTTCTGGTGAATACGCCTTCGAATTGATGTTTATTGAACCTGGTGAACTAGTTGTTGAAAACAAATATTCACTTGGTTTACTTGGTTTAAAAGAGGCAAAAATCACTAATCAAACACCTTATGAACATAGACTAATTTTCGTAAAAGTACATTCAAAGTAAGTAGAAAGTTTTCAAGGATAGTCAGCTTTTGTTGACATTTTCAGTCAGTCAATCAGTTGCAACGTAGAACTTGGTACGTAAGTACATCAGTTCATGTCGCCATACCACATCAGCACACAGATGTAATTGTCAATTCAAATCAAATAGTAGTAGATGTAGTAAGGGAATTGAGTAATCGGAGAGGTTAGGGTTAGAAGATACTATTCAAGAAGTATGATACAGTGAGAAAAGTTTGGAGAGTCAAAACTAGAGGTGTTGAAGAATCCAGAAGATTAGCATTTGAGAGAACACAAAGAATAAATGCACCGGCACCATTGCGAACGATTTTGAGCCATGTCATTCAAGGTCTCTAACCATCGATTATTATCATCTCGCGGATCCCAACCAGGTAGTCGACAATTACCGACATGGCCGCCCCTAACTTTCTCTCAACCTACTCCTACACTACAAAACAAAGCTCGTCGAGGCAGTCGGTGGTTAGGCATACGCAACACATGTCCCAACCACCTCAACTGATGAAGTTTCACTACTTCATCTATTGATCTGCCATCCTTACATAATCCTCGTTTCCTAACGACAGCATTGCTTACTCGGTTGTCCCACGGTATACGAGCAATGCTTCGAAGACACCTATGATCGAAAACTAGTAACCTACGAATATCTTCTACTCTCACTGGCCATGTTTCACAGCCATATAGGAGAACGGAGCGAACTGCTGCACAGTACACTCGTCCTTTGATTAGAGAACGGATATCACGCTTACGCCATAAGTGACATTGGTTGGCAAAAGCCAATCGAGCCTTCTGTATCCGAGCTGAGATTTCGTCAGTCACCAGGCTATCGGCACTGATGAGACTCCTAAGATAAGTGTTGACATTTTACCATTGTCTAAATAGTTAATGTACACCATTACAGATAACCAAAATGATGCTTAAGAAATCTTCTACAACCTCTTATTTTACTTTGGTTTTCAACTCTCTCATCTTTCAAAAACCGTCTGATTCTTTTCCATATTCTTCTCCATTGCATCTAATGAAGAGAAACGGTGAAGTTGAGCAAAACCTAAAATTCATCAGAGCCAGAATTTATAACCGTTGGATACCCGCTCAACGATTCAAGATAGAAGGTGAAGGGCTTGAATCTTGTGAGTAGCGGGATTCATAGATGATGTTATATTTTTTATCAAGTATAGTTTGTTTTCATTTAAAATACTAATAACAAAATACACATTTTTTTTTGAAAACGATTAGGAAATTTTTATTTTAAAATAATTATTCTACCAAAAAAAAACAATTACTGATTCAATGTTCAAACACACATCAGAGAAATTTATTATTAAAATTGAATAGAAAGTCGATGAAATCAATTCGTTTGGATTTCGCTAGCTCCATTTCCATTTTCGCTTGATTTTTTGATCGAATTTCTAAATTAATAAAAGAGAGATAATAAAATAATATTACGGAATTCCATATGAATAAGAACTTCCTAACAATTTATGTGCTAAATGAAATACATTAACAAACAATGTATTTGATAATGACACATTGAAAGAAACGCAATCACAATCAATCGATCAACTTCATTGTTACAGAATTATCATAATTATTGATATTTTCAGTTGGAGCTTTGGAGATTTGTGTTTTTACACATTTGAAATCATCAACCAATCATTGTGACACCACATGTAGAAACCTGGAAGCACTGGACGGCCGTTTCGTCCTGGAGTGGGACTCATCATCAGCAGTGCGCATCCGCGACTCCTGCACCTCGCAGGATTCGAACACGGGACCTTGAGTATTGTGTGCGAACGCTTAATCTTTGGATCACTGAGCCGGTATCTAACGGTGTTAATGTCTAACTATAATCAATCAGTTTTGCGCTACCTCACCCAATTGTCTTTGAGGGTTATTGTCTACATCCAATAGGGTTGAACTTCATTGGTCACGTCTTCTCACTAGAACTCCGACAACTCCCTCGCTAAGCTAGTCACTAATGAGCACATGTTACGATATTTTAAGTTAGAGTTTTTGAGATTTGTGTTTTTACACGTGATCAGTGGATTTCGACTCTGACACGTGTAGGCAGTAACTACCAAAAGCAAATGGGTGAGGTCGCGCAAAATCCTTAGATCAATCAGAGTTAGACATTAACACCGTTGGATGCCGGCTCAGTGGTTCGATGGTTAGGCGTTCGCGCACAATACCGAAGGTCCCGTGTTAGAAACCTGCAAGTGTCAGGAGTCGTGGATGCGCACTGCTGATGAGTTCCATACCCGTACGAAACGGCCGTCCAAGTTCCTAATGGTGGTCTAACAATGATTGATTGATGATTTTAAATGTGTAATTATTATTATACATTATGAAACCATAAAAGCAGAAATTGAAAAAAAAAATTTAATTATTTTTGAAAATAACAAGATAAAGTTTATTTTGTTTAATATTCATGAATTAATGATTGTTTGATAAATAATATCCTGTCATATAAAAAGGAACATTTCAAAAACTTACTTCTTATCTTTTTCTAGAATTAAAGACAAATATATCATGGTGATGAATGAAATAATATTCTTTAGAAAAAATATTATTACAATAAATTTGACATATCTTAATTTCATTACCGAATATATCCAAGTGATATAATGAACGCGCTTGATGCCCTGCAACGGCGAGTACCGGGCACAAATCAGGATCAAATAACACGAGATTGAGTGATAACATTCAGCAACTTCAACTCATAGCTCTAGCTGAAGTCCCTCTCTGTGGCTACTGTCTGTCCAAAACCCGGGATAAAGGAGGAGGCGATTCAACGCTTCATTGGGTGGGGCAATAAGCGTGAAGCAAAAAGCAAGCAACTTGAACCCATGGAAAAATATTGCAGATGTTAGATCCCCAGAATTTGCTTTATGAATGCCTTCTTTTGGATTTCACATTTGCGAGCGACCTCGATTGTGTGTTTATAGAATTTACTTTCTACGCTTATCAAGACTTCTGTTTTGACGTTCTCGGAACAAAGTGGCCTACCTGGACGCTTGTTGATTGTCTCACTCAAGTTTATCGACTAAAGTGAACCTGTAATGGCTTCATTTCAAGAAAACGCCGCTATACAAAATGATACTAATAATCTTTCTGTTTATGCAAAAAATATTTATAAATTTTAATTCGGAGAAAAGACACTAACTAGGAGAGCTTTGCTTATTCTTGTTCTTTTTGTGACATTGACCTGAAGAATAACGAAAAAACGAACGAATCAATACACAACGAATGCGTTCAAAGTCATCACTTTGTTCTAGTACTTGGAAAGAAATCGATACCAAGCACTGATATATATATATATATATATATATATATATATTTATCTACGGGAAAAAAACACTTACTGCTATTGTCGCCTTCCTTGCATTTTTCATCATTTTTATCTGAGGACAGGGAAAAAAGGGAAAACGTGTGGATAGAGAGAGAAAATAAACAGTATTATTATTGAAATGCCTATGTGGGTTCGCCGAATGCCGATATGCACCAAGACATCAAACATCTCGGAAAAATATGGGATTTCCAACAAAAGTTAGAGAGAAATCAATATTAAACGTTCAGTAATTGGCGGGTGATATTGTTTTCGGAAAAGTAAACGCTTTGCTGAATCGAATTTGAGATCACAACACCACAGTTTTAAAAAAGTTTCGTCACAACCGAAATTTCTAATCTTGAAAGTCGACAAACATCATTTCAGCTATCATACACATATCTATATTCCATTGTCATATAAACCTCGATTGATCGATGAGAAATTCGCAAAAAATCATCGTTATACAGCTACTTATTAAAGTGCTTATTCCATTCACAAGCTTCTCATATTCAAAGGATCAAAGATTTGTGTTCTCCCTTATTTGAATTACGAATTCGACCACCATTAAAATAGTTCAGTATTTCCATTTGTATACTGACGTTACATAATTTAGATCGCAATTAGATCAAACCTGAAAAGTCAGCACACATATCTGCACTGAAGCAGTACATAAACGTTCCCAGTAAAATATTATCAAGCAAATTACTAATTCTCATTATTATTCCAAGCTATCGAATTCAGTTTATGTTGATTGAAACAATACTATGAAATACTCCATCTAATCAACTCCTCCCACAACATCTCTCCACTAAACCCAGGTCTCAAGACCGGATGAATGACCACTGTTCGGCATGCGGTTAGCAACGCAATCACGTGGAAATCGAACCCGCTGAACAAACGCTATCCATATTCATACAAATAATCTCGTCAAAAACTATCACCATGAATTATAAATTAATCACTCACTTTCAGATTGTCGGCCTTTCTTCTTTTTCTCACATTTCTCTACAAAATGCAAACCAAATCAATACAAATTATATGAAACTGTTTCAAGTGAGATCACAGTCAGCACTTGTTTTCACCTATTCAAAATCAACACAATCACAACCATTTATATATATTTCTACATTTATACAATCAGAACACTTACTGCCGTTCTCTTTTTCATTGCATTCTTTATCTTTCTTCTCTGAAGAAATGAAAAGTGGAAGAGAATTGTTTTTAAATTGTTTCAATTGTTTTGACAATGTAATGTGCACGTCAGTTTGTAGTCGAGTGGATAACTATTAGAGAGAAAGTAATTCCAACGTATAGAAGGGTGGAAAGCGAATAGAGAGGAAGGACATTCGCACGGTAAGGGAAACATCGAGATTATAAATTCAATAATTGATGGGACATAGGATGTGACGATATACATTCATCGGTATTTACGTCTTCGGTTTCCATGTTATTTTATTGATCTTTAGTATACTACCTCAGATCACTAGTTCTCACAATTCTATTATGCTCTGATATGTTGACGTCATAGATGCACATTGTCCAGTCAACTTTCAATTTGAGTCGAATTCTTCTCTTATATGCGCCTCAGCAAAATTGTATTCATCAATATGTCCGTATGAAATGCGTATGCATGAACGCATCTCGCTTTCGCGCGCTCTGCACTCAACCTCTCCAACAATCAGCTACCATCCATCGGTGTTGATATCCAAATTCAAATGAGCCCACACAACATCGACGCAGCACATACAGGTCTTTCAACTGATGTTGTCTCAGCAACAATTGGAAAGATCAGTATGGCTATCAGACAAATTGAGTATATAGAAGCAACAGGACCAGAAAACATACAAGCTTTAGCTCCTAAATCAGAAACAAACTGTGACTGCAAGGATTTTACACGCTCTTTTCAAGAAGATTTAAGGTAAATAACAAGTACAGAGAGATTGGAATGAAGGATACCTCATGTATATATCAAAGAAAGGAGATCTCAGCTAATATACAAACTACAGAGGCGTGATTCATCTCTCAGTATCAGACAAGGTCTACTGGATAAATGTTCACTGTGTCAGTTAAGTGTCATCGATAATGAAACGCTAATACGTATGAATTACTAGTTCATCACTTCCAAAGTTGAAGTGAAATTCCATTTCAATCAAGTGATCTTCATAATGTTATCCAGTACTGAAATGTTGACATGCAGACTCTATTATCATTTGTATGCTTCATTCATATCAACATCAACATGAATTCGAATTCGGACATAGGTTATTGAACAATTTCTATTTGAATCAAATAATTCTACTTACGTTCAACAAACACTGTTTCTAGATAATTTAGCGGTGAAAAGTAATAATAATAATAATCATAATATGAGACGGAAAAATCACAAATGATTGCAAATTCAACAGACTCTCTTCTCGATTAATGACATCAACGGTGTAATATCAGCATGAGTAAAAAGAGCAAACATCAATGAAATAATTGAAATATAAATCATCGAATTCAACTTACGTTCAACAACCACTGGAGCTGGATAATTCAGTGGTGAAGAGAAATTGAAAATGTTTATTTTAGAGCTGCATTATCCGATCAATGTACAATTGAATGCGTACAACAATACTACTGGATAAATGTTCACTGTGTAAGGTAAGTGTAATGGAGTTGTGATAATGAAACGCTTATGTGTATGAATTTCCAGTTCATCACTTCTATCTTCCAAGTGAGATTCTATTTCAAACAACTGATCCTCATAATTTGAATTGTTGACATGATCAATACAGAGGGTACAGACTCAGAATGTTTGGGAAACTCGTCTCTAACTACACTCTCACTGACTGCAGTTTAGACAAAAATAGAATGAGTTAATAATAATAATAATAATAATAATAAATCTCTCTAATCGCCCTCAAAAACGTAACCACACAGATAAGATAATGACTTCTGGTGACTGTAATGCTCAAGTAGGTAGACTAGGTGAATAAGATGGTGTCGCTGTTAGCTGATCAGATAACAGCGAACGTCTGCTGCAGCTGTGTTCAAATAATCGCCAATTTCTAGCAAATATTAAGTTGGAGCGTAAAGTAAAACATCATTTTACATGGTTACGCCTAAAGCCGACACAAAGATAGACTCAACTGGATCAAATAGCTATAAGCCTTCGGTGAAGAGGCTCCATCGAAAACTGACGCTCGTTCCCAAACACTTGTTTAGATTCAGACCATCATCTGTTGCGAGCGCGTATTTGTTTGAGGTCAACTGGACGATGGAAAGATATCGAAAATACACCTCTTAGGGCTCTACCTAATGGTAACAAAGCTTAGAATCCATTTCAGAAACAACAGGAAATACAGTTAGGCAGCTATGTTGTAAATGTGCTCATCCCGACACAGCTTGCAATGATATCCAAACAGCTAAGGAAGCAGCAGAGATATCTGCTAGTGAGGTAAACCACAAGGTTTGGGGAGAAACGGTGGGTTTCAGTAGAACCAAACGAACTGATAGATAGTCACGAACTCATCTCGTCTGGCTCTCTACGTGATGAGGAACAGAGTCAGCTTATCTCAGTCTGACAGAAAGCCTAAGCAATCATCGGGAACATTGGTGGTTAAAGAAAGAGAACGAAATAGAAAAAGCAGTGGCGATAGGCAACAGTAAACAATTATTCAGACTTATCAATGACACCGGTTATAGTAGAGAAAATATAAGTGAGACTTGTTTGAAAACAGATGGTCTTATTTTTCATTCTCAATCCAGTGGATTGGGTCGATGGACAGAACACTTAATGGATCAGATCATATGGCTTTCAGCCACTCTCGGCTTACACACGATCTCCAGTCAACCTGAATGGCAAATCGACATAAGTCTTCCGATTGTTTATGAAGTTGAGAAAGCTATAGGAAATCTGAAGCATTTGGGAGCAGAGGTTCCTGATAGGTTCACACCTGAGGATTTATGGGTAGTTTTACAGTTTTAATAATCGGATTGACTGGCATCTTAGTTAGGATCTGGCCACATGGCATGATCTCGTGTGACTTGTCTCAACGGCTGACTGTCTGAATTTGCAAGAAAGGACGAAATTCCTCTTGAAACTGTCACAGTGGAATCAGTTTAGCTAATATCTTGTCTTAATTGCTAGCCTTGACAACACCCAACACCGTAATAGAGCTCGCGGAGAGTGGACTCAACAATGCAGTCTAGTTTCCGAGTCGGACGTGGATGTATAACAAGTGTACTGAGTCATGTCGGTTGGTGTCTAAAACCTGGTTGGGGTCCGCAAAGTTAAAGTAATCTATGGTTGTACTCCGTGAAATAACGGGCTCAGAAACGTTTGCAGTCACTCAGGAGCATTTATTCTTTGTGTTCTCTCAAATCCTAACCGTCTGAATTCCCCATCACCTTTGTCCTTTTCTTTATCCAGTTTTGTTTACTAGAGTATACTTCTTGAGTAATGTCGTTGAACAGTGATATTTCTGATTACTGCTAATACTTGTACTACATTTACTACCATGGTATATGAAGTGACATTTGTATCTCTATGTTAATGTAATATGGCAACCTGGGATGATGTATGTACGTACGAAGTTCTATATGGTTGTAAAATTAACAGTATCCATTTCAGCATCAACATGAAGTAAACACGAAAACTAGAAAATACAAATCAAAAATGTTGACTCACAATGGACATCAGCTTTCGCTATGTAAATCAATGATAAAAAGGAAACAAAATTGTGTATATTCGTGCTGCATTATTCAATCGGAGTACAACTGTATGCTCATGACATTCCTTCAGATTATATGTACAACAGTATAGTGAAATGGAGTTGTGATAATTAAACGCCTATGTGTATGAATTTCCAGTCAGTAACTTCTCTCACACGTGTGAGATTCTATTTCGAACAACTAATCCCCACGATCCGATGCAGCAATGAAAGGTTGACTTGATCAAAAAAGACTGTATTCTCAAATCAGCGCTCTATATAGATGAACATCAATTAAGAAATGGAATATTAGAAATTTCATTATAAATCAAAAATTTCTACTTACGTTCAACAACCACTGGAGCTGGATAATTCAGTGGTGAAGAGAAATTGAAAATGTTTATTTTAGAGCTGTATTATCCGATCAATGTACAATTGTATGCGTTCAACAATACCACTGGATAAATGTTCACTGTGTAAGGTAAATGTAATGGAGTTGTGATAATCAAACGCTTATGTGTATGAATTTCTTGTTCATCACTACCAACGTTGAAGTGAAATTCCATTTCAATCAAGTGATCTTCATAATGTTATCCAGTACTGAAATGTTGACATGCAGACTCTATTATCAGTTGTATACTTCATTCATATCAACATCAACATGAATTCGAATTCGGACATAGGTTATTGAACAATTTCTATTTGAATCAATTATTAATTCTACTTACGTTCAACAAACACTGTTTCTAGATATTTTAGCGGTGAAAAGTAATAATAATAATAATAATAATTAACAGATTTATAATTCAGTTGCAAAAAAATTAAAATGTTCACCACAATACTGCAGAATAACTCTTTCATATGTGAGGTCAATGAAATCGAGTTGTGATAAAGAAATCAGCATGTGTATATATTTTCAGTCCACCACTTCTAAGTTATCATCATGATTAAGAAAAGCAATAAAATTTGAAAATGATATATGCAGAACCTGCCATAAAATGTATGAATTAAGAGGATCAACAACAACATGAAAACAAACGAGGATTTCAGATATTAGAAATTTCTAAATTATTCAAAAAGTCAAACTTACGTTCGACAATCATCGGCTCTGAATAATAAAGGGGTTGAAAATAAGGAAACGTTTATTTCAGAGCTACGAAAATCATTTGCGGATATAATCGTCATTATAAATTCCATATTTGATGAGTGATATTATTATTGAATAAATTAACGATAGACTGAAAACATTTTGACACCGAAGCATAATTGTTCGCAAAGAGATTGGTTAGAAATAAAGATATACTATACGGTTTTCAATGAGACATCATTCGGCAAATTAGTAATTCTCATTATTATTCCAAGCTATCGAATTCAGTTTATGTTGATAGAAACAATACTATGAAATACTCCATCTAATCAACTCATCCCACAACATCTCTCCACTAAACGCAGGTCTCAAGCCCGGATCAATGACCACTGTTCGGCATGCGGTTAGCAACGCAATCACGTAGAAATCGAACCCACTGAACAAACGCTATCCATATTCATACAAATAATCTCGTCAAAAACTATCAACATGAATTATAAATTAATCACTCACTTTCAGATTGTCGACCTTTCTTCTTTTTCTCACATTTCTCTACAGAATGCAATGCAATTCAATACAAATTATATGAAACTGTTTCAAGTGAGATCACAGTCAGCACTTGTTTTCACCGATTCAAAATCAACACAATCACAACCATTTATATATATATATCTACATTTATACAAGCAGAACACTTACTGCCGTTCTCTTTTTCATTGCATTCTTTATCTTTCTTCTCTGAAGAAATGAAAAGTGGAAGAGAATTGTTTTTAAATTGTTTCAATTGTTTTGACTATGGAATGTGCACGTCAGTTTGTAGTCGAGTGAATAACTATTAGAGAGAAAGTAATTCTAACGCATGTTCCATAAACAAAAATATCAATCAAGATAGATGTTGATAATATAGTCCATTGATAATTGGACAGCAGAAACCGAAACATTCGAAATTCGTTGTGGAAGGTTTTGATTGTAGACAATAACTGTTAATTTGCAATACAGCGGATGTCAAGATTGTTGAATCCAGTGATTGCAGGTGTCTAGTTGTGGTCTAACATTGATCAATTCATGGTTTCAAAAATAGCTTTTAAGAAACGGAAATTCGAAGCTGGTAAAACCTACGAAAGTCATCATACAGAAGGCACAAGAGTTCATTACCAGTTGTCTGTAAAACATATTTCGGGTCCCTTTGCCAGACACTACCAACAACAAACACTGTGAGAGAGAAATTACCAGATTCCAGTTGAG